>JAJKFI010000056.1:7452678-7558405 GCA_029204185.1 Lerista edwardsae | reverse complement strand
GTGTGTGTGTGTGTGTGTTTGTGTGTGCTTGAGAGAGAGAGAGAGACAGAGACAGAGAGAGAGAGAGAGAGAGAGAGAGAGATTTCCAGCTTATTGTCCACATGTCCCTGGAACTAGGTCCCACTGAATTCCATGAGTCTTTCTTGTGAAATTGTGCCCCGATCATACAGCAAGATTGGCGTGCTCGTTCTATGTCCAGTCTTCCTGGCTCTGCACTTTTCTTTCATTGAAGAAATGACTACTTTCATTGTCTTTCCTTCTTTTCCTCCCTTACATCTGCATTTCAGAGGACTTTAAAGAGATTGTGCTACGCACAGTGAAAAAAATGTCTCACTGGAGCCTAGCCCGACCCAATTCTTGGCAAGAACTGAATGTCCTAAGCTCTCTCTCTCTCTCTCTCTCTCTCTCTCTCTCTCTCTCTCTCTCTCCCTCCCCCCCCTGCATTCTTTAGGCCAGTGATGGTGAACCTATGACACGCGTGTCAAAGGTGACACGCCATAATGTTTGGGGTGACACACCAGCATTCACAAAAACTGAATTTTTTCTACTCATTTTTCATTTTTGTAATTATTTGATGTTTCTTTATATAATACACAGTACCACAAATGATTGTACTGTATTTTTGGTTTAAATAAATGAATATAAAGGATAGTTTCTCTTTCGTTTGGGAGGGGGGGGTGACACGCCAACAGAGTCAAGTTTCGCATTTTCTGAAGTTCTGACACACCAAGCCCAAAAGGTTCGCCATCACTGCTCTAGGCAGACAGTGAAAAGTTTAAGGAAGGGAAAGGAATGGTCATACACACAATCTTTTTTTAGATGAAGTTTTTTTAGGAAGTTTCTGAACTACGGAAAGCCTTGTATCATGTACAATATTGTTACTGTCCTTTTGTTTACCTGGCGCTGTTTTGGCTTTGTACCTATTGGCCAATAGCATAACTACAGGGGACAGCACGGTAAGTATTGCAGGAGCCACAATGCACCCTCCCAGTCAGAGACATTCCGGGTATAGTGCTGAGCATTGCCATTGTTGCCCAGAATCGCATAGCAGCAAGTGGGGCGCCTGCAATACTTACCGCTACTGCTATTGAGTTCCGCATTAGAAGTCATACTTTAATTTTCTTCATTTCCCCTCTGTGTCTTACAGTGGACCCATGAACAGAGCCAAAACAGGCTCAAATTGCGGCAGGGGCAGGGCCAGCCCTCCAAGGGGTGCGCAGGCTCCCCATGTCCCTTGGAGGGCTGACACGTCTCCAGGAAAGGCCAGAAAAAGCCCTTTCTTCCTGCTGCCAGTGTGATCCAGGGAATTGTGTGGCCCCCACCCCTTAAAGGCAAGACAGCAGGGCATTGCAGGCTGAGGCATCATGACACCCCTGTTTGAAAACCCCTGGTCTGAAAGGTGCAGGTGGTCCCTGCAGCAGCACCTGAAAGCAGCCTCTGGAAGGTCTCTGCAGCAGTCAGAGATCTTTTGGCACTTCCTGTTGTACTCTGCTGGTTTCTTGGGGGGTCTCTGCTGGATTATTCTGAAGGTAGAGAAGGTCCCTCTTGCATTTAACCACATTGATCCCATAGGATTTGTTGTCTGCAAATTCACTATCTGCAAGGATTTCCAGGAACCTAACCTTAGTGGATGATATGGTGGCGCAGCGGGTTAAACGACCAGAAGGTTGGAAGTTCAAGACTGCGCGACGGAGTGAGCTCCCATTGCTTGTCCCAGCTCCTGCCAACCTAGCAGTTCAAAAGCACCTAAATGCAAGTAGATAAATAGGGACCTGTGCTGCAGGAGTTTGGAGGGCAATGTGGAGGGAGTTCCCTGGCCAACAGTGAAGTGTGCCTTGTCAATTGTCCAAAAACTGATGGTGTGTCTTGAACAATTTAGCACCCAGTCAGTTGCTATAAGATGGAAAAGGTTGGTCTATATGGGATCACCATCTGTGCCTATCGGCCATGAAAAGGAAAGTTGTGCTGCTTGTGCTGCCAAAGGACCAAAAAAATCCCAGAAGCAATCTCACAAGAGAGTGGAGAGGGAAGATAGTGCCACATAAAGACATAACGGAAGAAATGAGAAGAGTAGGGCAGCCCTGATGCACCTGAGTGTAAGACCAAGTGAAAGACAACTATGGCAACAGTCAACAATGGTTGGTGGTAGACCCCTGTTTGTGCACAAGCCATGACAAATGCCTAACCGATGCCAAGCCCAGAAGAGGGGCAATTCAGAAGGGGTAATTTGCAGTGACAAACTGGTGAGAGGGGGTACATAAACATTCTCCCACCCACCATTTTTTCTCTTGCAACTCCTTCTCAACTGTTTCTCTTACTGTGGGGTTCAAAATATGTTTTTGCACAACTTGGGGGTGGGAAGAACTACAGCAAAAATAAAAATACACAAAATATAGGCAGGTTAAGAATCTGTCCCTCATTGCATCTCCACTGCACATTGCTCTTTCCTAAAAACTGTTTTTTCCAAGCTAAAGTGCCACCTGGGTTTAAATATAGGTGGGAGGGGAACTATAGATTTTGACAGAAAAGTAAACAAGGAAGCTAAAGGAAAACATTAACATTGAACTTTGGGTGGCGGGATGGAATAATAGCTTCAGCAGAATTTGTCCACGCCAACATCCAGGTTTTGATTTGACATCTAGATCACTTTCATGGGACTGGTGTTACTATTCCATCTCTGATGTGCTAATATTCTTTGCAACAAGAAAACCCATTTTTACTTGCTGTGAGTGATTCTCCAAGCAATAAGACCACAGTCGACTTTTCAAGGATGAATGGGAAAACCTCTTTTACCCTCTGTATTTTTTAGGGCTTACTCAAAAATCTTTCCAAGTTTGTTGGACAGGTACCAGGAATTCTCTGGGTTTTTCCAGAAACATTACAGCCATTATGTTCTAGAAGTGTGTTCTTCAACCTTGGGGTTGGGACACTAATGAGGCTGCAAATCCTCAATTGTGGGATTACAGCAATTTATGGGAATGAAAAAGGTTGAAGGCTACTGGACTAGAGCACCACCAGGTAAAGGGGAAGGCATCTTGTGTACCCCTTCAGGGACCAGGAGATGGTGTCCAAGTCCTGCTCAGGTTCTTAGCAATTGTACTAAAATAGCTTTCACTAATGCCGGATTTCATGGTAACTTTTTCCACTCACTGTAATATTTGTCTACAGTGAAGAGTGCTGGGAGGGTGGAACAGGGGTGGGAAATGGGTGGCGACAGCAGGATGGAGTGGGAGGGGATCAATGGTGGGTCCCCAATCTCATGATTGATTGATTGATTGATTGATTGATTGATATTGTGGCATAAAAAAAGGTTGAAGAGCACTGGGCAGTCCTAATAAAATAAGGCACATCGGGGACACTTCCAAAAGAAAGGGAGCCTCTATTCACAGTTTCTCACCCCAATAATTTTTACCCTAAGTGGCTTGTGACTGAGTTACCTTAAAGATCACCTTCACTCATACAAACTTTCCAGAACCCTGAGATAGTTTCACAGACCTTGTTTTCTCTCTACTCCCATCATTCTCTCAAGTGTATTTGGTAAGTACCATGGACAAGGCCTTTTTAGTGTTACAACTATGGTTGCCAAACTCTCTCCACAAGGATATTTGTTATGCCCCCACTTTTAAACAGTGACCAAAGACCTTGGTGTTTTGTAATGAAGGCATTTCATCTGTGCTGACTCCTAATATGTTTTGGTGCTGCTGCAGTGGATGAACCTGCCAGAAAGCACCCAGTACTGCCAGAAGCACTAGGGGTGCTTTAGGAATGGGCCATTAGACCAGTGGTTCTCAACTAGTAGCACTCATACCAACGGTGGTATTTGGGGTGGTCTCTGGTGGTATGCACTGGATTTCTGGGGACACACCACTTGGCATGAACAGTGATGTAACGCAACAAACAGTGGTAGGAGGCTTGGGTTGGTGGGCAGAGTTCCAGAATATGCTTTTCACATGCTCAGAAAAAAAAAACTCCCATCCATCCTGAGCCTCTTGCTGTTTGTTACATTGTATTTGGCCACCCAACCCGAAAGTAACTGGAGATGACATTATCACCAGTTACTTCCAATGGTACTTCCAATCGGTGGATCATGCGGAGTGGTATATCGGGACAAATGTTGAGAAATGCTGCATTAGACTGGTTATTTTAGCTGGTGGACCTTTCAAGAATCTGAATAAGTGAATCCTTTCCCCAATTTCCTCAAAGGAGAGACAGGTTTATCATCTGGACTACGTATCTGGACTCCTTGAGATGGAAAGTAGTCTGTATTTTGGATTTTTTTTCTGGATTTCGGAATATTTGCATAAATATAATGAGACTCCAAGTGTGTCCACATTTCAGAAAACACTTCACAAGTGCTCAGTGTGTTCACCTCTGTGCTCACACTGCGTCCCCACTTCTTGTGTCCACACTTTCCAAGTGCTCCTTCTGCAGTCTGCAATGGGCTGCCTGCTCAGCTCCGCCCTGCACTGCCTTCTGCACCCTCCATAGTGCATCGAGCTTCCTCTGCAGGTTCGCATTGAGTAGCGCCTCATAAAGCATCCAACTAGGGCCAGGCATGCTAAAAAAATCCCTGCTACCTTGCTGGGTCGTGCTGAGCGTGCAAAAAATGCAAACAGTCAGAAGAAGGCTTGCCGGCTTAGCGCTGATTTGCACTTCATAATGCTTCAGGCTATGGCCAGGCGCCTGAAAAATCCATGACGGCTTCCTCACTGGGTCACGCTAACCATGTGAAAAATGCAAACAAAAAATGTCCTGCCAGCTTCCTTTGCTGGGTAAGTAGCGGTGCTATGCCAAGCCAGGTGCAGGGAAAGGGTTTTGTAAAAAATCATGTCCCCGTCCCCCCAAATGTCCAGATTTCAGAACAGTCTGGATTCCCAGTGCCTGGATGAAGGGTAGTCAGCCTATAACGATATGTATAATGGATATAGCATATTGGAGTAGTTCAAAGTGCTGTATATACTGCATATCTCAGCAATTTTTCCAGAGCCTTAAGGCAAACCTCTATTATTTATTTATTTATTTATTTATTTATTTATTTATTTACTGTATTTCAATCCCACGTTTCTTCCCTTATGGGCAGTGGCAATCCTACCTACTTGTTGGGGAGGATCACTTGCCCCAGGGTGGCACGCTGGTGGAGGGGAAGGGGTGGTGCAGAGGCAAGCCACATGAGCAGCATTTGGTCCACCCACTTGCCCCTGCCCTGAAATAGCTCCAACATGGAGTGTGGCATAGAGGGGGCATGGCGGTACAGGGGGCAGAGGCGGCAATTGTCAACCCAACCCTGGAGTGAAGCCTTGGCTGGATCCACTACTGCATATGGCATAGTACCCCATATTGCAGTTGAGGGCTAAGGCTTGGCTCCCCCAAGGTCGCCTACTGGGCGTACTGCTGAGTGTTGAACTGAGGACTTCTTGGTTTACTGCTGAGCCTCCCGATTACACAACAATCACTCATTAGAGCCAGTGTGGCATAGTTGCTAAAGGTGTGAGCTGATCTTGGCAGATAACATAAATGTACCATATAGGATAGTGGCAAATTATGTGGGGGAAATTGGCTGTCTCACTGCAAAGCTCACATATGCATCACTACCGTAGTTCAACAAAATGTGTCACTCTATCCTCACTGTGTGTTTCTGGAGCACTTTGGAAAAAATGAATTCTTCCTTTTCACTATGAAAAAGGACACGGCATTGCAAATGATAAAAAGGAAAAAAGCAAGTTACAAGCAAAGCAGCTGTGATGCATTAGGAGGTGTATTTATTACTCCCTGCCTTACGCTTTTGATCATTTGAGTTTTCTTACCTCCACACCTGTTCAATATTGCAGATTCAGATTTGAAATACTGTCCTTTATGCCTGCCTTTTTTTGGGGCCATCTGTTGACACAATTCAGTTTGTGTTGCCTGGGTAAAGTCCAGCTGGCACACACAGAAGGTGAATACATTCAGATCCCCTGAAATTGCGGATTTGGGGAGTGGGGAAGAAGCAGGCTGAAGATCTGCCTTGCTCATAAAGCCTTGTTCCTATCCACTAATCGCTCCTGAGCCAAGAAGCCTATCATTGCAATCAGGGATAGTGCCAAATGTTATCAATGCAGAGGCATCCTTCTACCCCCACCACCACCACCACCACCATCACTTGTATGTGGTAATCACAAACAATGGGAAACGCAGAAAGCCAATCACAAAGATAGCAGCTGCACTCTAGGGTCAGGCTTTGCATATTCTGCTCTTAACAATAGTTACATGTAACTCCATCTCAGCACCCATCTCTGAATAATTTATTTCTAGGTGCCGTATCAATTTCTATGGCCCAAGAATGCCTTTTCATCAGTGCATTCTGCACCGAGTCCATTCTGTACGGCAGACTTCCCCAAATGACAAGGATCTGTTCTTAACAGATAGAATATAAATTGCATGGGATCGGTGGGGAGGAAAGAAAATTCAGTATTCACTAACAGAATTATATTGCACCTCTTTTTCATGAAGTGAAAAAAAAATCAACTTTAAAAGGATTGTGAAAAATTATTAATTGTTCTTGTGTGCTATACTATTGTGAAAACTCCAGTTTGTCCAGTGGCCAGGGCAAATTTCACCATTTTGGGTACATCCAGCTAATGCACTGAAAAAAACATCAAGTTTACCAGTTGTGAAAGAATATGATTTCAGTTCCCAGAGATTATTTTTGAAAATAATTTAAATCAATGGTTCCCAAACGCCTCTGAGGGGGCTGGGAGCCACATAAGTGGCTGCAGGGGAGGGGGAAAGGCAGCAGTGTGATCCCCAGGAGCCAGGTCTCCCCACGCCACAGAACTCAATTACAACCTTATGGCAACCCACTTCCGGTTTTGCAATCACCCACTGGAAGTGGGTCACGACTGCATTGTAAATTGATTCCACAGCTTGGGAAGACCTACAAGGGGCTCCCCAGGGCTCCCCAATCTCCCTGGATGTCACCGCTGCCAGCTGAAGTCAGAAATGAGCCAAGGCAAGCAGCCAAGACAAGGTCAAGGTAGCAGTGCTGTCCTTCCCCTCTCCCTACCCATTAAAGGGGTATATAGCCCAATGCCTCCCCGGTTGGTGAGTTACCACTTTGTGTTACCACTTTGTGTTACTAGTTACCACTTTGGGAAACCGATTTAAATTCTGTATTTTTGATTGGAAATTATTCTTTCTGGTCTGAAATGCAATGCATTTACAGCACAATCTTAATCCTCCACTTTTATAGCCTGCCCTTTTTCCAACACAGAGTTGGAGAAAGCTGGAGGTCACCTTGGGGTAAGGGGATATTTTACCCTTTATCTCGTGTTGAGCCCCAGTTTGTCCTATGGGGGGATATTTAGCTGGCACGCATCTGAGAAGCCTGTATAGTGTTGCCCAGCCCAGGAGCGGAGGTTAAGATAAGGTGTCTTATCTTGCCAATCCCACTCCTTACTGCACCTGATCCACCCCCCTGTTCTGTTGCCCCATTCAGAAATGCCCTCTGCTAGCTTCCACACTGCCCTCAACCACCCTCTTCCGCCCCCCCCCCCCCCGCCTCCCAGCAGAACACTTACTTATGCTGGCCAGCGCAGGGAATAGAGCTGGCAGGCCGCCACATATCATTGTGAGCGCAATCCTAAACTGGAGTTAGGCCGGCATAAGCTAAGCCAGCAAAGGTTGGCCACCATAATGCGTGTTTGGACTACTCTCAGAGTCAGGGAGGATGGCTCACGTCTGTGCTGACCTCTCTGACTCCGAGAGTGGTCCAAACATACTCTACAGTAACCCTAGTGCTGGCCAAAATTGCTGGCTTAGTTTATGCCGGCCTAACTCCGTTTAGGATTTCACCCTGTATCGGTACCTCTGGCTCTCAAGTTGGCACAATTGTGTCTTATGACCTGTTTGCAATGCTTGGGAGCCAGAGCAGGGGGCCTCTGCTGGCACAATGTGCCTTTATGATTGGGCTCTCCATAGTATCAATTTTATTTTCTTCAGTTCCCTGGTTACGTATATTTATTAATCTACTTCTTTGGCAAAGCACTATAAAATATGCTGCATTGATGATTTGATAAGTAGTGATTGTCAAAATCAATTATACTCTTTGGCAATAAGTTCATCCATCAAATTAACCAACACATTAAGGGTGTAATCCTAACCTACTTTCCAGCACTGGGGCAAGGGCAATGCAGCTCTGAGGTAAGGGAACAAATGTTCCCTTACCTTGAGGAGGCCTCCCTAACTACTACTCCACTGCTGCCCCATTGGCATGGCTATGCCACTGCTGGAAAGCTGGTTAGGATTTGGGCCTAATTCCCACTATTGCCATCATTTTGCTGGCCTTGGCAACTTCTTGGCTGAACGTAAAGCGTTGCACATGGGGTTGCCCCTGAAAGTATTTTGGAATGTAATAGCACAAATACTGCTGGGAATTGGCTGCATGGAACATGTGAAACCAATTTTAGAAGACCTCTACTGGTTTTCAATTTTTTCAAGCAGCTTTGTGCCTTCAACACTCTGTTTAGCCTCAGGGTACAATCCTAAACGGAGTTAGGCCGGCATAAACTAAGCCAGCAAAGTTTGGCTGGAACAAGGGCCACTGTAAAGTATGTTTGGACCACTCTCGGAGTCAGAGAGGCCAGCTCACAGACATATGCCATCCTCCCTGACTCCAAGAGTAGTCCAAACATGCTTTATGGTGGCCCTTGTGCTGGCCAAACTTTGCTGGCTTAGTTTATGCTGGCCTAACACCAGTTTAGGATTGCACTCTTACTTATACATGCAATCGTTTTTGAACTGAGATTAAGAGATGCCACCATCTTCTGAGACAAGACTGGTTATTACTGGTTTAAAAAATTGCCTTCTTGAGGTCAAATGGCTTTTTAAGGATTGCCTTCCCCAAAAGAGTTGCCAAATGAACTCCATTGGTCCTTGTAGCCCACACTTTTATTCACTCCATATTTCATCTAGAGCAGCCATTTTCAAAATTTTCTTCTCACAGCCCACTGGTCTCTATGGTCTTCTCTATAGTCTTCTTCTTTTGTGGTCATTTCCAGCTTCCAGGAGACTCTTCCAGTTTCTGTAGCTCTGTTTCTAGGGCAACTGTCTGTAGTAAGGAATTGTCTATCCTTCTCCCTCTGCTAAATCTGGAACAGAAAATTTCTTACTACAGACGGTTGCCCTAGAACTGTGATGGTGAACCTTTTGGGCTTTGTGTGTCAAAATTTCAGAAAATACTTGACTCTGCTGGCATGTCAACCCCCCCACCTCAAACAAAAGAGAAACAATACTTTAAATTCATTTATTTAAACAAAAATACAGCTCAATTATGTGTGGTGCTATGTATTTTATAAACATCAAATAATTACAAAAATGAAAAATGAGTAAAAGAAACTCAGGTGTTGTCAGGTGTTGGTGAACAGTAGTGTGTCACCCCAAATGTTGTGGCATGTCACCTTTGACACATGTGTCATAGGTTTGCCATCACTGCCCTAGAAACAAAGCTGCAGAACCCAGAAGAGTTTTTCAGTGATTTTCCAAACATTGTGGCTCAAACTCCTGTGGCTGACACATCTGCAGACTTTTCATAACACACCAATGTGCCACAACATGCTGGTTGAAAATAGTTGATTTAGATGCTTTTAAGGGGTGGAGTCGCGAGTCACAGTGTTGGTGAGCCAACTGCTGACTCTATAGCCTGAGTTGCCCCAGGGAGATGCTTACACAACTGAGGGCTCAATCCTGATCCCTCCAGCACAGGCGGCCAGAGCGTACCACCCGCATCAGTGTCACAAACGTGCCATAAGGCACATCCAATGCAGGCGGTAAGGGCTAACCACCCGCGTTGTTCCAGCGCCATCCCTGCATGCCCGAAGGCAGCAAAGCGATGCTGGCAAGCAGGAAGTTTTACCGCTGCCAGTTCTGCACTCCTTCTGGATGGGACAGGAGGGCATTGCTGGGCAGGTGTAGAGGCAAGGTGGGGTGGGACTGGGTGGCGCAATCCTAACCTGAAGTTAGGCCAGCACAGTTAGGACAGCAAAGTTTGGCTGGCACAAGGAACACCGTAAAGTGCATTTGGACCATCTCAGAGTCAGGGAGGATGGCGCACGTCTGTGTGCTGGCTGACTCAGAGAGTGATCCAAACATACTTTATGGTATCCCTTGTTGCAGCCAAACTTTGCTGGCCTAACTGTGCCGGCCGAACTCCAAGTTAGGATTGTGCCCTGGCCATCGATCTGGACCAATGCGTTAAGCAGTGCAGCCCAACACAGAGGCTCTCACATCTGCACCGGCTAAATAGTGGGTCTCTGGGCTTTCCCTGGGGAAGGGGATGAACGTCACCTTCCTCCAAGGAACCTCTGGAGGCTGCCTGGTTGCTGCTGGATGCAGTGGTAGCTATTGTTGTGCCTATGGCAACCAGGCAACTCAGGATTGGGCTGTGATTCAGAAGGGTCCAGATGTTCAGGTTTGCCAGTTTCCAATGGAAAGGTAAAGGATCTCCCATCAAAGTGAATGGGGAGAGAAGATGGTTGATGATAAGCAGGGAAGAAGGTGAAAGAGATCAACACCCTTCGCTCCCACAAACAACAGGAAGGAGGAAGTATGAAGGTAGCTGAGAAGTTGCTTTCCTCTCCATTTAGGAACTGCCATATACGGATAAGCTAAAAATTCTCAGCATGCTAATCTATAGACAGAAGGAAGACTCTCCTTTTTGTCATGGATAAGTGGACTCAACTCGAAAGTCCAACATGATGAGGTTGGACTTCCCCCCTCCCCCGGGCTATCCAGAACTCAGGGGGCTCAGGCCCCTGACTAGCAAAAGCCAAGCATCAGGCCTCAATGTACATCTGGATGTGAGCTCCTCCCCAGTTGGCTTCCAGAATATCATTAGAACTCCTGTATATTCTGTCCCCTGTTTACTAATAGGATGTTTTAGCAGCTCTTTAATTGTTGTTTGACTTCATTAAATTCATTGTCAGTTGCTTTGGGGACAAATGTCAAAAAAGTGGGATGGCAATTCATAAATATTCATATGCATGATGCAAACTATTTGCCAAAATTAGGGGGAAAGTCTAAACAAAGGAAGGAAACAGGAGGCTGCAACAATTTTTCATCTGCGGTCAATGAAATGTCACTGTGTTCCTGGGATACAAAATACAGTTTGGAAGTTTCAAAGAGTGAAAATGTATTTTTCATATAGAAGGATATATTTGCATCCCTTACTCCACCCCCCCCTTGCACGACTCTAATCTGCAAGACAAGGTCTCCTGACTGGCAGCTGGCTGGCTGCCCTGTTATCCACGTCTGTGTCCAGCCTGGCTAATTACAGACTTTGATTACCCACAGGCTGAATGTCACTGTCACCTGCCTTGGCCTGACAGGATTATACCATCTGTGCCACATGGCCAGGGCATGGAGAGCTGGTGAAAGGTCACAGAGGGGGGCACCGAACCCTTAATGGGTGGGAAATGTATGTTTACTGATATGACAGCTGATTGTCATTAGACAGCGCATATTCACAGCGGAAGATGCTCTCTGGGGAATGATGGCTCAACCTGACATTTTTCACTCCTTGTATACTGTCCAGACAGAATGCACTTTAGAGATAACTAGTGAGGCTGGAATATTTCACCGGTGTAGAAAAGCTCTCCAGACAGGAGAAGCAAATTTCCTAAGCTTTGAGAATCCTTTGGAGTTTGAAGAGCTCAGAGAAATTCTCTCCTCCCTGCCTTCCTCCACCCCACTAAAAGATTGTTCCTTTGGAGGGAAGGAGGGACAGGGGTTTCTTGCCCTGCTGCCATTGTTTTTTGTGTGGCACTACAGCAGTGGCAATCCTGGCCCCTGTGCCACAATGGGCCAGGACCAAAATGCCACCCCCCACGCCACATTCCCCACTTTTCTCCACCTGGAGGTCTCCAGAAGGCCTAAAAATGTTACTTCCTGTTTTCACCACAGGAAGTGACGTTCACAAGAAATGATGTTTTTAGGCTTTATGAGGGCCAGAGAGGCCATTTGGGGGGGGGGGACGCCCTCAGAAGGCATCCAAAAGGCCTAAAAACATCACTTCTGGTTTCATCACTTCCAATAAGGGACGGGGGATGGTTAAAAAAGGAGGAGTGAAAAAAACACAGAAAAATGTTTTAAAAATGGGTGGTGAAGGGAGTTGGTTGTGTTACTGCCCCCTTATCGGGGGGCACCCAGAGCTATTGTCCTGCCTTCCCCCGGTACACCACTGCACTACAGTAGAAGCAGAGACCCATCGTCCAGCTTCTTGTCTCTCACGGTGGCCTACCTGATGCCTCTGGAAGAACAACAAGCTGCCTGGATCCTCTCGCCTCTCCCTTGCAACTGGCATTCTGAGGTAGCCAACTTCTACCTTGGGGCTGAATTGCAGCTACATTGGTGCTTGAAAGTTGGATAGGATTGGGTGACTAGATACAATGGAGGACAACCAAGAACATAGAAGGCTATAAAGCACCTGCACCCTTTGTGGTTAATTGGCAATTTTACTGACTAATAGAGGGAACAGCAGTTCCATTTCCATACGGGAGGATCAGGGTCAGACAAAAAAAGATAAAAAGATAAAAAGGGCCATTTTGCTGCATCTCCTGGTAAAAGATGCCCTAGAGGAGTGGTTCTCAAACATTTTAGCACTGTTACCCACTTCTGGTACCCACAATCTGTCAGGAACCACTGGAAGAAATGTCATTAATGTGGAAATGATGTCATGGCCAGAAGTGACATTATCAAGCAGGACATTTTTTGACATCCCACATACAACAAAATCAAACAAAATTAAGAACGTACATTAAAAATTTATAGTAAGTATACATTTTTTAAAAAAATATATTTAAAATACAGCAGAACTATCCTAACCCTCCCAAGCAGTTGCTGATCTGTTTTAAAAAACAATTCCCCAAACATCTCGAAAGGTCAAAATCCTATCCACACTTATCCAAGTAAGCCCCATTGACTATCATTGTTAAAATAATATATATATAGTAGCCTGTTAAAAGTACAAGTCTGTAACATTTCCCCAAATGCAGTCACATACCATGGTAGTATCAAGTCCAATATATTAAAAATAAAATACACATACCAGGAAATTGTCAACTGAAATTGCCTCATGACCCACCTAGTGGGTCCTGACCCTCAGTTTGAGAAACACTGCTTTAGAGGTTTCCAACACCTTAGCACAACAGTCAGGTACAGAAAGATCCACAACGGATGGTATCAAGTTCGGCCCAGACAAGATGCAATTTAAGGTCCCAGTACATGAGACATATTCTCTCAGCAAAAGCAGCCAGGTCAGAAGGCAACAAAATGGAAGCAACAATCAGCATAAAACCTCCCTAGGACAAAAAGGCACTGCAGAGGCTTTCAGGAAAGATCAGATTCCTTGCACAAGACATCCCAGGTAAATCGTCTTTTCACTGCTTCGCTCTGAAACTTGCTTAAGTGACAGTATAAACTGGCTGTGGTCAGCTGAGTAGAGCTGCAATGGATAAAAGCAGCATTTTGGAATGCACCAGTCTTCAGAATTCATGATCCCAGCAACCCAATCCGGATTCCAGCAGATGGTTACAAAGATAGTCAAAGAACTTGTTTGCCTCAAGATGGTGATCCAGTGGCATAGCTAGGGCGTCTGGCACCCAGGGCCAAAAAATGTTAATACCCCTCCCATACCCATATTCACCCAGGCCTTAGAAAGGCACTTTCGGTTTTCAGAAAGAGAGAAAAAAACAACCTCAAAAAGGAGGCACAGGGAGGTTGTACACAGCCACCCCACACCTCAGAACACCTCCTGCACCTCTAGCAAGACACTTCCAGTTGTGTCTTGGAGGTCTCTTGATATTGCCCCTGGTACCCAGGGCAAAGTATCTCCCTGCCCTCTCCACAATACAACACTGTGATGATCTAATCATACATGCAGCATGAGCTTTCATCGATGCAGAAGAGAATTATACCGAAATCAGGAAAGAACCTCTGACTTTTTTGTTTGCCCCACAAGCAATTTCACCAACACGCACAGAATAAAAGTGCAGTCTGATCATCAGCCATTGCAGACAACCTTTTCAAAGCCCTTGGCAAAGTCCCCAGCGAGAGTTCAACGCACATTGCCTCCGCTGCAAAAATGTGACCTTCCAGTCACATGTACCCCGAGCAAAAAAGTACTAATTGCAGGCGTGCTATCTAAAACACCAGCAGAAGTCTTAGTCAGGAGATTGTCTGTTTGATGAACATGTTGTCTGATAAACTTGTTGAACACTCTGCCCCTGCTACTGCAGCCACATTCGTAGTTCACATTAGAATTGTTACACAGGCTGAAAGAGGAGGGTACCCTGACAGACCTGGTAATGCAACCTTCCTCCCAAGATGCTTAAGGATGGCTGGCCAAGCAGAAGGTGAGCCTCAGGTTGCAGCCATACTGGGCTAGGAGAGATACCATCTCATCACAAGATGGACTGGCGATGGCTGGGGTCACAATAGTCATCCCTGACAAGACAAGGCAGGAAATGTTCAGCTATCTCAAGGTAAAGGTTTCCCCATGACCGAATGGTCTAGTTGTGACCGACTGTAGGGGGCAGTGCTCATCTCCGTTTCTAAGCTGAAGAGCCAGCGTTTGTCCAAGGACAAGCTTCCGTGGTCATGTGGCCAGCATGGAACGCCGTTACCTTCCCACTGAAGTGCTACCTATTTATCTACTCGCATTTTTACATGCTTTCGAACTGTTAGGTTGGCAGGAGCTGGGACAAGCAATGGGAGCTCACACAAATGCCAACCTTCTGGTCAACAAGTTCAGCTCAGCGGTTTAACCCGCAGCACCACCATGTCCCTGTCTACATGGAGCCTATTAAGGCATTCAGAAAACAATCACACATGACAAGCAGCATGTACAACCCATTCATAGGATGCTACAGAATATGTCAAGGACACAGGCCAAACAGCCACTTGATATTCTCCCAGTATCACAAGATACAAAAGGCACAGTCCTATCCAAATTTCCAGCACTGATGCAGTCATGAGGTAAGGGAGCAAACATTCCCTTACTTTGAGGAAGCTTCTTTGACGGCCTCCTCCCCACCACAGGATGCAGCGCATGCCCTGTTGGGACAGCTGCATCAGCACTGGAAATTTAGATCCTGGGCCATTAGCACCAGCTCTGGATGTTGCAAACGTGTAGTAAACCAGTGAGGCCTTTCAAGGCAGGGGCAGTCAGGATGGGGACAGAACTGGGTGGGAGGAGGGGAGAATCAGGCCTGGGAGGCAGAGCCAGTGGCAGCCTCTGCCACTGTATCCTGTATTCCCTCCCTAGCCAGCAGTGGCGTTTCTACAGGGATAGCAAAGCTCTAAGTTTTGCAAGAAGCCTTACCTTGCAGTGGAAATCACTACTCTCCTGCACCGTTTTAGCCAATGCTCACAGGGAAAAGCAACATGTTGGCGTTGCTTACTGGCTACAGCAGCAAGGGAGAGGAGGGATGTACATGACAGGGTAAGACTCCTTGCAAAACTTAGAGCTTTGCCATCCCTGTAGAAACGCCTCTGCTAGCCAGTCAGCCCGACATGGACCTCCTCAATAGTGGGCAAAGAGCAAAGAAGGCCCATTGCTGCCAGCTGCATTCTACCCTGAGAAGACCTTTGCTGTGTTCCTGGCACCCATAGGATTCAGTGGTAGCCATTTTGATGCTGCTGAAGCCCTGTGCACCAGAAAGCATAGAGTAGGCTGCCCATCTCCTCGCTTTAGACCTGGGCTTTGTCTGCGTCTGAGTACAATCCTAACCTGGCATTCCGCTGGCGCAGCACTCTTGTGCCGGATCAGTGTTGTGGCAAACGCCTGTGCCGTTGATTTGGTTGCTTGGCCAATGAAGGCAGCATCACCGGTGCATGTGCCCCGTGCAGCCTGCCAGCTGTGCTGGCCGTGCACCAGCTAAGTTCTGCCAGTGCAGGCCTGCGCTGAGGGCATGCTGGAACAGGACAGGAGTCATAACAGACCTGTGGGCGGAGAGGGAGGCGGAAATGGGACATGGCTATTGGGCCATATTAAAAAAAAAAACCCTCCCTGGGCTGGGTGGCCGTGATCCAGGCCGCTCCTGGCTGTGTGGACTTGAGCCTGCTATTTTGCAGGCGCAAATCCAAGCAGCCCCATAGGATTGGCTGGGGCTTTCCCCATGGTGAGCTGCAGCTGCCTCCCAACCGGTGATGTCATGCACCCACTACGCACCACTACGCGAGTACCGGTTCCTAGAAGTTGAGCTGGCCCCACCCACTCAAAGCTGGCCCCGTCGGCTGGTTGGCTCAGCAGCTGCGCATGCGTACTGCACGCCCGCAGCCGTTGCCTGCACTTTCTGTGAGGAGGGAGGCAGGCAGGCAGGCAGCGTGGTGGTGGCGGCAGCAGCAGAGCGAGAGGACCGGAGGCGGCAGCAGCAGCAGCAGCAGCAGCAGCAGCAGCAGCAGCAGCAGCGAGGGAGACGCGGGAATAAGGCAGCAAGCGTGAGAAGGTAGGCTGCCTGGGGCTCCCGCTCCCTCCAGCCGCGCAGATCCAGCGTCCCGGTTCCTCCTGCAGCCTCCCCCCAGCCCCCACGCGGTCTTTTTTTGGTCGCCCGTTCCCCCTCCTGCTCCTTGCTGGCCGGCCGGGTGCTCAGTCAGGCGCCCACGTGGTCGCACGGCCCGGTGGGCGCCCGTTCCTCCTCCTGCTCCTTTCCAGCTCCTTGCATTTAACATTAAAGTTAAATGGCTCCCTGTCCCCAAAGGGCTCACAATCTAGTACAGTCTAGCCTGCTATTTAACCAGGGAACAGTTGAAGCAAAATATGTCTATACACATCTCTAGAAAGCAAAGCAATAGAAGTTAAATCAACACTAACCACAAGCTGAAGTTATTACAAACATGACCACATCCATGGCAACAATCATGACCTCATTTCCGGCTATGACCTCACTTCCTGTCATGACATCACTTCCGGCTATGACCTCACTTCCTGCCACAACATCACTTCTGGCTTATGAAATCACTTCCGGTGGGTGGACCCTGACAAGTGCCAATCAAAAGTGAGTACCTGTTCCTAAATCATTTGGATGACACCACTGCTCCCAACCTATGTTAGCATATAGCGCAGGTCAGCCGGCCTGCCTGTTTCAGTGCAGGTTAGGATTGCACTCTCAGATTAACAAGGAAACAAATAAGCATTTCAGCCGACAACCCTAGAAGTTGAATGAACACTTGATTGATTGTTATCAGAGCCCTGTATCTGTTTATGTGGGCCAGATGTTGCTAGCACGTGGCCCACTGGAGCCCAACACCATTGAATCCGTCAATTGTCCTTGGAGCTCTCAAGAGAAGTTATCCTACTTGTCTCTGTAACATTGTGGTTTGGTGCACTTGCCGTCCACTCCTAGTGAGTCCACTCATGTCCGAGTCTTTTGATGAACAGTTTTCTTAAACGAATTAATCAGTTCTTCCTTTGCCATGTCCAATGTGTGCGTCTTGTAGCCGGTGGGCCAAAAGAAGGGAACAGTTAAAACTGCTCATCTTCTGCCAAATAATCTACTTTCCCTTGTTAAAAATACTTTAATTCTCTGTGTGGTTTCTGAAGTAGGTCAGACAATTCCCCCAAGGCAAATACTAAAATACCAGAATTTATGAATGGCATGGTGTCTAAATATTTGCACATATACCTACAACTTTGGATAAAGTGGAACAGAAAGGAGACTTCGAGAAGAAACTCTTCTAAAACATGATCTCCTTGAATTGGGCCATACTAAGCTAAGAACATCCAGGAGCACTTTTTCTTTTCTTTCTTTTTTTATTAATTGAAGGATTTTTTTGCTGCTCTCAATCAGCACATTTTTCTTCCACAGGAACTATTGTTTTCTGATGCAAGAAAAATGCTTCAATTAAGGCTAAACAAGGTGCAGCACAGAAAACCCTCCCATTGTACAGAAAGAGCAAGCCAAAGTAAAGCATACTAGAGAATGAATGCCAGACAAAGGCAGTTGCTTCCTCTCCTCTGTATATAGAGAAAGCTGCTGTAATGCAGTAGCTAAGAGACTGAAGGCCCAATCCTATCCAACTTTCCAGCACTGATGCAGCCATGCCCAATGGGGAATATGCGATATCCTGAGTGTGTGTGTGTGGGGGGGGGACAGTTATGTAGGCTTCCTCAAGGTAAAGGAATGTTTCTTCCCTTACCTGCATTGCAGTTGCATTGGTGCTGGAAAATTGGATAAGAACATAAGAACATAAGAAGAGCCCTGCAGGATCAGGCCAAAAGCCCTTCTAGTCCAGCTTCCTGTATCTCACAGCAGCTCAACAAATACCTCAGGGAGCACACAAGACAACAAGATGCCTGCGTCCTGTGGCCACTCTCTTGTACCTGGCATTCTGTACACTACTACTACTACTACTACTACTACTACTACATCATGGCCTATAGCCCATGATGGATTTTTCCTCCAGATATCTGTCCAATCCCCTTTTAAAGGCACCTAGGCCAGATGCCATTACCCCTCCTGTGGCAAGGAGTTCCACAGATTAATTACCCGCTGGGTAAAAAAGTATTTCCTTTTATCTTTTCTAACTCTCCTAACACTCAATTTTAGTGGATGTCCTTGCAGCCCGATCCTAACTTGAAAAAAAAAAAACAACTTTAAAAAAACTTTTAGAAATATTCCTTTACCCTGGAGCAAGCCTCAACTGCCCAAGTGGGTCTCCTCTGATCTGCATCAGCCATTTTACTGGCACAAAACCAGAAGAGTAAGGGAAAGGGAAAAGGAGAGGGAATGGAGATAGGATCCCAGACAAAGCCGTCCCCCTCTTCCATTCCGCCTCATGTCTGCCGCCTTCCTGTCCAATCACTCCCTCATTCCCCTTCCTGCCGCATTCCTCCCACTGCCACCCCCTACACTGGCTTACCTACACTCACACTAGTAGCCTGCAGTGACAGTGGGCTGCCGACACTTCTACTGTTTGTGGCAGTGGTTCCAAAATGGCTGCCAAACTATCATTAATGACAGCAGAATTGTGTTCCACTGTTATAAAGCCCCAGTTAGGATTGGGCTGTTAAGTTACAAATCAGGATTTCCCTGATTCAAATCTTGCCTGTTCCGTAAACCCACAAAGTGCCCTTAGGCAAGCAGCTCCCCAGCTGCGATATGGCAATAATACAACTTCCCTTGCAGCGTTGTTGGAAGGACAACATCAAGGTAATACTTATGAAGTGCTTTGCACACTCAGCGAGTGCTATACAAATGCTAAGTGTTAGGTGTAATTTTGATCTGAAAAAAGGCCTGCAGGAAAACTATTTAGCATATATATGCCCACACATGCATGCACAGCAATGCCCAGAATAACAGCCGAATCCTAATCAGTGTACTGGAGCCAGCAGGGCTGCCCTGCATCCTATTGGCAACTTGAGCAGGGTGAAGGTCTCCTCAAGGTAAGGAGACATTTGTCCCCTTGCCCCAAGGAAAGGCCCAGCTTGTGCAATATGTCTACTTGGACCTGTGCCTGCTAATTCACTGGCACAACTCCAAGTGGAGTCATGTCAAAAGATCTGGCCCGAGAAGGGGGACAAGGTATGGCAAGCGCACACAGTAGATGCTTACTGAAAGGATTCCATGCTGATGACTCTTCTAGAAGCCAGAGATTGTTTAATGGATCAAGGCATATCTCCTTTTCTGTAGTGGCCCACTAAATACGTTCTGTGGGAAAATGCAGAAACAAATCCAAAAGTGGAAATTGATCCCTGAGAAAAATCTTGATTGAAACCACAACACTCTCAGCCCTGCTATCGTGCAACTTTATCGAACCAGACAACCTTGGCATCATGTGCTGCAAAGGCCTTGAGATAAGAGACAAAGGACTAGCAAAATTCTGGCCTGGAGAGACAGAGCGAAAGACAAGTCTAGGTGTGTTGACGCAGGTTGACACACAAGGCAGCTCTCCACACCCCTTCTCCCGCCTTTTGAAGGACTTGTTTGTGCTGGAAAGTTGCATCCAGTGATGTCATTCAGGGGGAACGGACCAGAACGGGCGTTCCGGATCCTAATGGGCTCCGTGGCTGCTTCCGGGGGGTTTTTTTTTGGTTTTTTTTTCAACATTTGAATTTGAACTCAAAAGTGAGTTCCTGTTCCTAAATCATTTGAATGACACCACTAACCAGTGATGGCATCCAGATGTTTCAGATGTTCATGCGATAAACTGACCTTTGTTAACCAAAGGGTGTGTTGTGAAGACACGTTTGTGCGGCTAAATGCTCACTGAAGATGAAAATCTGCATTTGGGCTGTATCATGCCAAACTGCAGTGTGTGGCTCAACAAGGCTGAATGCTGCTCTCTACCAAGAATAAAACTAACAAATAAATATTTCTGTACTTTAAAAAACACCCAGCACATCAGAGGTAAACACCCTCCAGGATTGTAACATATGCAGCCTAACAGTAAATGTGTGAGCTGGGAAATCCTTACTTGAAATCGAACCTTAGCTATGAACTCACTGTGATCCCTTTACACAGAAGTAAGTCTGTTCAGTGGAGCTGACTTCCAAGAAAGTATCCAGGCAGCTGGGGGAGCTGGGGGGCAATTATGCCCCCTACATCAATGCATCACCCCCCCCTGCCTCTGCACAGTGACCCCGGTCCTTTGTACTTGCATGGCCCTAGCCCAGCCCCAGAATGCTGTTTTTATTCTAATATTTTAACACCAAAAAGGTGGTGTTTTGTGTTTTTAATGGGATAAAAACCACCCCTACCTATGGGCAACATTACAGATTATTCCAAAGTCTCATTTTGTTCTCAAAAAATATGCTCAAGACTGTAGCAGCCTTCAATCAGCAGAGGTCTCCCCATTTGGTGTGGTTTCAGTTGGCTCCTGCTTCTCCTGCCTCCTCTTTTTTTTTTTGTGAGTAAATATTTTATATTTATTCTTTGTAACTCCCTTCTCCCATAACCTGCCTCCTCTTTCCTGAAATCAGCCTGAAGTAGGAGGAACTCAAGCCAATAAGGCAAGTTCTCCGGGCTCCTGTCCCTTTAAGCTCAGGGGCTTAAATTTGAGGTTTCATTTCCCATCCTGATATTGTCCCAAAGGACAGGGCTTCCAAGCCCAACTCCCCTGATCCCGGCCGGCCTGATATCCCCTTACTGCAGCTTACCAGAGCAACGTCGACGGAAAGAAATGCCAGCTGGACTTCGGTGTTGTAGAAGAATAAATGGATCGTTTATTGCAATAAAGGCGCAAGAGGTCGCAAACCGCGTGTGCAAAAGGGCACCCTAACTGCGTGCCCAATTGACAGAAACAGATACGTTTACATGTTCATGCATGCAGATGAAGAGAAAATAAAACATCCAATTAGATTCATTTGTCTAATCCTACTTCCATTATTGGGGCACCGGGGGCTTTGGGACCTTTGATTGGTCAAAAGTGGGTTTGTGGAACTCCACGAGACATGCCCTTTCACCTGAAGGGTGACCGGAGCCCTGGGAGGAGAGCTGATAGCTGGTGGACAAAAGATTGGGGTAGTGGCTAATCGCTGGGGTACAGGGGACAAAGGCACTTGACTGAATTCTGGGAAGGTGGGTAACAAAAGACGTAGGGTCAAGGGGGGGCAGAGATAGACACATATCTTGCCAGCATAAAAGGACAATTCATTCTACACACATTTTGACGCACAAAGAAAGGGGTAGTTCATTCTATTCACAACGGAAAGTTCATTCGAGTTCATATAAGTTTATCATGCAAATGTCTTTGGCGGAGATCGTGGATGCTGGCGCCAGGATGTGACCCGAGGATCTGGTTCGATAGCAGTGGCACATTCCCCAAAGGAACTGGCATCCATTTTGGCCACTGGCAGCCATTTTGTGTCTTCCCCTTCGAAGTACGCACAAGCACAAAGCCTGACATGACAGCTCTCCCTTATACAGCACGTTCCCATTCACTAAACACAGTTTCCATTCATAAAACCCCATTCATGAAGCCGGCCTCCCCTTTAAGGGGAGACTTTGACAGTTCAGGGTTTCTGACAGTTTGCCTGAACCATGTGGCCAGGGGTTCCGGGGAAAGACCTAGCCATCTCTGAGCTTGACAGCCGGCAAGCAGTGCTTTTGAGGAACAGCTCGGGAGTTTGACAGCCGGCTCGTTGGCTTGCGGTTAACAGTTTGGATAAGGCGTGTGCCAGGGTGAGACCACAGGTCAAGTGGTGTTGTAATCCTTTAATGGCCGGCTCGAGAGGGTTGCTGCGGCCGCGGCACGAGTTCAAATCCCGGGTCCCTGACTTTGCGAATAAAGTCCAGAGGTGGTTGGTGGGACTCCGGGGCGTCTTGGCTGTGGGTTCGATTCCCACCAAGGTTTAGTTCCTTTTGTGTTTTCTTAATTTGATCTGGGGCTTGGCTGGGCTGTTTGCCTGCAGCCAGGTGAAGGGAGCATGGCGGTTGCAGCATGGCTGGGCTGTTTGCCCGCAGCCAGGAAGGAGCATGGTGGTTTCCAAGAGAATCGGGGGGGGGGGTTTCCCGTATCAAGCCCTTTAATCAGTTATTTCCTGTGCCCTCCCAAGTCACAATGGGCCTTTCATTAGTCATTTCTACATGGCCATCAGAGCAAATACGATTTGCTCATTCATTTTATTTTTTTATTATTGTAACTGTGCTGACACATGGAAAGCAGAAAATTTGTTTGTTTGTTTTATAGTCGTGCTTTAGCATAAAGAAGAAATAAGCATATATATGAGGTCAAACTCCAGCTATGGGGTAAGGGATCCTGCAGCAAAAACTGAGCAGCTTCATACTTACACTTCAAGCTCACTCCAGAGCACAAATGGAGTAAGTCGAATAGTGGGTGGAATTGTCAGCACTGTTTAAATTGTTGTTCTTTCTTTGTGTGTGTGTGTGTGTGTGTGTGTGTGTGTGTGTGTGAGAGAGAGAGAGAGAGAGAGAGAGAGAGAGCACATATACTTGAATCTGCACAAGTCCTTCAGAATGGTATCTGCAACCAGAACTGACCCCTTTAAAATGGCCAACAGAGGTATAAGCCAGCCATGTTTATGCTGGTCTCAGATGCCATTCTGAAGATCCCTGCAGCCTCTGGAAGGTCTCTGCAGCATTCAGAGATCTTTTGGCACTTCCTGCTGCACTCTGCTGGCTTCCTGAGGTCTCTGCTTCTGATGGCAGATTAGGTACCCCTTGGACCTAACCCCATTGATCCCATACGATCAATGGTTTGTTAACAGCAAATTTGCTATCCACAAGGATTTCCAGGTGACCTAAGCCTAGAAGACAACAAGGATTGACTGATTTTTGTCTGTATCTGTATCTGATATTTTTATCTCTATCTGATTTTTGTAACATTGTATAGAGTTGCCCCCTTTTCCTTTTCTTCTTCTCCTTTTCGGAAGAAGAAAGCCAGCCGTAACAATAAGAGAACAGGATTCCAAATCCTGCTGCCGTGAGCAACGGAAAAATGTCAACTATCTCACATGCAGCCAATAAACACATGTGTTTATTGCAGGCTCTACAAACTGTGAGCCCAAAAGGCTTTGTTCACACTCTGTGGCTTTAAAAATATATTTCCTTTATGGTCTGGCTAACGCATTAGTTGTGTATTGCCTATGCTGTTTCTTTTGGAATGGCAGTAAAAGGGCAGCCAAGATTTACAACCCAATCCTCGACCATGAGAGAGTACAGGATCCAGGGCTATCTCAGAAGGAACCCCATTCTCAAGTTTACTGTGCAGGACAGTGGCGCGTACTGGCACTGCTGCAGTAACCCTTGGCAAAAAGGCCCTATAGTGCACGGCAGCCCCCTGAAGTGTCTTCTTGAGAGCAGTGAAGGGTTAAAGGGAAAACTGTGTTTCACATTCTAATTTTGAAAGCACACAGACAGAACCATTTGCACGAGTGCAGTCGCGTAGCTACAGGGTACAAGGTAGCTGCAGTTTGCCATACAATCAGCCCCTCCAATTTGCCATGGGAGCGATTCTGGGCAGTTGCTGTCAATGCCCAGAATGGCTCTGAGAGCAAGTGGGAGGAGCAGGTTACACAAAATGTTGTGGGGCCTGCCTGCAATACTTCCCAGGCTTCCCCTCTAGCTATACGATTGCTCGTGTGGACAGCAAAAGTCTCCTGGACCTTTAAGAGCTGTGACCAAGGTGCAGCTTTTTCTCTACCCAGAAAAGAAAGCTGCACTGCCGCAATCCACAGAGAAAAGCATCCCGAGATGCTGTAGAATGCTGGTTTAAATTTAGAAAACTGCGCAACACATTTGAGCCTGCTGCTGTTTTTTTGTTTTTTTTCAAGGGCTCTCAATTTTCTAAACATAAACAGGCTTCTCTACAGCACCTTGGGATGTTTTCCTCCTATTTCTTCTGGAACGTTTCTTACCCAGGCATGAAAGGCTGGCCTAATACACAAGCCATCCAAGCAATTGCTTCAGTCAGCGGTGCTGTCAACAGACGAAGAGCTGTTTAGTTGGTCCACTTCCTGCCTTTTAGCAAGTTCATTGATTACACTTGCATACATTTGCATATTATCAGGACCTGAATATAAGTGCCTTATCGATGTACCGAGGGAACTGCACAAATAAATCATAAAAAACGGATCACTTCTTATGGGAAGAAAAGACAATTCCCTACTATAGCAGTTCCCAAACTTTCCACCACCATGACTCACCTCATCCTCAGTGATGGGTCATGATGCTGTTGGCTAGAATGACTTACTGGGGAGCCTCCAGAGCCCTGGGTCACACCAGGGTGGTGATGCACTTCACTGGCCTCTACAGGCCTCTTTCATGCATCTGCTTATTGTGCAGTGGTCTTTAACCTAACAATTGCGCAGTGGTCTTTAACCTTTTTCATGCTTTTTCAACCTTTTTCATGCTAGAACTCCAATCAATCAATCAATCAATCAATCAATCAAACATGAGATTGGAGATTCACCATTTGTCCCACCCCCTCTTGGGACCCTTTTCTCCAACACCACCCTGTCGCCCACTCCCCACTCCTGAATGCTCTCCCAGCACTGTTCACTATAACCAAATACCGGCGTGCAGGGGATAGGTTCCTGGCCCTCTCTTGCATACCTGAAACTGCGGATAAGAGGAAAGGGTTATGTGTTTAGGGTTCTCTCCTGCCCTCTCCCCAAGGAGGAAGATTTTTTAGTGACCCAAAGTAAGAATAAAGGAAGATAAGCTCTCCACCCTGATCCGTGGATAATTGAAACCATGGATAAAGAATCAGTGGGTACAGGGGCCCATCTGTATTCTTATTAGAGAGAGCAGAAAAAGTTGCCATGAAGTCTGGTGAAAACAATTTTAGCACAATTGCTAAGAACCTGAGCAGGACTGGAATCTCCTGGTACCTGAAGATGCTTTCCCCTTTACCTGGTGGTGCTCTAGTACAGTGGTCTTCAACCTTTTTTGTATCCATAAGTTTCTGCTGCAACCCCACAACTGAGGCTTTGCGACCCCGTTGGGATCCTGGCCCCAAGGTTGAAGAACACTGCAATAACAGACATGAGTTTTCCTTTTTCTTCCCTGAGCACTGAAAAAAAGCAACCTTCAGTTCCACATTCAAATAATTACCAAGCATTCCTCCATAAACGACATAGCTCTTATCTTAATCCATCCGTTTAGCTACTTATGGGGAAGAAACATAGGAATGCATTCTTAGCCTCCTAAATGCAGCATCAAACCTTCCAGCAAAGGGATCTCACACTTTTGTTCTAACTTTCCCATTGGTATACTCCCTTGGTGCCAGGTATATAAACTGGAAAAATCTATTTTTTAAAAAGTCTGCTTGTGCTGCATTGCCGCCACCCCTTTCCTGGTAAATAACTATTCCATATGACCTGAGAAAGTCTTGAGAAACACAATTTTCATATAAATTGGCTAAGAGAAGTACGTCTGACAGCTACAAAAGAAGCATGCAGTGAAAGAACCCAAATTTATCTGCTGTACAGCAAAATGAGAGAAATATGGCTTCTATACTAAGGTGCTAGAAGACAGACCCTGCTGCATATTAGCCTGAGAAAATACATGGGGTTTTATGACAGAGGACTCTTGAATCTTCTCTCCATTTTTACGACCTCATATATAAAAAGAGAATCCCTATATTTCTGCCCATTAGCCCACTCTTTCTCTTAAGAGAGCAATCCCAAACTGGCATTAGGCTGGCATACGCTAAGCCAACAAAGTTTGGCCAGCACAAGGGCCACCACAACGTGTTTTTGGACTACTCTCAGAGTCAGGGAGGATGGCTCACGTCTGTGTGTTGGCCTCTCTGATTCTAAGCGTGGTCCAAACATACTTTATGGTGTCCATTGTGCTGGCCAAACTTTGCTGACTTAGCTTATGCCGGCCTAACTTAGTTTAGGATTGCGCCCTAACACTAGGATCTGCCAATATGACTTTTTTAATTTGAGAGAAATGTCAGATAAAGAAAGGGATGCGAAAAGCTATTTGTTGCCCTTCAAACAGGTGTCTATCAAGACGTAGCTTTACAGCCCAATCTTATTCAGAAGCAAGTTTCACTGTGTATAGCTGTAGTTCTCAAACGTTTTCAACTGGGGCCCACTTTTTAGAATGTCTCTGAACCCACTGGAAGTGATGTCATTAACTCAGAAGTAATGTCATAGCTGGAAGTGCCATCATCAAGCAGGAAGTGCCATCATTGTGGTGTAATAAAATGACATTCCTGAACGAAAAATGGACTTCTTGGACTCCAGCAATTGCACAACCATGAAACATCCCTGACGGAAAGCAAGATGAGGACAAAATATTATATAAAAGCACTGAACTGAAAACAAAATTTTAAAAAGAAACCCTCACTTGAAAATTCAAACTTTACACTCACAAAAGGAATATAGCAAGAGTAAGGTCTGCAGCTTCCAAGATGGCTGCTCCCAGCTTTCCACGACTCACCTGACATCAGGTTGTGACCACCAAGTGGGTCCCAGCCCACAGCTTGAGAAACACTGGTGTATAGGATTGCCGCCTTAGTTACAAAGAGGGAATTGTAAGAAGATCATCTAAACCTGCAAGATCACAAAGATACAAGTGCAAAGTAGGTTGACCAAAAAAGCTAGCTGTTGCGACCCAAAGCCAAAACCTCACTTGCGCTGGGACAGGCAGGTCACAGTGGCCTGGGCTGTATGCAGAGCTGGCTGGAGGGTAACTTGGGTAAGGGAATATTTCCCCTTGGGTAAGGGAATATTACCCTGTGCCATTGTGACCCAGCTACCCCTTTGGGGCTACTCTGATCTGTGCCAGCAATTTGGCTGATGCAAATCTGAGCAGCCCATGTAAGGCTGCAGGGCCCAGGAGTGAGGGTTAGATGCCCGTGCTGCCATGGCCGGTCCCACCCTCCCTCACAGGCCTGGTCCACCTCCCAGGTCACCTTCCCCCACCCAAAAATGCTCCTTGCTGCCTGTAATACCCTCTTGCCACCTTCTTTCACCTCAGCTGGCACAGAAGTACCCAGTTGGGGCCTGGATCCAGCATCCATGGGGCAGCATGGGCCCCTAAGTCAGCCCAGCCTGTTCTAGAGGAGGTGCAAACACGCTTTGCGGCACATTTGCGACAGTTCTGGGCGGGCTCAGAGGATCAATCTCGCACTCTGGATTGCACTGCAAGTCTTGTTAGGCAGGGACCAGAAAGAATTTTCCAAGCCAGTCGAAAGACACAAGTTTAGGAGCACAATCCTAAACTGGAGTTGGGCCGGCATAAACTAAGCCAGCAAAGTTTGGCCAGCACAAGGGCCACCATAAAGCATGTTTGGACCACTCTTGGAGTCAGGGAGGATAGCGCACATCTGTGTGCTGGCCTCTCTGACTCCAAGAGTGGTCCAAACATACTGTACGGTGTCCCTTGTGCCAGCCAAACTTTGCTGATTTAGCTTATGCTGGCCTAACTCAGTTTAGGATTGCGCCCTTAAAGGTTGGCTGGTGATGGCCAAGGATGATTCCCTGACAGTTTGGTGACCTAATCAAGCTGGAAGCTGCCAGGAAAAAGAGGGGGAACAAGACCAGTGTGGCACAATCATCACCCAAAGCTGAGGCTGGGATGTGACAAGGGGATATATACTCTTAGGAGGGGCTCACTTTAGAACCTTTGGAGCCTTCATTTCCCAGTGTCCATGTCAAGCATATAGCCATCAACCCCAGTGAAATGGGCATCCATCAAACAAGCTGGAGCCTAACTACAGGCGCTATTTCATTTTACACCATAAGCTGAGGAACAATAAGGAACCTCAGGAGCCAGCCATCAAATCAGGGATTGAGTGCACACCCACCCCTACCCCATGTGGAAAATTATATCTGGAAGATGCAGAAAGGATCAGGAAAACAGCTCTGCTTACAGAATTTCAAGCACTCACTGCTAACAACTACCCAGGCTTCAAGGTCAGAACACCTGACAGACATTCTTCCCTGCCAAAAAAACCCAGCATGGCAACAGTACCCATGCCAAACTACAGCATCTCTTGTACTATCTAGCCAAGGAGAGTTTAACATTATGGGTCCAATCCTATCCAACTTTCCAGCACCAATACAGACCCAAGGTAAGGGGACAAATGTTCCCATAGCTTGAGAGGCCTCCATGACAGCCCCTCCACCCAGTGGCCGACCTGGGGGGGTCAAGGGGGGGTCAAATGCGTTTAAGTGCCACCCAGCAGGACTGGGCCCTGTGTCAGATACAGAAGCTCTTTATCTGGCTTGATAATTGGATTCTCGCAGAGCTGCCTTTTCAGCAGAGGTGCTTCTGCTGAGGATTTGGGAAGGGGAGATGGAAGGAAGGCTCAGAAGTCAAGGAATGCTGTGGGAGCAGACCAACAGAATGAGAGATGTTGCTGAGGCTCTGGGAGAGCCCAATTATTGTGCTGGCCGCCTTTTCAGCAGCATCACTTCTGCTGAGGTTTCACTTTGCAGAGCACCTGAGCTGTGAAGCGAAGCTTCGGCAAGCCGCATGATAATTGGAATTTACCATATTTTGAAAATATGATCAAAATGTACATATTTTCTTCTTTGCCATTTGCAATAAATGCGTTCCTAAGTGAGAACAAAGTGCTTCTCTCTGGCCATCATCTGCTTAACGACATAACTTTCTGCTTAACGAGGGCACTTCCGGCCCTTAGCAGGCACCATGAATGCTGTATGAAATTAGTTGGACGCCCCTGAACCTAGCCCATATGTTTAGGGCTAGAGGTCAATATGGATTGACCAACCCTGGAAGTACAAAACGACATGCCTCTGATTATTCTTCATGAGTATTTTCTTCATCACTGAGTAACCTCAGCAAGTGCCACATATCTGGGTTAGAAGGCAATCCTTACAAGTAAGGGAATGGAGCCTCCAGGTAGGTTTTGTCTCTTTAGAAAGGTCTGATGGACCAATTTATTTGGGATGATGCATTTCCTCCTTGACTTTTTATGAACATCTGTCGATTCTGTCTTCTCGTTTGCATGTTGTGCCCTCTCTATGCTCTGTGCTTGATGCAGGCTAAAGAAGCCTCATCTTAGGCAATTTCGACATTCTTCTTATAAAATAAAATCCAATTTCACTCAGCAAATTTGAGCAACCAGCCCCAAACTCTGGCTTTCACACAAAAGAATTCTGGGAGCTGGCCCAGAGGTTTTAACAAAAAGCTGGCCAGCCTGGTTTTTATGTTTGCTTTTTTTCCTAATCAGTTGGCAACTGTAAGCAAGGCATCCTTATTGTGCTACAGTGTTATTCAAACTGTGGGTCAGAACCCACTTGGTGGATCGCAACCTGATGTCAGGTGGGTCACGGAAAGCTGGGAGCAGCCATCTTGGAAACTGCAGGCCTTACTCTTATTATTTCTGTGAGTGTTAATGTGAATTTTCAAGTGAGGGTTTTAAAAAAAAATTGTTTTTAGTTCAGTGCTAATGTTTTTAGTTCAGTCCTAATGTTGCTTTTTGTCAGGGATGTTTCAAGGTTGTACAATTGCTGTAGGCCAATAATGCCAATTTGCATACCAGCAGTGTCATTTTATTATGTTACAATGATAGTATTTCTGCTTGATGATGTCACTTCCTGCCACAACATCACTTCCAGGTTAATGATATCACTTCCGGTGGGTTCCTGACATGAGTACCATTCTAAAAAGTGGGTCCCAGTCTAAAAAGTTTGAATACCACTGTGCTACTGCATTGCGCATATTCTGGAAAGCCAAAGGGCTGCTGCCAATCTGCCTCTTGAGACAGCTGTTCAGGTAGCATGTTCATTCTTCAGCGCTCCAAGTCACATAACCACATACAACCTGAGTTCATTAAACCAGAGAGGTCCTCTTCAAATCTCTGGGATTGCTTTCAGTTGTCACCTGGAGATTGATGTTCACTCCTAGAGATTCCTGGTTACTCTTGGACTCCTTCCCAGTCACTTCTCTGGATACAAAATGTGAGCTATGTGGCCCAATCATTAGATAGTAGACGTATTTTTGGAAGATCACATTCTGTTAATATAGGCTATCATCCAACTGAGTTATTTAACTCTACCTAAAAATACACATGTAAAATTAGCTTTCAGATGCATGAGTATTAACCTCTCAGGTTTTTTCGTTACCAAGACAACTGCTTAGCAATTCTCCTACATGCCAGGCAAGTAAACGTAATTGTCGTAAATCATAATGAAGTCTGATAGGCAAACAAATGTTACCTCCCCCACCGTTCCCCATCCCCAGCAGAATCATTAAATGTCCTCCACTAGAATGTTTTCAAGTAATCCATGAGAAATTCAGAAGCAACAATCTGATAACAGGCGGTGACTAATTGTACTGTTCTTCTGCTTTGGCATTCTGCTGCCAACTTTCATCATGAAGTGGCAATGATGCAACACATCATGTATACCGGATTTGTAGTCCCATTGTATATAGCATTTGAATTGGTTGATCGTTTGTTATCTCTCTCCAGTCATCATAAGCACTCCATTTCAAGATACAAGAAATACTGCCCGTTCTATCACAACAAAGAGTCTTGTGGCACCTTAAAAGGCTAATAGATTTATTGGGGCATAAGCTTTGGTGGACTTGCGCCCAATTTGTCTAAAGTGTTCTGCATTTGATGAAGTGGGTTCTAATCCACAAATGCTTCTGCCATAATAAATTTGTTAGTCCTTTAAAGAGCCTCAAGAATACTTTGTTCGTTTTTGCTGCACCAGACCAATATTTGTCTGCGCCTCTGGAATTTTCCTACTCTATAAAGAGATTAATAGCCTGATCCCTATATAAGTTGACTCAGACAGAACTCCTAACAGTTTCAATGGGACTTAAGTCAGTGTGCTGAAATACCTTTTCACAAAGAGCTGGTGCACACATTCACCACAATCCCAAAAGAAATGTAGGGTTTGTTTTCTCAATCTCTCTGTGTGTGACACCCACAGTTTTAATGCAGTCTATAATTTCATGCATCACAGCAGCATCATACTCTATGTACACCACCACTATCCTGTGGCTTCATCCCACACTTCTGCAGTCATATTTGGAAGCCCAACACCATATACAAAGGGTAAATTACACATGCTCTTCCTACCCAGTCATTGCCTGATATTCTTTGTCACCCTAGATGCCTTGCGTTCATCCTCACACATGTGAGGATCCTTCTGATGCCACCAGGGCTAGCCCAAGACCTCTTGCAGCCCAAGGCAGCGTGCCAAATGCTACTCCCCTTACCTGACAATCAGAGCCATAATGTCCTACCCCATGCCCTGGAGCAGGGTGATGTCATGACTCTGCCAATTTGTGCCCCCAATGCAGTGATGTCATGGGTTCCTCCTAGAGGAGGGGCAGGCAGATGAAGCAGGCAGTGCTGTCTCCTACGGGAAGAACCCAGGGGAAGCCCAAAGGCAGTCTCTTCCAGCTTCTCTCCAGAGGAGGGGCGCACCATGAAGTGACAAATGCCTCCTCCTTGGGGTCCTGGAGATGACTGTCTTCATGCTGCTTGAGGTGCAAAGACAATCACTTCCATAAGTAGGGTGGAGCCTGGGGCCAATTCTGCACCCTCTTTTAGTGCAGCACCTAGAGCGGGTGCCCCTCAGGCTTCGCCCAAATTACAGCTCTGCTGATAATGTCTCAGCCTCTGCTCCTTCCACTTCCTAGTGTTCTAGCTCAGTGCTTCTCAGCATTGGTCCCCTGATGTACCACTTCACATGGTCCACCAACTGGAAGCACTACTGGAAATAACTGGCAATGATGATGTCATCGCCAGCTACTTCCTGATTGGGAGGCCAGACCTCACATGACGCATTAGTAAGACGCTCAGGGTGGATGGGAGGGATTTTCAAGTGCGCAAAAAGCGCACAGTGGAACTCTGCCCCCTGAGCCTCTTACTGCTGCTTGTCGCATTGCATTGCTGGCCTTCCTTCCAGGCAGTGGGGGTCTAGGGGTCCCATGTGTACCACCGGACACCACGGCAAGTACCAAGGGTGGTACAAGTACCACTGGTTAAAAAACTATGTTCTAGCTCAGTTAGAACACATTTCCTTTTCCTCTCTGTCCCCCCTTCCAATCCAGCAAATGGAAAGAGAAAAAGGAGTAGTGGAGTCAAGTAAGGTGGACAGAGAGGAGCTCATCCCCCATCACATGAGGTGCATGTGCATGAGTAGCCCCACTTCAGTTGACCTCATGGATGTCACTAATCAACGAAAAGACAGGGATTCTGAAGTAGGAAAAGTATCTCACCTCCACAGATTGTTTCTCCCACCATTGAAGTGGCAAAGAACTCCATTCTAGATGCTGTTGACAGAGATGGATTCTATGTACTGAACTCACTCAAAACATGGGAAACTGAAGCAGTGGAAGACATTGCTTCTGTTGCCCTATATTTTCTGGTTCTTAGAAAAAAGTTGTCTCATACTACTCCATAGTTGTGAAAAGTAAGAAGTAGAATGCCAAACAAAACCACAGTGAAATTCAAGATTCCTGCAACAGGCCCCTTAAGACATATAGAGAAAAAAACACACATTGATGCTGCAATCAGTTCCTTTACCCTTCATACTTTACCCTTGCTTCTCTCTCTCTCTCTCTCTCTCTCTCTCTCTCTCTCTCTCTCTCAGTGTTATTCAAACTATGGGTTGGGACCCACTTGGTAGGTTGTGACCTGATGTCAGGTGGATTGTGGAAAGCTGGGAGCAGCCATCTTGGAAACTGCAGGCCTTACTCTTGCTATATTTAAGGTGACCAACCGTCCTCCTTTAGGGAGGACAGTCCTCCTTTTGTAAGTTCTGTCCTCCCTCGAAAAGTGTCCTCCTACATGTCCTCCTTTTCGATATTTGAAGACTAATCTGTAAATCTCCGTATTCGATCGATGCCAATCCGATCCATTGCGTGTGATGTGACGTATTTGTATTTGACATGACGATTCGTCAAGGCTTGGTGTAAAGAGCAAACAAGAAAAAGCTAGGCCCTGGCTTGACTTTATTTTGAAAGAATTGTAACACAAGCAGGATTGAGGGAGCTTATTTCATTGGTTGTTTGCAAAAGTTATAGCTGGGGTCAGGAATGCAAGCTATTCAGAAAGGTTACATGTAGCTAGTGCTGAAAACAGGAGATGGCTCCTTTACCCTGATAGGCTAATTGATTGAGCCTGAGGGGTGTGGCCGCACAACCACCATCAAGACCTTCCAAACTGCAAGAGTCCTCCAGATCATCCTCCAAGAAGATAATCAGACCTGATAAAGCTTGCAAACCCGCAGACTTCCCTTTGCAAGACTGGAATTGCTGTCTGAGGAACAAGGTGAACAACTAGGGCCTAGTCAGTGATAGGAGCCTAGTTTTCTTTGTTCTATAAGGTATCTCTGTTAGTTCTTATCTAGTAAGCTTTCTTAGTTGTGTAACCCTTGTTTATCAATAAATTACAATTAAATTTACTAGAAGCTTTGGTTGTCTTTGGAACCAGATAAGATTCAGTGGCTAAAGTGGCACGCTTACCAAATTTTAAGTTACTCATTGGAAAAAGTCCCTGTAGTTGGGACTTGTTTAGCCTGGGGAATATTAAGGTTAAGAGGTTAAGAGGAAGTATTCTTAACTTTGGGCCCAGACTTGTAGCAGTGGTTGTGACCCTTGTTGTGCTTAAGGTCACATGCTGCTGAAAAAATCACAGACTCATAGGGGCCCGGAACTGATTAGAGGGCATATGAGCCTGTGATTTACACTCGGTACAGTGCGGCGAGACGCCACTGTGAGATGCATGCGCTCCATACGGGAGACCTTGACAGATAGCGCAGCGTGCAAGTGGCTTTGTTTACTTCTTACCGAAACATGACACGGCACATACGCACGCCGTAGACTCATGGTAATTATTTCTTTCAGTGAATATTCAATCATACAAAGGTAAGCACAATTCACATTTTAGTAATTCATTATCTATTTAATAATTTCCAAATATGTATAATTTTATTTACAAGTTTATACAACCCTGTTGGCATGTAAGCATAATTACAATATAAAATGTTACACATGTTTTTATTATGCATTTATCATATTATAGTGTATTATTTTTGCAATGAATAAAATGTTTCTTTTATTCACGATATTTTTTTCTTCAATTTATTTGTGTCCTCCTTTTCATTGTAAAAAAGTTGGTCACCTTACTATATTCCTTTTGTGAATTTTAAGTTTGAATTTTCAAGAGGGGGTTTAAAAAAATGTTTAGTTTAGTGCTTTTACATAATATTTTGTCCTAATTTTGCTTTCTGTCAAAGATGTTTCATGGTTGTGGATTTGCTTCAGTCCAAGAATGCCAGTTTGCATTCCAGGAGTGTCATTTGATTACATCACACTGACAGTACTTTCTGCTTGATAGAGGCACTTCTGGCTAAGACATCACTTCCAGGGTAATGACATCACTTCCGGCGGGTCCCAACTTGTGTGCCATTTTAAAACATGGGTCCAGGTCTAAAAAGTTGGAGACCACTAGTCTATTCTCTTTCTCAGTTACTGCCTAAATTTAGACTTTACAGTTTATGTGTCTTTGTAAATAAAAGGTATAAACTTTGCCACTGTGAAGTCTCTGTGAACTGTTTAATAGTTAACAGTTAAACGTATTGTTTTGAATTGCAGTTACGTTATAATGATGAATTTGCCATCTGTTTTTATACCATCCATATATTAAATATTTTTAAAATTAAATTTAGATTGAAGCTTCTCCAAGCAGGTCCTTGCTTCTGCTTCTATTTCACTGTACAAATTCTCACAGGCTCCAAAATAACCCAGAGCACCATTTCAAGTGGGATGCGGTGCGGTGGGGGGCTAAGGGCTAATTTACAGATTCAAACAAAATGGACACGCTGTGTTGTACTATTTCATGGTGCAAGAAGAGGTTCACATATATTTAAACACACAAGCAGAGGGGCTAAAGGTAACACTCAACTATTTTCCTGCGTGCAGAGCGTTTCTGTGAGATACTACTGTATTCAAATTTCAAAACTCCCCCCTTGCGGAAGTGGTCGCGTGTAGGAAAGGCTTTTAACCATTTAATTCTTCTTGACCCTGGCTTGCACAATACTGCAAAGGGGAGGAGCAAATGGAATGTTAAGGGCATGAATCCACATCTTACCAGGCAAAAGCCCCACCCCCTTATCCCTCTCCCTCCCCGCTCTCCCACCATCCAACCAGTTTCACTTTCCCCTCTCGATGAGAAGTGACTGATGACGTTAAAGAGCGAAAATAGGCCTCGCTCTTGTGCGGCGCATGCGTCAAATCCCGATGGAACGTCCAAGAAGGTTAGATTGGGAACGTCAGAGTGGATTTCGGAACCGCTTGTTCGTGGGGGGGAAGCACTATTTTTTTCTATCTGCCTTCCAGACATACCTAGCCAACGTTAACTTTAACAGACATATTTAACTTTCAGCATCACTTATTGCCTTTTTTCTCCTCATTTAAAATTACAGCATGACGACTTTCACCCAATAAGCAGCCATTTTACCAAATAAGATATAAGGAGGAAGGAAAGGGGCGAGGAATCTTGGGTGGTATCGTCCGAGTTGAGCGAGGCAAATCAGCAACAGCCGGGCCTTTAAGGGGCGGGGCTTAAGTGGAAAAATGGGAGAGAGGCGGGACCGCTCATGAATTATTAATATAGGGGCGCGGCCTTGTGATGTGTGGGAAACGTTGACAGGGCCAGAAGGAGGGGTGGGATTGTGATGTGTGACGCCAGTGACGACAGTTCCGGGGTTCTTATGTGCTCGCAGCAGCAGGCTGGGCAGCTGCTAATGGGGACGCCGGAGCTGTAAAGCCGGCTCCAAGACAAGGGAATATTTGTAGATGGGATAGACATATTTTTAAGCTACCAGCATTCCCCTATCCCTGAATGTGTGAACGCGGAAAGGTTTGATTTATAGGGCGAGAACACGGAGGCAGCGATTGGGATTTTTTTTTTTTTTTGCTTTTTTAAATAGGGGCTGTTAATGATCAGAGAGGGTTTTTAAGAAAAGAGCAGCCTAGAGAGGACTGGCCTGCAGGCAAATCTTTTATTTGTCGTTAGAGGCTTTTCTTTAAAACGCAGACACGCTGGGGTTTAATTTATTCTGCTATTTTTTTAAGTTATAGTGAGCGTTATTTATTGTTACGGGGTATTTTTTATCCCAAGAGGTATTTTAGTAGCAGGGCGAATTTTATTCTAAAGAGTGGCCATTTATCACAAGCAGGGGGAGTTTTTTATTTTATTTTTTTCCCCTAAACGATTTATATTGTAGGAAAAGCATCTTTTGTTCTAAGCAAGGCAGGGGTGGGTGTTTTTGTTTGCTAAAACCCTATTTTTAATATACAGATATCAAGCGATGCCTTGTACCGAGCAGGGTCCTTATTGATAAGGAATGAGGGGCGAGGGGGTGCGGTCCCCTCAATGGATATTTTAGGGTGGGACCCACTGGGGGAGAATTAGCTCCTTAATTGGTGAGTGATGCCCTTCGGGCTTTTTTTTGTCATTGGGAGGGGAACTTAATTTGGCAGTGGCAGGTAGCGAATTTGAGCAGCAGAAGGTAGGGGAGGCGTTGCCCTTGGCTCGCTCGTTTTCTCTTCTCTTGGCACCGGCAGCAGCAGCGTTTCCTCATTCTTGCTCTTTCCAGCCACTTGGACCGGTTCTCCCAGGAACAGGAGCCGCAGCTCCTCATCCAAGAGGGGCAAAAGGCGGTGGGGGTCGTCGCTGCGGCCACCGCCTGGGTCGCTCTCCGTGCCTTTTTTGCTTGCCTTCTCCCCCCCCCCCACGTCATCAGAAATCATGAGCCGCTTCGGGGGGTGACAATCGCAGCAGGCACCGCCGCCAGGGAGAGGAGAGAGGCAGGCAGGCGGCTACACGGACCGGGAAGCAGCAGCAGCCCGCCTCGCATCCAGCGTGCGTAGAAGGGGAGGGGAAGAAGCGGAGCAGGAACTACCGTCCCCAGCTGACTTCCAACCCGGTCTTCAGCCAGGACTTTAAACCGGAGGCGGCGATCAAAACAGCCCCTGAAAAGAGCCAAGGGAGGAACGATTTTTGCTGCTGCAATTGCAGCACCAGCCCAGCCCGCATAATCCAACCACCACCCCCAGGAAGGCGCTCATCATCATCATCCTCGGCTCCACCGCCGCCCTCTCGCCCCGTACCGAAGCCAGAGCCTCTCAGCCTCCCCACTGACAGGCAGCAGCGAGTAGAGGAGCAGCCGCCGCCAACACCGCGGCTGTCGTCGCCTCCTTCGCCGGCTCCCCCTGACGCGGGACTCCCCGCCGCCCCTGCCCAGCGAGAGAGGAGGTCGGGCCGGCGACCGACCCCAATGCGGGGCCCGCCGCTGAAGACGACGCCGACGACGAGGAGGGCGCCTCTTTTCGCACCCCCGCCCGCTCCCGCCCGGTGAAGCGGCGCCTCGCACCTGCGGGCGCTCCGAGGCCATCGGGAGGAGGCGAGGCGGCTGCCGCTCCCCCACTCCTCCTCCTGCCGCCGCGCGCGCTCCCCCCATGGAGTCTCCCCACCACCACCACAGCAACAACAGCCACTTGCTGGGCGGTGCCGGGAACCTGCTGCCCAGCGGGCTGGGCTCGGGCTTCAGCAGCCTGCAGAGCCCCGAGCTGGCCGCCAGCAGCCCTCACCACCACGGCGGCGGCTCCTCCTCCTCGGCGGCCACCAGCGGCGCGTCCCCCCCTCCGCCACCCCTGCCCGGCTTCGGCACGCCCTGGTCGGTGCAGACCTCCTCGCCGCCGCCTCAGCAGCAGCAGCAACCGCCACAAGGGCAGCCGCCTCAGCCTCCCGCCACGAGCGCCGCCGCCGCCATGGCGCCGCCGCCCAGCCCGGACTCCTCGTCTGAGGGCGGCGGCGGCAGCAGCTTCTACGCGGCCGGCGGCGGGATCCCGTCGTCCCTCAACCCGGCGTTCTTCCAGAGCTTCTCGCCGGTGTCGCCTCACGCCGCCTTCAGCAGCCCCTTCTCGGCCCCGCCGCCGCCGCCTCAGATCAATTTACCTCAGCAGCAGCAGCAGCCTCCGCAGAACCGGCGGTCCCCGGTGAGCCCTCAGCTGCAGCAGCACCAGGCGGCGGCGGCAGCGGCGGCGGCGGCATTTCTCCAGCAGAGGAACTCCTACAACCATCACCAGGTGGGTGCGGGCGGGAGGGGGCTCTGTGGGGAGGATGGGGGACCACCATTGTGGATTAATGTATTTCATTTCCAACGTTTCGCATGCCCCCCTTTCCTCCAAGAAGCTCCGGGTGGGATGTACATAGTGCCTCCCCTCTTTTTGCTCCTCACAACAACCCTATGAGGTAGGCAAAGCTGAGAGTGAGGGGCCCCAAGATCACCCAGGAAGCTTAATGGCTAAGTGGGGATTTGAACCTGGATCTACCATCTCTCAGGGCACAATCCTGTGCATGTCTTGGTGTGCAATTGGGCTTACCCTCAGAAAAGTGTGGACAGGGTTGCAGCCTAAGCCTGACTATGATGCCATCCTGGCTCAGTTATGTACACACATTCTCTCTCCTTGCGTGTGTGTAAAATGTTTGCGTGCCAATGAGCATCAGTGTGTGTTAATATACTTTTTGTATTTTATTTCCAATATTTTTAGGCCCACCCACTCTATAGTGCCTCCCCTCCTTTTGCTCCTCACAACAATCTTGTGAGGTAGGTGAGGCTGACTGGCCCAAGGTCACCCAGGAAGCTGCGTGGCTGTATGGAATCAGAGGCATAGCTAAGTCATTTGATAACCAGGGCCCATAAATTTCTCTCCCCTCAAACATCGTATCTCAAACATTGTTCCGTAATGTGTTTTATCTAGTTTGGGGTTTTTTCACATTTTTGTACCACCCGTCCTCCAATCGGCTCAGGGTGGTATACCTGGTTCCTGCCCTCACAACGACCCTGTGAGGTAGGTGAGGCTGAGAGTGACTGGCCCAAGATCACCCAGGAAGCTGTTTGGCTGAGGGATTTGACCTTGGCTCTTCCAGATATAAATCTGACTCCAGGACCATGACACCATCCTGGTTGAATGTACACATGCAATATCTTTCCTAAAAAGTATGTGCACTAACAAGCATCAGCATGGGTTCATATTTTTTCACATTTTTATACCACTCCTTGTCAGTGTGGTGTACATTGTTCCTGCTCTCCTTTTGCCTGTGAGGTAGGCAAGGCTGAGAGATGGTAGATCCAAGGTTACCCAGGATGCTTCATTGCTTAGCACGGATTAGAACCTGGATATTACAGGTCAAAAGTCAGATTCCCAAACCCCAACACAATCCTGTTTCTTGTGTCTTTTCATATAAAATTAGTATTTTTATAATGCCAACTCATTGGGCTCCTGAAATGGCTTGCTACCATAAAATGTATACACTTTAAAAAAACCTGTGGAGGAAACCAATTCATATCCAATTTAAAACACTAGCAGGAAGGGCTGGCAGTGAGATAAAATGAAGTAAGTGGAATGTGTATGTCTGCAAGGACCACTGACCAAAGCAGCATTCCTTTTTATGCAGGTTTGTGTTTTAGCCAAATTTGTGAAGGTTTTTCACAAATATATTTCTGTTTTTCTCCACAAAGATATTGACCAACAGCTCAATCTTATGCATGTTTACTCAGAACAAAGTCCTCTTGTATTCATTGGAACTTACTCCCAGGAAAGTATGGTTAGGATTATAGCCAAAGACAGTGTGACAAAGAGGTCCTGTTTTTCTTAAACTGCCTCTGATCTTATCCCTATATGGTACCCTGTTTTGAATAGAGGGGTTGCTTGGACATTAAAGGGAGGCAAGAATTGGAGCAGTCTTCTGTAAAATAGGTGTGTTCATTTATATCCAAACACCAACATTTTACAGTGTGCCAGCTGATTTGTGGAAGCAGGGTGGGGATCTCTCCTTGAGCTCACCCAGTTTTATGGGTAGGAAGAGTTGGCTACGCTGTGCTTCCCCCCCCCTCGCCCCATCTCCTTACACCAGGCTTCTCAACCTCGTATGCTCTCTCAGGGGAAAATAAGAGTTGTGTCAAACTTGGAAGTGATAATGTGTGTGACACTTTAGACAAGTAGATTACTTCAGTGTAGGAGAAAAACAAATGCCTGACTTGGCTTTCAGGAAAATTTGGTGTGTTTCCAAATCCCAATGTAGAAAGTGTTGGCATTTTAAATAGGACAAATCAAAGTTCTAGGGTGGTTGAATGTGTGAGAGGAAGGGAGGGAGAAGTCTGAGAGAGTGTGTGTGTGCGCGCGCGTGCACACGCATACACACTGGGGAATCAATTGCTTCTTTGTAGTGTACATGAATGGAGAGTGTAATGGATTGTGCCATGTTCAGTCTTAAAAAAATCTGCATGCGTACTTGTCAGTATAGTGATCCACTTGTATTTATGTGGTTAAATATACAGAAGTGCCTTCCCTGGTGGAATCTGGTAATGATGTGAAGCTGTCATGAGAAGGCAGGGGAGGGTTAATCCCTACATCTTTTTCTCAAATTGCACTAGACTTCAGGTGAATTTTCATTTTATTTGCTCTCTTCAACCCTTTTGTTTTGATGTGTTCCTACATCGGTTGCCCTGAGTTATCCAAGAATGATGGTGTCTTTGGTAATGAGACTCCTATAATATGTTCTGGTATGCTGTGTTTAACTGATGCTTTTTTATTGTCAGTTAAAGGTGGAAGCCTAATTTTGGGCTTTATTTGCCTTTGTTTTGGAAATTTCATTTTACTGTGACTCTGTTGGCAACATTGGTAACACATAATGGACAGGGTAACACTTGCTGAAAGTATTCAGTGCAATAACTGTTTCAAACAGAAATCAAAACAGAATTTTGACCTTCAGTTTTTAAAAAAGGTCGTATGTACTTGGAAGAGTTTGAGTAACCTGATAGTCAGTAGTAGAACAAAACTGGGCAGTATTATTATCCCAGTAATCCTTACTCTGATGAATATTTATTTATTTTATTATTTATTTTATTTGAAGAATTTATACCCTGCCTTTCCCATGCTGAAGCAAATGCCCAAGACGGCTTACATGAGCAGGCTAGTCTAAACCACCATTTTTTTCAATGGGGTTTTTACAAATCTACAGTATTCTTGTGATCTGCCAATCCTCAGGCCCAGATGTTGCCTTCACAGTGTGGTTCTCTCCTTTGGCTGCCTAATAGGCCTAAATAAATTGAAATCCAAGTACTGCATCTTGACTTCTCCAGATAATGAATAGGGCTGTAACCAAATTTTAGTTTACATTTTATTTTGCAGTTCTGAGCTATGTGCTAAGCAGCTTGTGTAAGTGGCAATAGATGCCAAGAAAAGTTCCATGTGGTATTTCAGGTTATCCCAGTCTTCCTTCATGCAGCATTAACTACTGCTTTAATGGGTGGGTTGAAATCCTTTTCTCCTATTGGCTGGAAAGCTGCTTTCCTCATTTAGCCCTTTAACAATTATTTTTATACATACTGACTTCTAAGAGAAGTGTACAGTTTCATGTATTCTTCTGTGGCAGATTACCTTTAGCCTTCTTAGCCCACAAAATACATACTTCACTGTATTTTTCTTGGGCTCTAGAATTAAACCTTTTCTATCTAGGTGTATTAGTCATTTATAAAGCTGCTGAATGTGAAAGGAGTGGACTTTGCTATGTTTGTCTTGTTTCTCTGTGGAAAACGGGATTGAGTTGATGCTGCAATGCCTGTTCCCATTTTATAGATGATGAATTGAGGATGAGAAAGTCATTGGCTGTGTATAGAGCCAATTATGGATCGAGACCCGTTATTAATGGTCTACAAAAATAATTGCATTTGTATCAGAGTAGCAAAGGAAAAATAAACTATAAATTAGTTTATAATTATAATAGGAATAAAATGAGATGGCTAAAAGGCCATTTATTTAAGTTACTCACAATCTTTTCTCTTTGAAAATCTTTTGCTCTTTAAAGCAACTGTTTCTCCTTTTAAAAATGGTATAAAATTATATCTCAACTTAAAGTGCACATGGAAAGCAAATATTTTTTTAAACTGAATTTGTGACTTATGAAAGGCTTCTTTTCTCTGTGAAGAAAGAACTAGAGGGGACCATCTTCACCCACAGGTGTCAGCTACTAAACCATCTGGGTGATTTTACTTCTGCTTTGTACCTAGTCAGATCTAATATCTTCAGCTGGCTCAGTTCATACTCTGATTATAAATATGTATGATTCTACCTATCAATTGAAGAACATAGACTGTTGCCTTCTCACTCATGGAAAGTGCTGATGTGCCCAGTAATTATTTGTTTGAGAAGTTGATAGGATAAGATAGTTATGACAAAGGAAAAGACATACTAAGATGCAGTCCTGGAAGGAAGCAACACCTTCTTAGGAGCACCTGTTTCCAAAACCTGTCATGACTGCAGGATGTAAAAGACATTGGAAATATTTTGAAGAAATTGATTCTCTAGACACCAAACTTAAACAGTACAATCGAGAGATACAAGGCCCCATTGTCAGTATGACACAACCTTAAATAATGTTTTCGTGGTTATAGCTAGCAATTAATGTGGGATTTAAGACCTCAAGATGCAAAAGGCCAATTTAAATCAAAGTGTTCCATTTATAATTTAGATAATTTCTAAATCAATCTGCTGTGGATGAAAGCCTTGTTACAGCTCTACTTTATCTTCAGTATTTAGTTAACAGTTGAATGGGTACTTCCAAACTTCCAGCATGAAAACATGCAAGACTTGCAACATAATCATCCATAGTTGTAGGCCTGAACCATGCACAAATTTTCCTTCTTTTCCACCCCCAAATATCTGTGCATGCCCCTATACCTCTGCATCCTTTTAATCTCTCTAAGCAGCTGGGTGGGTAAGGAGAAGGGGTGCAAGCAGCTGGGTGGACAAAGAGAAGGGCAGCAAGAGAAAGAGCAATGGTTCACCTGCTTAATCTGAGCTCTAATGCTGCCTCCTTCCTCTGTGCCATTCTGCTGGAAATAAATTAGAAGAGCAGATAATATATCCATCAGGATGGCAAGGAGGGACGTGGTTGCATCAGCACGAGACATCAGAGAAAGGGGGGAGATTCCAGATCACTGAGAGCCACCCCTGTCACTTAGTGGGCAAATAGGTGATTACTGTGGTTGTGGGAAGAGCAAGTGGGAAGAGAATTAGTTGATTTGAAGCAGCATGGTGGACAGACCCGGAATGCTGTGCACCCCTCATCAATTCACTGCTTTTCCCCTCCAGTTTGCAGCAGCAGATGGCCTTGTTAGTAGGCTTTACTGCAAGGCTAATACAGTTGTATAGTGTCTGCTTAATTATCCTACCAGAATGATTTGGGATTTTAAACAGAAGTTTTGGTCTGGTGGACAAAATGCATTGCAGTATTTTTTTAATAGTATACTATACATTGAAATGATTGTATGGCATATATGAATTTAAAAACAATAGGTTAGTTTGTTGTTCCTGTGATATGTTAAGCAATAGAATTTAGAAGAGTTTTCCTATGAGATGTGAGAACCTTTTTAAATTGTTAATTGGGATGGCTTTGCAGACTTGACAGCTATGGAGAGTCTCATGTTGCTCTTATTGAATAACTATTTTACTTCATACTTTTTGACACAATTGTGCTACCAAAAGTAGCAAAAGAATTAAGCATTTTTGTTCCATGCAATTTTTTTATTTCTTATTCCTTTCCCTCTGGGGAAAGGAATAGCTGCAGTCCTCTTATCTGATGCCACTATGGTTTTTGTTGTCTCCTTGGACATCAGTTAATCATGTTTTCATTGTCTCTTTATATTGCTATATTTAATGTTGTAACAGAAATGATTACAATATGTAACTGGCCTAGTATACTTTGTGAGCTGTTATCTCTGTAATTTCAAGGCAGTCGCTTGAAATTAGACTTTTGCAATTAAGAGGCTTATAGCTAAAGAATTTCACATACAGTTCCTATTTGTTCACCTAATCTTAACTTCTCATCATAGTAAACGTGTATGTATATTACACAATTGTCAAATATTGAAATAAGAAGCAACACTGATCCTTTGTTCTAAATCTTCAACTATTTGTATAAACTAGCCACAGAGATGTATTCAAGTATCAAGTATTCAAACAGAGAAATCTTAATTGACAAATGTAAAATAATTAAATTTTGTAAAGCAATCAAGGTTGATAGCTGCCTTTTTATATTTGGGGTATTAAAAATTTGGGTATAGTTAATGTTGATATGTTCCTTGAAGAAAAACTCCTGACTCTAGGCAGACATTCTCCTTCATCAAGTTAACACTATTTTATAGAGACAATTAAAAGATCAGTATAGGGGCACAAGCTAGAAAAAAGCGTGCGCGCGTGTGTGAGAAAAATAGACATTCATGACAAAAATACAAGCCTATAATTTCAGTGCTGTAAAATTAGCAGTTCATGTAGGGGAACACTCAAACCACGTGGTCCACAACTTTGGCCTAGAGAAAATATACTCACAAATTTGAATCGGCTAGGGATGGAAATAGTGTTTGTTCTCCCCAAAAAAAAGTTCAGTGCCTGCTTATGCCACACTTGGAGAATTGGATTACAATGCTATGCACACTCCAGAGTAAGTACCACTGAACCCTGTGGAGCTTGCTTCTGAGCAGACACAGTACTAGCCACAGTATGGTTCTGTACAGTGCTGTTACACAATCTGAATTTCTTGGTGAATCAGTTCTTATGTGTGTGTTTTCTCTTTTGGCCTGATCTCACTGGGGGTTTTTAGAAAAAAAATATTTTGGAACTTCTATAAGCCTCCAGTGTGTTTATAAGCCTCCCAACATGTGTTTACTCAGGAGCAAGTCTCAGTGAATTCAGCAAGTTACTTTTGAGTAACCATGCATATGATTGATCTGTGTTATACTTCGGAAAATCCTTTTACAGTAGTGCAATCTTTTCTCCTTTCTCCCTCTTCAGCCTCTACTGAAACCGTCGCCATGGAGCAACCATCAGAGTAGTGGCTGGAGCACTGGAAATATGTCCTGGGGAAGCATGCATGGTGGTAGAGACCATCGCAGAACTGGAAACATGGGAATTCCAGGAACTATGAACCAAATCTCTCCCTTAAAGAAGCCGTTTTCTGGTAACGTCATAGCTCCCCCTAAATTTACTCGTTCTACTCCATCGCTGACACAGAAATCTTGGATAGAAGATAACGTATTCCGAACAGACAATAACAGTAATACGCTCTTACCCCTACAGGTAAGAATGGTATGTAAATACAGTCTTTTTGGATGATGTTTAACTTTAATATTGAGGTAGTATGTTGAGGAAAACCAGTATCTTAAATAAGTAAAATGGCTGAAAAATGTACTTCCTTGCGGTGGGTTGCTACAAATTACTAGCTTATGCGCTTGGCTGTAATATCTTTGGTTCGTCTGTTCTGTTTTTGTCACTGACAAGAAAGCAAATTTTTGGCCTTTACCCTAATTGTCTAGTAGGTGCTGGTTTACAGGTACAATATACAGTATACAGTATTATTGCAGTTCAATCTTTTTATGAATGTGTAATTTGGAGGGAGGTGTTTTGGTCATCGTATATGATCTTACATCAGCATTGCAAAGGCTAATGTCATTGCTTATGTGATACTGCAAATATTTTAGGAAAGGGTATCAATCTTTTTTTAATCATTAGAGTTAATCCTGACTTCTTGCGCTTCTACCAGGTTTTTTACTGTTCTTGAAAAAAAAATAAAGATCACATCTAAATACTAAGGAATTTTTTTGCCAGTCACAAAGAGGCTTATTCCAGTGGAACCAATAACAATCTGTACCAAATCTGCTGCTATTCATTGTTTCCCGTGAGGGGCTGCCTGAAAGAATGTAGCGCACTTACACTAATACAGTTTGCAGCCAAGGCTAGGATTAGAGTGCAGTGAAATAGTTTACCATTGCTTTGGCTTCCATTCCATAATGTGGTTAATTGTGTAGACCAGCTGTGCTGAAAATATATGCAAGATTGTAAACCACAAACCAACTATGTTATGTTGTAGATTGCTTCAGATCAAAGATATAGGAAGTAGCTGTTATGACATTGATTGGACATCTGGTGGGCACAAATTGTATTCCATGTTGAGGATAGGAACTTGCTCCCTGCAGTATGTACATAGTTTTTGCTGAAATTTTGTAGATATTAAACTACAGAAAAATATGCTAGCAAAAGTGAAGGTAATGCCTCTCTCCTATATACCATATCTGCTGGGTCTCGGGCAAACCGTCTTATTCCCACATACAAATACCTTTTTTGTTTTTTGCTGCAAGTCTTGTATAGCAAAAATTGGTTTCTAGGCACTATTCAAATAGAAGAATTGGTTCAGGGATGTTGTGTTGTGACATCACTGATAACAAGTGATACATACAGAACTAACATCAGGAAGGTGCATCTTTGGGTGAGTCCTGTAGAAGCCTATTTCGTTGTCATCACTGAAAACACTTTGGTGCATTCATAATTGTTAGGGTGCTTTATGCATTGCAGAATTCAAAGGAACTGCCCAGATCTTGAATGTAGGACTCTTCATGTTTTGATTTGGTGTGCTAGAAAAATTCATTGTTGGAACACATATGCAGTTAATCTTATCTTTTCATCATGTATACATGCCGATCTTTGCATATAGTGCTCCATGTATACGTTTTACATAGTTTATGTCTATATAGGAATCTCACATTTGCTATAGAATAGCATGCAGAATGTCTGCCGCTGCCTTTTGGCTCTGTTCGTTCTCTGCTATCACTGCTCTGTATAATTTTTGGTGTAGCAAGATTGTAGGAGCAGTGCTCTTGAACCAGCCAATTAAGTTCAGCACCCTTTTCCCAACAACAGCCAAGGTTCAATCCTATTCATGTCGTCTCAGACATTGTGCCATTGAATTCAGGGGGAATTCAGGGGGACTTGGTTCTAGGCAAATGTGTATCAGATTGTATCCTAAGGAGTTTCTGGGAAGCTCACAAGCCTGTTAGGATGGCATTATCCTTCTTTTGTTCTTTCCTCTAGTGGCATATATATGTACTTAGTGGCATGCTGTTTGAACTTGGAGGTTTCATTTGGTGATCATGACCACAATGTAGATAAACATATTCTCCATGGATTTTTCTAAGCAATTTATTCCAATGGTCATCAACATATCTCATGACATTTAATTCCTTCTTCATTATGCATTTGTGAATGAATATGCAAACACTTCTGTGTTTGTCTGCCTTTAATCTTCTGCCAGTCAGTTTCATTGAGTGAGCCAGAGTTCTAGAATTTGGAGAGAGAGAAAAACTTTTATGTATAGTTGAATAATAATGTCGCTTTCATTTTTTATTCTGGTCAGAAAAGCCTCAAATGCTTTAGACTTCAATTATAGGGAAAGTGCTCTAGCACTTTAATTCATACTTTTTCTAACCGTGCAATAACTTTTTGAGATGAAGGCCAGAACAATACACACTCTTTCACTGGACCACACTGTAGATTATATGTAGTGATGGTATGATATGTAAACATTATTTTCCATCCATTGCTTAATTGTCCAGAATGTAAAATTTCTTCTGTTGCTGCACACCACACATCTGCTATGATGTTGTTCCTAGTTAGTCTCCACAGAATAAGTTCTGTGTGTCAAGTTAGGAGATGTATATTGCTTTACATTGGACCCATTTGTTGTCTTGTTTCATCCAGTTTGGAGATTCTTTCAGAACACTTGCTGTCTACTTTGGTTTTCCACCATCCTGGAGACCTTGGTGTCCTCTGTAAACAATGTCATATCTTTGTTCATCTATTCCACATCATTGGTTTATTAATAAAATAGCACTAGCCCAATGAAGATGCTTCAGGACCCTGCTGCTTGCTTACCTGTATTATGAACACTGTTTGCTTGCTTCTCTTCTCTGCTTCATGATCTTTATGCTACTGATCCATAAGAAGACCTGCCCTCTTAGCGTATGATTGCTCAACCTTGATGAAGTACTTTGTCGAGGTTTTTTTAGGAAGTCCAGGTACATTAATCCCTACTGGATCACACTGTGTATATGCTTCTTGATTCTCATGCAGTACAATCCTAAACAAGTTTACCTGGAAGTAAATCTAATTGTGTTTAATGGGAATTATTGTCAGAGAAGTGTGCATATGATTTCATTTTCAAAGACTTCCCAAAGAGTAGAGAATAGTTTCACTACTTCCTTTGCTGCTGCTTTCTCAGGAAGTCTTGTTCTATATACAGTACTTTTCTCTAGCTTTCATAATGTTCCACTAACATACACAAAACATACATTAAACATACATTTCCAGTTACTTTCATGCTTCTTAAGAACTAGTGTTATCTGACTACTTTCTAAGGAGGAAAGCTAACTATTATTGGATAAATAGCATCTCCACATTTGAGGTCCATAAGAACTCTCAGTAAAATCTTTAAGAATAATCATTAATCTAGATCAGGGATCTCCAAACTTTTTAACCAGAGGCTCTGCATCACATATCTGGCATGGTGTCGAGGGCCAGAAAAATAAATTAATTTAAAATACGTTAGTGATAGAACATAGATGAATGAATGAATGGACTCAAAGTTCCAGGATTCCTCCCAGCTCCAACACACACCACAGAAATATAGCACACACTTTAATGGACTCCTATTCTCTCAACCCACAGGCAGCTGACTTAAATTTGATAGAGTAAATATCACAGAACCAGCAGATCATAGGAAGGGAAACACCCAGAGCATGTTTTGAGGACCTAGGAGGCCTCTTCAGCCATCATAAATCTGTCTAAAGCCTTCAGAGGATCTAAAACGTCACTTCGGAATCTTTGGAAAAACTAGGAAATGATTATTTTTGGCCTTTTGGAGGCATTTCTGTGTGCAGCCTCCCTGGCCATCAGAATTCCCTCCATACACAGCCAGAACACAGCTAGGAGAGTGCAGTCTATGCCAGCAAGGCCAGAAGCTCATAGGGGACCAGAGGCATGCCGTGGGCCAAATAGAGGCCCTCTGACCTTGCTAGCATAGGCTGTGCCCTCCAAGTTGTGCTCTGGTTGCGTGTGTAATGTCTCTGGAAGGCCGAAAACCTCTTCCTCGTTTTCCCAAAGACCTGGAAGTGATTTTTTAGGCCCTCTGGAAGATCTTTTCTCCACTTCTTCCATGCCTGTGGTGTGAATTTTGAGAGAACGTTACAGCATGTATTCAAGAGGTGGCTGTGCAATAGATTAAAAAAGGAATTGCTGTATCAGCAGTTTTTTGTTCCATTCTTTCCTCATAATCCCCCAGTATGGAATTTGCTGCCTTCATTGTTGCAGTGCACTGAATCAATGTTTTTACTGAGCTGTCTGTCACAACTTCAAGACCTCTGTCATGGTTGTTCACCCTAATTTAGACCTATCAGTGCATATATATAATATACATTTAGGATGTTTGTGAAATAAGCAAAAATCCCAATTTCTATACCCATAAAAATCCAATCAAGGAGAATTTTATCAAAAAGCAGATTTTTTTTCCAAAATCTATTCATTCAAATCCTAGATAAAATATTCAAAGATTGACTGTGTCATTAATGTGTCTACCAAAACCCCAAGACTTGTGATAAATTATTTTTATAATTTGGGGGAAAAAAATTATCAGTCATCTAAACTTTGGTTCAACTACAGTTGTAATTCATCTTGATGTTCCATAAACAAGTGTGCAGTATACCTGCATTGTAGTTTTTAATACACATAAAGCAGAGTATAAAAATATTAATGCTAATTTTATTATCTTTGTTAGAAACAGGACAAACATTATGTTCAGACAGCTGCAGAAATATTATTATTTAATTTTTATCCCACATTTCTGCCCTGTGGGCACCCAAGGCAGCTTAAAACATTAAAAACCAACACTTCAAAAATCACAAATATAACAATAAAAACAATGTTAAGAACAATATTAAAAACAGTTAAAACTTTAAACCAAGCAAGCCCCATGGATCCTTTAAAATATAGGATGAAAAGTGTAAAATGCCAGCCAGCCTGTCAACAATTAAAGGCTTGTTTAAATAAAAAAAGTCTTCAACCCCCGCCGGAATATTGCCAAAGAGGGAGCAGTTCTTAATTCTAAGGGGAGGGTATTCCAAAGTCGTGGGGCCACCACCGAGAAGGCCCTATTCGTGGCCGCCATCCCCCTCACCTCTCCTGGTGGCGGCACAATCAGAAGGGCCCCCCAGATGACCTAAGAGTACGGGTAGGATTATTATATATGGAAGGAGGCAGTCCCTCCAATACCCCGGACCCAAGCCGTAAAGGGCTTTAAAAGTCAAAACAAGCACTTGAATTGGGCTCGGAAAGGAATTGGCAGCCAATGTAGCCGCTGAAGTAGCGGCCCGACAGAGTTGAACCGATGAGCCCCAGCAACCACACAAGCAGCCGCATTCTGCACTAGTTGCAGTTTCCGGACCGTCTTCAGAGGCAGCCCCACATAGAGCGCATTGCAGTAATCTAATCTGGATGTCACTAGGGCATGCGTCACCGTGGTCAGGTCTGCGCAGCTCAGGTATGGTTGCAGCTGGCTTATCAGCCGAAGCTGAGCAAAGGCTCCCCTGGCCACCGCTGCCACCTGGGATTCCAGGAGAAGCCCCAGACTGCGGACCTGCTCCTTCAGAGGGAATGCAACCCCATTCAGAGGAGGGTGGTAGTCCAATACCTGAGCTGTGGATTTCCGGACCAGGAGCACCTCTGTCTTATCCGGATTTAATTTCAGCTTGTTCGCCCACATCGAGCCCCCAACCGCCTCCAGACAACGATCCAGGACCTCAACCGCCTCCTCAGAATCGGGGAAAGGAGAGATAGCGTTGGGTGTCATCGGCATATTGATGGCACCCCACCCCAAACCCCCAGATGACTCTCCCAGCAACTTCATGTAGATGTTAAATAGCATGGGGGATAAGATAGACCCTTGCAGCACCCCAAACGTAAGAAGCCGGGGTGCCAAACAAGCATCCCCCATCACCACCTTCTGGGATCAGCCAGGAAGGAGCGGAACCACCACAGAACAGTGCCTCCGAGCCCCAACTCAGCCAGCCAACCCAGAAGGACACCATGGTCGATGGTGTCGAAAGCCGCCGAGAGGTCCAGCAGGACTAACAGGGATGCACGCCCTCTGTCCATTCCCCGGCGTAGGTCACCAAGGCAGTCTCCGTCTTGAAGCCCGGCCTGAAGCCATATTGGAATGGGTCCAGATAATCCGCTTCCTCCAGCAACCTCTGATAATATCCGGTCTCACCTCAGTTTGAAATATGGCTTTTATTGTGGAAATGCAGCATGATAGGAAATAGCATTTGGAACATAGTAATATGCAGTTATTTTGCTTGCTTCCACAAGATGGAATCCCAAGATAGAAACTATCAGTTTCCATGTCTTATGGGTTTTCCAAAGAGATGCTTCTGAGTTGTCTTAAACAGTTTTCCTTATGTTTAGCATAATGAGAATTGTGGAATTTTTCATTAAAATAACCATATGTCATTACAGGTATGCCCCGGTATCTGCTGGGTTTCCATTCCAGACCCACCCCCCATGGATACCTGAAACTGTGGATACTAGGGACACCTTTTTTTAAAGATAGGGGGACATCAGTAGTTTTGCTACAACAAGGTAAAAAGAGATCTGTTTAGTGTTCCCCTGTCTTTTTAATAGGCATCCCAGTATCTGTGGATAACTGAAACCACGGATACTGAATCAGTGGATACTGGAGCACAGCTGTATTGTAGTTAATATGACATTGAAGTCTTACTTTTACTCTGGGCATGACCAGAGATGCCCTTGGGTTACATCTGCAGGTTTTCTGAGGGCTGGAGAAGCTGCACATAGCCTCCCTGGGCCTCAGAAAGCCTTATAATGCCTCCTGAAGGCCTTAGAAAAGTACTTCTAATTTTTTGAAAAACTGTGGGGCCTCTCTGGCCCTCAGAATATCTCTGGATGAAACCAGAGGGCACCTCTGGTTAATCACATCTGGAGGGTACAGGTCGGCCCTCAGCATGGGTCAAGGCTCAAGGGATACAAGTAGTCACATCCATGGATAAAAAAAAGCTGCAGATGCAAAGGCAGGACCTGTATTTGGAGAGAAAGGCAAGCTACAAATCATTTCAATAAAGCATATAAGTGCGCTTTAAGTATTCATTCTGTGCTTACACCAACTGAAAAGTTAAAGGACAGAATGGGGTATGGACTGATTTTTTTTTTAACGAGAAAAGTAAGCTGTTGTAATTCTTCAGTTGTATGACAATTTTAAGTAGGTTTCCCATGTTAATCTTCACAAGGTCTCACTCTCCAGCAGAGGCTTTTTTGCACTGTGAGTTGTGCATACTCCCTGTTTACATTCTCACTATGTTTTAAGTCCAGTTCTGGATTGGACAAAAATGTGGATCTAAATTTTAGATGTGATATCGGGTATTAAAGTACCACACATACTTGTATATAAGTCGTTCTCATGGATAAGGTGGGCAAGTTTTAAGCCAAAACTCATCAAATTTGCTATGACCTATGGATAAGTTGAGGGTAAAACTTGGGGGGGGGATGAAATTCTTTAAAAATGGTTTACCAGTAATTGTTATGAGGCAAGAGTTTTTCTACTTGTGGTGCTTGTTTAATAGTGTTTAACAGTTGCATTTTAATTTCCGAAGGAGGGTGTTGTGACTCATTAGGTGGGTTTTTTTCCAGTAGCTCAGCAATGTGGGATATCTTTACAGCTATCGGTCGCTACTTTAGGTACCTGGGATCACAACTATGCAGTCCATGAAGCGGATGATGTCAAGTGGCAGGGGAGAAGCAATAGATTTGGAACACCTTTATCCCAAGTCTCTCTCCCTCTAGCCTGTCACATCAGTCCACTTGCTGAGACAGAAATGGTTCATCCACTTCTCCACCCTCTTATCTTGCTCCTTCCTTGTGCAATTTTTTTTAAACAAACTGTTTTACTTAAAGGCAAGAGGTGAAGTTAGTGAGCAGAAAAGAAAATCACTGCTTCCCATGCCCCCCCCCAAAAAAAACTTGTGTGAAAGGTGGTGCTTTACTTCTCTATTCACACACTTTGTTCCTTCCTTTAAAGAAACAAAGTGCAGGACCTGCTTGGAGATTCCAGTGTGTCTCTTATTTCCTATTTGAAAAGGATAATGTGATAAGGAGTTTGGGTGAAGAGGTAAGGGGCTGGATTGCTATCTTCTGTCTGGGTCTTGTTTTGGGGTGTATGGCAATGGTGGTCAGGAGTGGTATTGGGCAGTTGATCACGTTGGGACATCCCTGCTTGGGATCCTATGTGATGTTTGTCCCACTACAGCTAAAGAGATAAACACAGTTTTCACTACAGACTTACCGTATATAATCATGTATAAGTCGAGAAATTTATCCCTAGAAACTGCCTTGAAAAACCTGACATTTATTATATTCGGGGGAACTTATATTCAGGGAAATATGGTAAATGCCTTCCCTCACAAGATGGGTGGAGCAAGGCCTATGCTGCATTTTGAGTGCCCCTGCCTGTCATGTGGCTCCTTGTAAGCCACTCAGCTGCAGAGCCTTCTGAGCATGCTCAGAAGCAGCTCAGTAAAATGAATAGAGTCCTATGGAAAGTGAAACTGAACCACACTGTGCATTTACTTGCAACTAGGCGGCTGTGCCATGGTGCGTTGGAAGGGGCAGACCGAGAGGAATGCAACGCCACCAGAATGGTCCTGATCTGATGAATGTAGGCCCCCAAAAACACTCGAGAAGGAAGCCCCTCCCTCTAAGCTGAGCCTTATAGAAAGAGAAATGGAGCTACACTTGTGTTTACTCATGAGTAAGCAATTGTTACTTGTGTCACTGCAACATGTGTGTTGAATTCAGCAGGGCTTTGCAACCTGAAGGTGTGGGGATTGTGCTCTCTTTTGTTCCAGATGGCTGTGATTTTGAGGTACTGTGCAAACTATGTGGGGGTGGGGAGAGGTGGGAAGAAACAGGCTCTTTTTTATTACTTCTGTTGCAGGTATGCCTAATCAGTCCTAGCCTTGAATATTTTAATGGGCAGCTTCTATGTCAGTGTATCTGCTCTCAAACAAGTGTGATGGGACCATGCAGACTCCAGCTGCAGCTTTTCCTCTCGTGGTGGGAGGGGATCATCTCTGCAGAAGCCAACCCAAGCAGGCTTAAAAGGTTACCAGATACAAACTATAAAGAGTGCCTATAACTTTAACCATTGTACAGAAGAAGGAATTTGGGCAGTTGTAGCTTTTGAAACCCTTTCATGAGGAGCTGCATCTGCCCAAATTCCTGTTTCTATACAATGGTTAAAGTTTTAGGCACTCTGTCCCAGATTGTATCTGGTAACTCTGTGCTTAATCAGTTCTAGTCTTGAACAGTTTTGTGTGTTTTGTTTCATTATTCTAGCTTGCCTTATCCATTGTCTCTAATGACAACCCTTCTGTTTAATGACATCCCTTCATGTGGGTCCCCATAGGCTGTCATTTACAAAAGTGAGTCCCAGTGCTGAAAGGTTTGGGAACAACTGATTTGATAGTTGCTTGCTATGTTGCTGTTTTATTTTGTTTTCCCTGTACTCTAATAAACAGGTAGATTGTACAGTTCTTAGGTAACAATTTTGGTAGATCATTTGTCAGAATCTGGTGCTGGGTAAAATTACACAAAAGTATCTAATTAAATGAATTGCTGATACCCCTAAGTTTTCCCCTCGACTTATCCACGGGGCATGGCAAATTCCATGATTTTTGGCTTAAAACTTGCCCTCTACTTACACATATAGACTTATACATGATTATATAAGGTAATCTTTTGGCTGGAACAAATGTTGTTCTTTAAAGTGAGACAATGCCCCGTACACTTTATAGAATGTTATACTTGTAATGCATTTCCTAGCGACGATTTGCAGGTGCTTTTTTTCATTATTAGATCGTGAGCATTTTTGAGACAGGGGGATATTTATTTATTCTATTTTGCTATTCAAACCACTTTGAACTTTTTGTTGAAAAGTAGTATATAGACAATTTATCCATATCCAGTGTTTTTAATGCAGCTATAAATGAGCATTGTTCTTTACAATGAAGAAAAACAGATTCCTTCTGTAGGGGAACTGTCTTCATTATGTTGCTAATACAGAATTTTTTTTTAATTGGAGGGAGAGAGTAAATTCAAACATAGTTCTCCTTGTCTTGGCATCTTACTAATACAGAAGGCCATTATACATGCGGGCCCGCATTTTCTGTGGGTTCTATATCTGTACTGCAGATTTGAAAATTTTCATATGCTGAACCCAACCTTCCCCCCCCCAGCCCACTTGGAGCCTATGAACCCAACCTGAGCTGAGCTCTCATTGTGCCTGTAGGGTTTTGCAGGCCCTTAAAAAGCCATGCGTGACTGCCCACAACTTTTGTGGACCTCAGAATGGCCACAATGGTTTTTTCAGCAAAAAACTAGAAGTGATGGTTTTTATGCCCTTATGAAGCATTCTGAGGCCCATGGAAGCCCCGGTGGTCATGCATGGCCTCTGAAAACCCTACAGACTTGATTGGAGCTCAGCTCTGGTTGAGTTTGGAGTGTGGGAGTGGGCTCTGAATTCCACAGATTTCAGTACTGGAGAATTTGGTATCTGTGGAACCAGGAAAGGAATACCTACAGGTATTGAGGGACCACTATATTACTACTAAAATAGTTGCAAGGAAAAGAACAGGTAATATGGAATAGCATTCAGAATGTACATTTTAAATTATACTTCTATGACATTCTTATGTGCAGTGTTCAGTGATCTCACCACCCCCACCTTATCAGGTTTGGATTGATTAGGTCCACTTAGTACCAGCAATACTGCATTGTCAGGTGCTCCCAGACTGTTCAGTGACTTAAACAAGGATGGATTGTAAACTATGAAAGGCAAAGGATAATGATGATGTACAAATTAAGGAGTTCAAACATTTTTTTAAAAAGAGTGATAGAGTAAAATCATTGACACAATTTTGTGGAATGGCTTGCAAACCATGTCCTTGAGCTCAACTAAAATAGCTTGAAAGTCAATGTGGTTGTTCGATATCTTGCCCGATGAAATTTTTGTTTCACTTTGTTCGAAATTATAAACACGTGTATTTTTTGTTAACTCGTGGGGGCTGGCTTTTTGTGTGATGCCAGAACATTAATGTAGTGTGATCTAGAATGAGTTGTCAATGGATGGTTAAAATGTGTTTCAATTTTTTTTAAAAGTAAGATGTTTAACATAAAGGGGGGAAACGTACATGTGATTATGTGACTCTGGTTTGCCTCTGTGTGAAACAGTCTTAACTGTATCAGAAAGTTACAGTATTGTACCCTAGTATTTAAAATTAGGACCAAGTCCTCTGCTACGGATTCTGGAATATTGTTTGTTATGGCATTCTGTTTTCTGTGATTGGTGTGTGTGTGTTTCAATGCTGCTATGGACAGTAGGTTTTTGCTAGAATCTCTCTCTCTCTCTCTCTCTCTCTCTCTCTCTCTCTCTCTCTCTCTCAAGGAGAACGTGTGTACGTGTTTGTCTGTGTGTGTACACGTATGTTCCGCATAGGCTCCGCAACGCCTGGATCGATTGACACCAAACTTGGCACGCATACACCTTGTGGCCTGGCGACAAATGCTGCGGGGGTCAGACCCCCTAGGACCCCCGGGGGTGGGGGTGAAACATAAACATGATCGCAAACAGCTGACATCGGTGTCAAATCCGTTGTTTCCGAGGTCACCGAGACAAGTAGCAACGCCCCCAACACCGTTGGAGTCCGGGTTTGGCCCCCCCCCCTCGGCGTGGGGGCGAGAAGGGGTGCAAAACAAAACATCCGCCATGCCCTGCTGGAACTCCTGGAGCGACGCGCACCAAACCTGGCACGCACATGCCTTGCGGCCTGGCGACAAACTGCGGGGGTCAGGCCCCTGTAGCGCCCCGGGGGTGGGGGTACGCAGGGGACCCCACATGAAAGCTGTTGACAACGGCCACAATCGGCGTTGAATCTGTAGTTTCTGGGGTCGCCGGTAGGAGCAGTGACACTCCTGATGCTGTTGGAGTCTGGGTTTGGCCCCCCCTCGGCGTGGGGTGCGAGAAGGGGTGCGAAACAAAATGTCCGCCATGCCCTGCTGGAACGCCTGGACCGATTGGCAACAAACTCGGCATGCGGATGCATGGCAGCCTGGGGACAAATGCTGCTGGGGTCAGGGACCCTTACCACCCCAGTGGGTGGGGGTACACAGGGGACGGCAGAAATCAGTGTCGGAGCCATAGTTTCTGGGGCCACCAAGAAGAGTGGTGACACTACCAACACCATTGGAGTCCAGGTTCGGGGGCCCCTCGACATGCGGGCGAGAAGGGGTGCAAAACAAAATGTCCACCATGCCCCGCTGGAACACTTGGACCGATTGACACCAGTATCCTTTACAGTCTGGGAACAAACACTGCAGGGGTCAGACCCCTCTAGTGCCCCCAGGGGTTGGGGTGCGCAGGGGCCCCATGTGAAAATGGTCAAAAACGGCCAAAATCGGTGTAAATCCGTAGTTTCCGGGGTTGCCGAGACGAATGGTGATGCTCCAAATGCCGTTTGAGTCCACGTTCGGACTTGGGATAATTTGTTGCCTGGGCAACGCCGGGTAAAAAAAGCTAGTTTATGTATAATATAAACCAAGTTTCTCAGAGAGGCTGGGTTATGGCAGGTCATCATGGAATGGCAGAAGTAGTTTCTGGGTCAGTATAAACCTTTTCCACATTTTCCCAGGATACATTTTGAGTGCTTGAAGATTCAGTATGTGGATACCAAATTCTGCAGATAATGAAATCTTTGACTGATGGGCCTCAAAGGACCCCCCAGACCTAAGTGAAGACGCCATGTAAACTGGGAGTAACTTCTGGTCATGTCCGAGAGGCCTTCTGAGACCCTCCAGCTATGTGTCTAGCATCCCTGGATACTGAAGTCTATGAATGCTGTGTCAGCAGATAAGGAGGACCCACTATACTGTAATTGGTATTGGCCCAGGGGCTATAACCAGGGTCACTGCTATATTTGTTCTCTAACAAATGCAGTAGTGTAGGGACACTAGGATGAGGCAACCTGGACTCCATGGTCAACCAAACCAAGCAGGTTAAAGATAAAATGGGATGAATGTCTAAAGTGAAAATGGCAGACAAGAGATTAAAAAGTAGTACATAGAAACACATGCTAAACAACTCAAAATTTAGCAGCACAATGTAAGTTGGGTAAAAGGTAAGCATGGAAATGTAATGTGTCTTCCTAAACATACTCTGATATCTACTCTAGATGACGGTTCCCATTCACCTTGGCACCCTTGCTTCCCAAAAGGTGAACTGAATTGTGACATTAGTGGTCACTTGGTCAAGAGCATCCTTCTAAACTCTAATTCCTTTTGGCATGAATGCTTGTAATATCTAAATTATAGTTGATGTACTAGCTCCTGATGGCGACAATCATAAAGTATTCACTAGACTGTTTTCAGACAGAGAAGGGGAAAATTCTGTGCTGCAACACAGGATCAGTATATCATTTTTAAAGAAGTGTTATTTAGGGGTAGTTCTAAAGTGATGAACTGTTGGTTATCTCATGTGGCTCACATCTGTGTCTCAGATTAATGGCCAAGCATGGATGCTGTCAAATCTTCCCTTGACAGTATTTTGGAAGACTCGGGCAGATGTTGGCTTCCCCACATCAGGGTCACTCAGAACTTAAGGTTCCCTCTGCTTCTGTCTATACTAAATTTGTCCTGACAAACATAATTTGTGTTTGTTGCAGGCTACAAAATGATTCAAGCTCAGTTTGAGCAAGTGAGATGTTGAATGTATGTCTGAGATTCTAACAAAAATTAGGAAAAACCCAGTACATTTTGAGCCTTCACTGTTGGTTTGGTTTTTTTATCAGTTGTAAGGGCACAGATATACCTCGTCATCTGTGTTAACATGAAAATACATGTATTTCACTGCTATTTTGAAATAAAATTGAGCTGAGGTGATTGAACCATAAAGCTTGGTTCTTTGAGCTTGGCTCTGCTGTATTCCTTTTGTTAAAGGATGCACGTTCAATAGATGAGGATACTGGAACTGGAAAGTGTAGTATGAATTGTTGCCTACTCTAGGTATCTTCTCACCTCTTCCAAAGTGTCTGCCATTTATTATGTATGCTTAGATAATTATGGTTGCCAGCAACTGAATAGAGTACAAGCAGCAGAGGAACATTTAAGTTAGTTAACTTAAGGAGAGTAATATATACAGTCATGGAGGATTGATCCATCCAAAGTAAAGTGAGAAATTTCTAAATAGAGGTAAATATGTCTACCTAGGTTTCTTTTCAAATGCTCAATCCATACAAAACTAAGCAAGGGTATGCTGCTGTTAAAGTGGGACAAAATTTCTCTTTATGCAGACTAGCTATGGCGCTTGGATTGTGCTAGTAGAGGGACTGCTAAGATAAATTGTAGGGGACATTATTATATGTGGAAGTCTTTCCCAGTGCTTTTGTGTTCTACAGCTGTGTTTACAGATCTTGCAAAAGAGCCCAGGGAAAATGTGTAATAGAGGCATGCCCTGATATCCCCTGGGGTTTTGTCCCTGACCTCACCATGGATACCTGAACTGTAGATACTGGTGACATCTTTTTAAAGATGGGGAACTTCAGTGGTTTTGGTGCAACAATATAAAAAAAAATTTATTTAATGCCCCCCTATCTTTTACTAGGAGCCCCTGTATCCGTGGTATCCATGGATAACTGAAACTGGATACTGAATTGGTGGATACTGGGGCATGCCTGTAATGTAATAGCTCTTATTGTCTACAGAAGCTAGATTTGGTTATCTTGCTATCGATCCTGCATTTAGTAACATGATGTTCTCCAGATTTTGCTAAATACATAGCAGAACAGACCAGGTTCTTACCTGATAACACCTTTATAATTCTGGAACAGGCAGTACTTAAAAGGGAAGGCATTTTTTTCAGATTGCCTTCCGTGGTGTCCTTCACACAAAATGAGAACAATAGAGTGTTGAGATGGTAGACCCTCTGCTGGTCTTGGGATCCTAAGAAATTGTCCAACCTTGCCACTCTCTGGTTCCAGCTCAGCCTCCATCCTTCACTTGAAAGAGCCACTTTGCCCAAGACACTTTGCCCACAGAGAGATCATTGCATAGTGAACCTTAAATGCCTTTTTTTACATAAAGAGCGGTGTTTTGGACTAATTGAAAACCTGTATACTGAGAGTCTTGTATACTTGTTGGAGTCTTTATCATGGTTGCACTATGTTGGATTACATGCTGAATATAAGAATTTTAAATAACTTAAACCACAAGTTGGTTTTTTTGTTGGTATGTTTAATAAATACTACGAATACTTTAGGCATACATTTTTAACAGACGGCTAAAGGTGCTAAGAACTACCTTCTAACTTCTTCCATGATTAGATGGCTTTTACATGCCAAGAGAAAACAGTTTTCACCAATTGTCCCCCTCAATCCTGCAGCCCCCACAGGGGGTCCTCTTAATCTTTCAAAATACATTATTGGGGGTTTAGGGGATAGCTGCACTGTGGAAGGCACATGGAAGCTTACTTCCACAATATTCCTTCCATATATGCCCTTTGCCAAATCCATTATGCGTTTGGCTGGACTTCATTAAAGGTGATTGTCAGATCAAATATAATATGGTAGTTTAGATCTGACAAAGATATTTGATCTGTTGTTTAGATCTGACAAAATATTTGATCTGGCAAAGGTGATTGTCAGATCAAATATAATATGGCACATCGGTTTGATTCTGCCGAGCCATTGCTTCGGCGACTACACTGGCTGCTGGTTCTGTTCCGGGCCCAATTCAAGGTGCTAGTTTTGACTTTTAAAGCCCTTCACGGCTCGGGTCCGGGGTACCTGAGGGACCGCCTCCTTCCATATAATCCTACCCGTACTCTTAGATCATCTGGGGGGGCCCTTTTGATTGTGCCGCCAACAGAAGAGGTGAGAGGGGCGGCAGCCAGGAAGAGGGCCTTCTCGGTGGTGGCCCCCCAACTTTGGAATACCCTCCCCTTAGAATTGAGAACTGCTCCTATCCCTCTTTGTTAACATTTCGGCGGGGGCTGAAGACCTTTCTATTTCAAAAAGCTTTTAACTGTTGACAGGCTGGCTTGATTATAATGATCCACAGGGCTTATTTTTTAAATTTTTAAATTGTATTGTTTTAATATTGTTTTTAAATTGTTTTTTTAATGTCAAATTCTGTTTTTTATTGTGCCTTCTGTTGTAATGCCACCTTGGGTGCCTTTGGGCAGAAAGGCGGGATATAAATCCAATAAATAATAATAATTTAGTGCAATGTGATACTTCTACGTTGAGGTTCAACACTGGAACCCCCTGAACAAATATGGCTCCCTCTCTTCCCTCGCTCTTTCCCAATAATCAAATCAGATGTGGGGAGACAGTCATCTCTGGCAACAAATCTTTAGGACCATGGTTCCCAAACTTAACACTAGGACACACTTTTTAAAAAGTCCCTGTATTGGGACCCACCTAACTTTACAAGAATTTGAAATTTTTTCATGTTACCAGCCACTTAAGCCTTTGTTTTTTACTCAAGAGGGACTCCATCTGGAGCATGTGATGAGCTCGGTGTTCATTGGACTGGGACCATTCTGGTGGTATTGCATTTTCCTTCACCTGGCACATTCATCTACTTATTTGTAAATGTGGATATGCTACTCCATTTCAGTGTCAATAGTTTTGTCATTTTTGCGACCCACTAAAATGGGTTTAGGAACCACTGCTTTAGGAGGTTTGGGGCAAGGCATTCTGTTCAGGCTTCCCTTGTGTCTCAGTGACGCTGAGTGCTAGTTGATGCTGTAGTGTTAGTACAACCTGGGAATATATAGTTCTTTTGCTTCTTACTTTTGGCTGGCTTGGCAAGGAAATGCAGAAGAACTGGAGCAGTGATTTTTCTTAATTGTCTCTTTTCTAGCTACTGTGTCTGTTCTGCACAGAGTTTTTGGGCTAAAGAGAAATGTGAATACGACTACTAATCCATCTGATACTGCGCAGTGAAGAATTCACAACAGAGCAAGAATAGTATCTTGCCTTAATGCTCTTAACAGTTTCACCTAGATCAGTGATGGTGAGCCTATGACATGCATGTCAAAGGTGAAATGCCATTATGTTTTGGGTTACATACCAATTTTCATAAATACCCAACAACTGAGTTTTTCACTTGTATTTCATTTTTGTAATGGACTTTCTTTATATAACACATAGCACCACACATGATTAGACTGCATTTTTAAAATAAGTGAATATGTAAAGAACTGTTTCTCTTTAGCTCGTGTGTGAGAGAGAGAGACACCAACAGAGTCATTATGCATTTTCTAATTTTTGACAGGGACGTGATGGCGCTGCGGGTTAAACCGCTGCTTTCTGACCAGATGGTTGGGAGTTCAAGACCACACAACGGAGTGAGCTCTCATTTGCTTGTCCCAGCTCCTGCCAACCTAGCAGTTCGAAAGCACATAAAAATGCCTGTAGATAAATAGGCACCACTTTGGTAGGAAGGTACCAAAGCGTTTTGTGCACTATGGTGTATAGTCATGCTGGCCTCATGACCACAGAAGCTTGTCCTCAGACAAATGCCAGCTTTACAGGCTTAGAAACGGAGATGAGCACTGCCCCTTACAGTCAGCCATGACTAGACCATTCGGTCGTGGGGAACCCTTTACCTTTTTAATTTTTGACTCTGAGCCTAAAAGGTTTACTGTCATCGATCTAGATGATTTTTGTCAGGTTACCTAAATTTGTTCTGGGATTGACTGTTAAGCATTCTTTATATTCCCTGTAATTAAACAGGGAGAAGGGATGTCAACATTGTCCTCTTCAGAATATGTGCACGTGTATAATGATAGATTAGAACCCCCCCTCACTTTAAATAGGTTTGTTTGAACCATAATGTAAACACATGAGCTAAGGCTGTGTCATAGTTCATTCATTTTGTCTTTTACTAAAATTGGGTGATAGAGCAGATTGCTTCTCATCACCTAACCTTAAATTTACTCAGTATTTGGACACATTTCCATAATAGCGTGCAGATCCAAGAGAACTTGTTCCTTTTAACATCTGAATTATTTACTTAGATGTGTGTGATGCTAAATGTAAAAAAGCTGGCATTGTTTCCAAGTAAATTTAGTCACATTAAGTGCCATTCTGGGAGGAAAGCCTTGACAGTGAAATTTTTTCTTCAGTTCTGTAACAGAAGTGAATTGGGTGTTAAACTGCTTTATGAGAATGAGAAGTAGCCATGTTGTTCTACAGTGTAAAATACTTTTTCCCACAGTTGAAGTATGCTTTGTGTAGAGTTCTTGTAAAAATGCCAGTTGTTAAACTAAATGAAGATGATGAATTATGCTTCTGTCCTTTATTTTTCTAACTATTGTTGCTCTAATGCTTAGTATTTGCTCTTTTCTAGGATCGAAACAGAATGTATGACAGTCTGAATATGCATTCTTTGGAAAATTCTCTTATTGATATAATGAGAGCTGAGCATGATCCTCTTAAAGGTATGTTACTATGCTGGATTAATTTTTTAATCAGAAGCACATTCTGCACTGCTGTATTCCTCCTTGGGGAAAAAAAAATCATAATACATGGGCAGCACAATTCAAGAGGCCCGTAGGGCCAACACATGTGTGCTATGTTGGCCCAACACTGTTGTGAAATTGCCATAAGGCACTTTTGCGCCAGTGCAAGTGGACTGCGCTGAAGACGGGTGCAAGTAAGCTACCCCTGTGCTGGCCAAGTTCAGGAGCTTTTCTGAGCATTAAGGGGGATGGAAGGGAGCAGGAAGAGGATAATCCCATGGCACGGGAGACCTGGGGCAGAGGGAGGAGCCCAGTTCCAGCAGGTTTGCCAGATCTAAACTCTCGTCCTTGGGTTGTGAAGCCCTGATTCAGGCTGTTGCAGCCTGCTCGGACTTGCGCCTGCTGCTTACATCCCCTTACCCTGTGGAGGCTTCAGCAGCCTTCCCAACCTGTGCTGGCTACAGCACCAGCCTGCCTGATCCAGTGCAGGTTAGGATTGTGCCCTCAATCAGTCTTAACTCGTTCAAAATTCTGGATGTCTCTCTCACTCACATGATTCTCTCTGGTGAAATCCTTGGTCTGAGTGATACTTTCCCTACTAGTAACATCATAGCTAGAGAAAAGAATGCTTAGTCCATGGTCTACTGCAGTAAAATTATTCTTTCCTTCCAAGAATGGTTTTAGGCTGTTCACCATGTGTATTTAAGGTAAATTAGAAGCCCTGTGCTTGTGTGACCTGGATCCAACAATGAATTCATTTACTATAGCAGTTGCATGAGAGTTATCAAACTTTACCCCACACACAGTGTGACCCACCTGTTCTGCAGTGGAGCATACCACAAGCCCTCTCCTCCACTGCTGGGTCTCTGCAGGCCTCAGAAGTCACTTTCTGACTGCTTCTGGAGGTCTGATGTGGCCTCCAATTGTGTTTGGAGAACATCAATTTTGAGCCAATTAAATGCAAGTGTTGATGGGAAGGCCCAATGCGGGACCCACTGGACATTGGGTCGTGACCCACTGAGAAACTCTGGGTTATGTCATTGCTCCTCTTTAAATGTGGCTGGTACTCATTTCTAACAGAGATGCATGATTGTCGGATATGATGTTGATCTTTCATTATTTCATTTCAGTAGTTCCCAAACTCTGTGTCCATGGTCCACCATTGTGTCATGATGCAATTATTTGTGAAACTAGATGGACTAGATTAGACTATGTGCATGAAAGGTTAAATAACCTGCTACTTGGGGGGAGCACTGCTCCCCAATCACCATTATAGCCACAGAGATTTGAGCAGCTAGAAAAGTGAAACTTTTTAAAGTGGGTTCCATTGCTAAAAGTTTGAGAACCACTGCAATAAGTGTTCAAATGTTAAAATAGTGTTGACATTCTTGCCCACAGGTAAAACCAATTAGAATTGATTGTAGCAACTTCAGTAATTGGGTATCATGGGTGTATCCAATCTAGTTTCTACCTGAACTATAGCATCTACAACACAACAGATGCAAGCAATTACACTCCCAATATAAGAGGCAAAAGTGACAGTAGTCTTGATATTATAGCTTTTAGGCTGCCAGAATGTGGTTGTACACATCTGCTAACTTACTAGGAAAACTCCACTTGACATAAGCCAAAGGTGTCCTGTATTGTGGGTATTGGTTACAATTTGCTTTCTCGTAGTATAGTGTTAACAAAGTGTTAGTTCTCCTGTTTTGATTTTGATTTCATTCAACTTATGCTATATTTTTAACATGTAGTTATTGATAGAATGAAATATTTTTGGAATTAGCAAACGTTTCAGATTTAGTTTGACAATGTCTGATATATGGCTAAACATGTTCTGTAAGGGTTTTTAAAAATACATAGAAAAGGAGTTTACTTGGAATTTATGGATGAAAATAATTTTATAGAATACATTGAATTATAATGGGGTTAATTACGAGGACACTGATTATATAGAGGCTTTCTTGCCTCCAACAAAATTAAATAAGTAGAGCATTTTTACAACTTGGCAAATGTAACTCCTGTGTTCTTAGAAAGCATTTTATGTCACTTTAGTTGTACTTTAAGAGGTGGGAATAGTGTTCCAATTAGGAAAAAACAACAACTTAACAAAATGACAGTGCTAGTCTTAATATTTTTAATGAATCATTGCAAGTAAGTTGTAGTGTAAATGGTGATGGCCCCTGCTATAACTGAATTTTAAGCTTTTAAAGGTGTATTTTATCTATTGGATTGGCAGTGGCACAAGGTTTGCTGATCAAGCTATGGAAAATAAAGTGCACAGCTGACTAATTGAAGTGGGATCTTTTGATATGTACTGAAATAAGAGGGCCTCACATGGGCCTGTTTGAGAACACCAGTCGTTCTGTGAATTCCTGCTAGATTCCAAGCTACATTTTCTTTATTAGTATAGTTATATCCTGTCTGCCCACTAATTAAGTGTTCAAGGCAGTTTGCAAATATTTTTGAAAATTAAGCTGTGTTTAGCCAAGGTGGGGAAAGGCTTCAACATATACCCTATATACTCGTATACAAGTCTAAAAATTTATGCCTGAAAATTGACTCTGAAAAAATGGATCAATTTGTACATGGGTCAATGTGGTTAATAAAGCTTCTAGTAGCAGTGGGGCAGGGGCCTAGGCTAAGAAGCAGAAAGCAAGGGGATCGGGGGAAAAGGAGCAATTTTACTTACCAGTAACTGTTCTTGGGCACCAACAGACAGCATGCCAAAACCTGGTAGCTATTTTCATTCTACAAACAGGCAGAAAGGTGAAGGGACTCATGGGAATTGTAGTTATGATGGCTGCTGCTATTGGAGTGCTGTACTATATTCCTCACAAGGCCTACGACTCCCATGAGCACCTCTTTCTTCCTTCTTGTTTGGAGAATAGCTCCATTTCTGTGCTGCAAGTGAAATGGCTCCATTTTTTGGTTGGCTGTCTTTTGCTGCCTCAGAACAATTACTAGTAAGTTATTTTCATTCAAACCACCTTTAGGTTTTACCCTATACTTATCCATGTGTCATAGCAAATTCTATGATTTTTTTTTTTGGCTTAAAACTTGCCCTCTACTTATCTATGAGGTTAACATATACACGAGTATATACAGTAATTCTGCCATGCTGTAACACATTCTTTGTCCTGATCTGAATACATTCTGGAGGGCCAGTATTCTTCAGTGATCCCTTGGCAATGGCAGAAGGGCAAAATGCTACCCCTCAAAAGTAGCCCTGCCCTGCCTAGACCAATCTGGGAACAAAATACATAACTGTCCGAGCCAGGAAATCTGGGCTGTCATGCAGTTTTTTCTACAAATAGTCAGCTTAGGGCAGAGTTGGCAAACCTATGACACATGTGTCAAAGGTGACACACCACAAGGTTTGGGGTGACATACCAGCATTCATCAGTACATGATAAAAACTGAATTTGTATTAATCACTTTTCATTTTTGTAATTATTAGATGTTTCTTTAGGTAATACATAGCACCACACGTGGTTGGACTGTATTTTTTGTTTAAATAAATGAATTTTGTCTTTTGTTTGGGAGGGAGGTTGACACACCAGCAAAGCCAAGTTAAGCATTTTCCTATGTTTTGACACACTGAGCCCAAAAGGTTCCCCATCACTGGCTTAGGGACAGTTAGAATCTTCAAAGGAGTAGAATTGCCCTTCTCTGAATTGTCAGTGGTGGTTCTAGTGGTCTCATCTCAGCTGTGGAGCAATCTGTGCAAGCCCTTCCCAGAAGTCCAGACCCTCTCCCTGCCCCAATTAAATCCGGGAACAGAGCAATAACAACTGGATCAGGATGACAAGTCTGCCCCTATCATTCAGTTATTGGCACAGACTTGATTAGTCGAGAGTTGTTTCTCTGAAGAGAGAACCTCAGAAATTGATATTGTTTAAATTAGATAATAAAACCTTTTCTGTTTTTCGGCTATTGTGTGTTTTGAAGTATCTTGTTCATTAGTACTAAATACATGCAGCTGAAATAAACATACATTCTGTATGCCCTGGTCTGCTTGAATGAGACCCTTCATTATTTATCAGCAGCTATTTTGAAGATAATCATTCTAAAAGTTGAAGTATGTTGTATATTTGGGCATTATAGTGGATTTACTTGGTGTTTAAATGGAGATAAAAAGGCAGTCTTCTGTATTTGTAGAGAAACAAGGCTGCTATTATGTGTTACGGAAAACAGAAGTCCCTTTAATAAAATAGAAAACTCTTTGCTGTGTGATCCTAAATACTTAGAATTAAATTATCATGGACGTTTCCTGTGTTTTTATTTACCTAATCATTTTTTTAACATTTTGTGACTTGAATTCTAAAATTTTAGAGCAGGAAACATTCATAGAGCTTGTTGTTGCAGTTTCACACCACACACTCCAGAACTGGTTGAAACTGGCATTCCGTCTCTCCGTCTCCAGATCAGATAGAGCACCTGCGTATCCTTGAGGTGGTCAGCTTCCCAGCTTGTTAGTGCAACCTGCTACACAGTAGCTGAACTCCCTTTAGATAGTGTAACATAAGCAGGCAATGTTTCTCACGGGAAGCACTGGCTAACAAACACCCCACTTTCTCATGAGCTCATGGTGTTCTAAGGGTCACCCCATTGGTGAACATGGGGCACAAGGGTCTTCAGGTATCCACCTACCAGATATAGTCTGACTGCACCCTTTGTTCTTCTGTCTGTACCATGTGTGCGCTCAAACTGTGAAGAATACGCTGAAACGCCGCTTGTACGCGGCATGCCTTCGCCGGCTTTCGCTAACCGGCAAATGGAACTTCTCACTTTCGCTACTGAAACCAATAAAATGGCTTTGTTATTGAAATGTAGCGATCGCTTCGTTTCCTCCGCTCCGATCGCGCTAGGCAAGCGCTGAATGGGTCCACAAGCCCCCAACTCTGCTATCAACACTCCAAATAAACAACACTTGTGTCACCTTAAAAGATTTCTTAAGATATTTGAATTAAATGAAAATGGAATATGTTGGACCAAATGCTTTACTCTGAATTGCAGCTTCAAAAGATATATTGAGACTTCAGCCACAAAAGATTTCTCTGACATGACCGAGTTAAACAAAGTTAGGTAGAAGGGCTCATAATGAGAGTAAAAAAGGCTTGGAATAGTCAGCACTATTTCTGGATTTCTGGACACAAAGAGGACCTTTATCCTCTTGGCACTGATCCCAGAGCACACTGTAGATCTTATGACCAGAGAATTAAGGTTAAGAAGTTTGTTCTTTCAACTTTAAATTGTGTCCAGAATAGTTATTGCCTAATGTAATAAAATATTAGCTGATTTTACCCTGAATAAACTGGACATACCACTTCTAAATTTGAGTAGTGTACAGTAATTCATTTGTTGTTGTCATCTTCAAATCTTGATTATTATTATTTTTTGTAGGTCGTTTGAATTACCCACATCCAGGAACTGACAATCTTCTAATGTTAAATGGTAAGAGTTAGACTTCAAACAGTTACTTAGCTGCAGTTTGAACTGTTATTTCTAAACTGTACCCCTGCATTCTGTTACAGAATTACCAACAGTAATGTTTTTTTAGGGACAGCATGTTTCTCTAGAGAACCATAGCCATCTACTAGCTACTACTTCCTTCATTTTACTACAGATTTTACAACTTTTACCTTTTTCAGATATGTTTCTTCTCAATCTGCTTTCTCTAGAAAATTTCTCTTATTAATGTTTTTTAGGAACATGATGGCTTGTAGAAATTTACATTTTCTGTAAGGCTTTGAATTCTTGCTGTTAAAGGTTTATGACACTTTGTTAAATAGTCAGGACATCTGCAATTTGATTAAAACATGATTCTAAGACACAGTGCACTTATGCTGCATTTGCAGTTATGAATAATGGAAGATGCAGTTTTTAATGCATCTTATAAATGGAGATTTCTTTATAATTACCATGTATAATCTTTTGTGTTTAGTGCAATTCTACTAAAATTAGTAGTTGTATAAACTGTAGTATTGTTGAAGAATAGGAATGTTTGTGAATGATAGTATAGATACTGATTAGTCTGTTGGAAAAAAAACAACCCCTGCCTTTCAGCATACCACTTCCAAGGCTACCAACAAAAATTGGTGCTTTTTTTAAACCATACAAAGCAATAAAACAGCAAAAATTAAAATGGTAGACCAGTGATAAAAAGCGAGGCAAAGCAGGCATAAAATATAGTACCTCATCCATTATCAAACTCAAGGGAATAAAACTATCTTCACCTGGCATATAAAGACTTGGAAAGGGAATAGCACCATCTGGGAAAAAGTGAGATAGGATTCCAAAACTGGGTTACCATCACTGAAAAGGCCGTCCTTCTAGTTACCATTTCTTAACATCTGAAAGCAGAAATCTGGAGTAGGGCCTCTGAACATCTTGGAGAAAGAAAGGGTAAGGTTGTATCAGAACAGGCCTTAACCTATCTTAGTTGAAAGCTTCGAAATGAGTCAGATTTTAGTAGAGTGGCTGGAAGGCTTTAGGGCTTTGCCTCACTATGGTTTTGCTCCCAATTGCCCTCATCAGTGCACTGTTGGCTGTCAGTGCAAGATTCGTTTCTGTTAAAAATAAGGCATGGTTGGAAGCAAAACCACAGTATGGTGGACAAAACTCTGAGGCCCTTCAAACCTTCCAGTTTTGCTCTTTGCAACCCTCTTCCCCACTGTTTTAAACAATTAACAGCACACCCACCTGGCCATGTTTGCTTAGAGTCATGCCTTACTAGGCCCTAAAGCTTTCTTTAGTAGAACAGAATGAGCACCTCACATTTTGCCTGGAAACAAATAGGGAACCAATGAAGATTTTTTTAATACTGGCAGTTCTAGTAAATCAGACTGTAATGGTGTGAACAAGCTGAAGTGTCCATATAGTCTTCAACAGCAGCTTCTCATACAGTTCATTGCACTAATTGAATTTGACCTTGCCACATTTGTTTATGCCCTGCAATCTCTGTCCAGGAGGGGTGCAGTTACCAAAGATAGTGCTTCATTCCACTCAGGCATCCAAAATGAGAGCCAGGTCTAATAGCACACCTAGTCTTCAGACTTGATCTTTAAAAGGCAAGAGAAATGCTGCACATAATAGATTGACAGTCGTTTCTCAGATCTGTTGAACTACCCACCAATAAAATGCCTTTATCTTGAGATTTAGACTATTGGCCTTCCTTCGCCCCCTGTCATTCCCATGCCCAAAACGTGGCAATTTGAGGTCCAACCAACAACTTGGGAATCCTCAAGGTAATTTGTGAGCCCAAGAATAGAACTGTTAGGCAGTGGTATGGTCAGTACTTGTAAGAGTACCCAGTGGCCCTACCAATAAATGACCTGTCCCAAACTCCTATGGCACACTGGTTGAAAATTGCTAGACCTTAAAAAAAATCTTCTCCTCCCTAGTCATTCAGCCTGTGTTAGAGATGACTGAGCTCTCATCCATCCAAGTTTCAGTAATGCATACCTGGTCATTTTATTGTTGAAAATGAAATCCTGGATAATAGCTGCATTCTCATGTACTAACTTGGCATTAAGCAACAACATTATATGACTTGATAGCTTGCTGATGGAGTAGGCAGGGTACCTTAGCTGAGGAGAAGAACTGGAACAGGAAACAGCTCTGGCCTGTTGTGAACATGGTTGGCAGTGACAGCCCTAATTTAAATTTTGGCAATCTCCAAAGCCAGGGGGATGACACAACTTTTTACACTTGTTGGTGGCAGAAAGCAAGATACTAGAATGCAGACCATGTAAGTGAGATCAAAGAGGGAAATGATGCAGTGTTCACCAAAAATAATAGTTGTCAAATCAGGAAGTTACTTGACACCCTATTCACAAACCTTTATGAATATTGGGTAATCTTCTCTGGTTCTTATTGCTGTTATACTTCATGAATATTTCAACTTCTACAAAGTGCATTTGATATGAAAATTTTATCCAGTGATGACTCAAACCACCATGGTGATTTACACATGAGATGAATTTTTACAAAGGTACAGTGAAAAGAACTGGGATTCCTGAATGAGTCTCCGATGCTTGCTGCTGAAATTTGCCACTTGGCAGCAAATATCTTGTAGCCTTACAATATTTTGAATGGAAACTGATTTTTATAAAGCCCACCCTAATAACTGTAGGTGTAAAGCCTGAGACATAATTTGTGGGTATTGCTAGCTTTGTTTTTGCACTTGTTAAATAGAAGCAGTGGTCTAAGTATAGAACAAGACTGCTGCTCTGTTGCAGGTTACCGCATTCTATTTCAGAAAGTATTTTATCCACATTTAGAAACCATAATGCCTATGCAGGTAGTTCTGATTAAAATCACAGTTCATTTTTTGCCAGTTTTTGTGTTTAGAATGTCTAGCATTTGATAAATGAAACAAGCTCTGTTGATTACTATAGGATTGGATCGTGTTCACCAACTGTCAGAGTCCATGATGCTATGTTAACTTGGCAGCCTTGTACATAAATGCTTCTGTCAGTTAATACAGGTGTGTTGGATTTAGATGCCGGTTATTTATGGAACAGTAGATCCTATGCTTGCCTGGTTACTTAGTCAAATAGGCAAAGAGCAGTTTTGCGTATCCTAAGTTATTTGGCTTCCTCTTAGCTCATTACTGGTCTCTCTGAAAAGAGGAGTGTATGGGTTTTCTGCACATCTGTTTGGTCTGCATTAGAAGAAAATTATTCTCACACACATAGCCTGGAAGAAACCTGGAAGCAAAGGGAGAGAGTGCCTCATCTTTACGCCATCAGTGCTTCTCAAAACATCTGAAGCAGTTCTAAGAGGCATGCTGTTATACAGTTTCTTATGTTATACATAAGAAAAGCGGTCTTTTACTACTAAAATGCCTGGAAATTACTTCCAAGCGCAAAAACAATTTCTCCTTTAAACTGCCTTCTGCTGCTTTGAAAACTGCAAGAAACCATAAACAAATTTTTTCAGGTTTGTTTTACATCTTATGTTGGTTTATATTTTTAGGCTACAATTCTAATCCTGTACAAACGTTCCTAGGAGCAAGTTCCACTGAATACAGTGGGACTTAATTTTGAGAGATATGGACAGAATTGCAGTGTAAGTATACTGTGGAGCCTTGGTATCCCCAGCAAATCTGTTCCAAGACCCTCTGTTGATAATCAAATATGTGGTCACTCTTCAGAAGCCCTTCCAGGTGCAACTGGGGCACAGGGAGGCTGCACATGGCCTCCTTGCACTTCAGAGCATTTTCTGGTTGTGTCTAGGAGGTCCTTAAGGCCTTCCAGCTGCAGGGTCGGTGCCCACACTGAGTCAAATCCATAGGCGTTGAACCTGCAGATAAGGACAGCCTACTGTACTTACCTGGGAGTAGATTTCATTCAGTTAAATTCAATTTGTGACCAAGTAATATAAATGATTTATATTTGGTGTTCTTTTTTCTTTATACTAAGAGTCGGCAGTAAAATGGCAAACTGGGCAAACCTTTGGCTTACAGCATGGAACTAAACCATTACAGTGGTTCTTTTTGCCTTGTGGCTGACACCAAGGGTTCTTATTTTAATAAACCTCTCACTAAGGGAACACTTTTCTTAGGTGCAGAAACCGATTCCTGCCAACAACCACCACCCCCAACTAACAGTGAATATGGGGGGGGGGAAATAAGAGAGAAAATGATATAGCTTATTTTTAGATTAATGCTTATAATTATGTAATGTTAGATATGGACACTCGCAGTACAAAATTGCTTTTTATTAAAACAACCCACAAAACAGTCCCAAGTCTTACAGGCACCAGCTCTTCAGACTTAACAGTAGACTATGTAGTGTCATCCAAAAGTATACTTCTGGTATAAGAGTTGAATGTATCCCAAAGTAAATTGTTATAAACCTGGATGAGTTGCTTTTAGGTAGCATGACTTCAGCTGCAAAGAAGAATAACCCTTTTGCAGTATAGGGATAATGAGATCAAAAATAACTATTTTTGTGCATACAGAAATTATGCTGAAAAGCAGGTGGACCACAATAGAACATACACTGCAAATTTAAAAGAATTACAAATCAGGAAGCATAAAATACCAGAAGTTAGTTGACTCATTAAATTTGAGGAAGTATAGGAGCAGTATGAAGTTGTAGACAATTGAAATAAAAGTAATCAAAACACTGCACCTGAATTCCATCTTGCAAGAAAATTAGTTTAGCTCCTTCTCATTTCAGTGAAGCTGAAGCAATATGGTGGTTATACATTTTGCTGTTTCAGTAACCTCTTCATTTAATGCATCTTAGTTACAGATTCACTCCAAGAATAAAATGAACACTGCAAGCATCATTCCTCTTCTGTCATCTTCTAGTTTTATCTACACCTTCACTGTGCTTGAGATTTAATTTTTTAAAACACAGTTAAAAATGTTGCTTTAGTCTTCCAAGCCACAGATTAGAACACATTGTGGGATTTAGTTGCAACATTTGCCTTTCACCTGTAGAGAACATCTTCAGGAGGTTACAAAGAATTTTGTATTCTTTGTAACTCCCTGAGCATGCTTTCCACAAGTGAAAGGCAAACGTTGCAACTAAATCCCACAATGTGTTTTAATCTGTGGCTTGAAGATTCACGTAACACTTTTAATTATTTCATATAACACTTGAACTTCTAGAATATCTCCTCCTTATAGGTGGTGTTTCTGTATTTTGCATAGTATAGAAGGGAGAACTTGTTATAAAATCAAAACAAGTATCTCTGTCAGGAATTCAGGTAGTCCTGAATATTTATTTAAAATTATTGTATCCTGCCTTTCCCACCCTCAAGGAATATTGTGCACAAGAGAAATAAAGTATAAAGGCTAAATCAGTGCTAGCAACATACCACAACATTTTGGGTGACATGCCAGCATATGCCAACACCCAACAACTGAGATCTTTAAAACTTGGATTTCATTTTTGTAATGATGAGATGTTTGTTTATATAATGCATAATCTCATACATGATTGGACTATATTTTATTAAATATATATGAATTTGTAAATTATTCCTCTTTCATGGGGGTCACGTTAGGCATTTTGACACAGCAAGCCCAAAAGATTTGCCATCACTAGGCTAAATGGTGCGGCAATGGCTATTGTTGAAAGAGTGATGGAGTCAGCCTTACATCAAGGGACAAATTGTTCCATAGCCTGGCTGCACTGCAGAGAGAACCCTCTCACCTGTCACTGGCAAATGCACTTTTGCCACTTGTAGGACAAGTTGATCCAGGGGAGCCCACAGCCCCCAACAGCTAAAGAAATAAAAATGGCCACTTCCTGTTTTATGACAAAAACAGGAAGTGACCTTTAAAAATTTTTTATAGCTGCACCCAGGAACAGAGCAGCAGCCAATTCAGATACAATGTAACCACAGTATGGATACCCCTAGCCCGTTCTAATTGACTAAAGAGGGGATGGAGCTAGCACACCAGCTTCTACGTTGGGGAAAAGGCTTCCAGACACCAGCTGAAATTTGGCAGCTAGGTGTAAGACTGGAACTCTCTAACTGCAACTCTGCACCAGTGGGGGAAGATGAGCAGTCTCATTCAGGACATGCCATTACTACATGTGTTTGTTTCCTGTGAGTAAAATAGGATTTTGGTCAAAGTCTTACTGAACACAATGGGTTATTATTTTACTCCTGAGTAAAATAAAACCATTTTCAAACACCTCTCGATGCAACTTGGGTCATAGATTTTAACTAAAAGCACCTCTGACTTTTCCTTATTTAATCTCAACTTGTTTGCCTTCATTCAGCCCTGTACTAACTCCAGATAGTGCTTCAGAACTTCTACAGCCTCCCTAATACTAGATGGAATGGAGATATGTGATCTGCACCCAGCTTCATCCTGACAATTCCAACTCCTGATAACTTTCCTCTACAGTTTCATGCAGTTGTTAAGCAACAGGGGCAGCAAGGCTTAAACATTGCAAGATACTAAAGATCAATGGCCATGAAATAGACCTTGAAACACTTGGTGCTATCTTCTGGAGTCTAGCCTCCAGAATGAACCAGAGTCACTGCAATGCACTGCCAAGCTACATCATGGCCAGATGTACCAGAAGGATACCATGGTCAGTGGCAACAAAACCCACTGAGAGGTCTAACAGAACCAATAGGGATATGCTCACCTTGTCTAGCTCACACCATAGGTTATCACTGAGGGCCACTAACTCCATCTCTAACCCAAGCCCTGACCAAAAGCTAGACTGAAATAGATCAGTCCTGGATTATCAGTCAGGATTTCCTGTAGCTAAGTCATTGCTACCCGCTCTAACTGAGGCATTACATGTTGGTTGGTTGATTTATTGCAGTTTGATCTTACTCACCCCTCCCATCCAGAGAACCACAGCTGATGATGATCTGCTAACTAAACTACCCCTGTTCTCAGCCTTGAGGACAAGTGTCTCAACTCTTGACGGCAAGTGTTTCTCAAGTGGCTGGTCTGAGAGCCTCTGATAAGCCCTTCCCCCCCCCCCCCAGCATTTCTCAACTACCCAAAATTGTTTCTGACCTAACAATGAAATCCAGAGCACGGTCAATTTTCTCTTCATACATCTCTGCAGCAGCAGGCTGCAAAACTTGGAAAAGATCCATAATTGAACAATAGGCAGGGGACATCTGATCAATACTACAAACAAATGTTCAAATCCTGATGATTGCCGGACAGATCACCTGGATAGGACAGAATCCTTGTAGACTATCACAACTGTGCCTGCCTACCCTGATATCATGGCTGTGCAAACCTCTGAAATGAATGCAGTATATGAACTCACCCACATTTTTTATTATATATTGGATAAAATATGTAGCATTTGTGACTGTTTAGTGTGAGAAGCATTGTTTTGGGCCTAAAATAAAATGGGGGTGGGTGGGTATTGTACACATCAGTATAGATATTAAAGTTTCCAGACCCACATTTTGGAAAGAGCTACTGAATTTCCCAGTATGGGATAGGAAAATGCCTATTCTCAGATGCTCTGTTCTGCAAAATACCAACATGAACATGGACTGAATTTCCCAGTATGGGATGACCACTGTATGTTATACAAGACTGTGCTGCTCCATGAGACATTATCCATAAAGATTATAAATGAAGAGCTGTGACTATCCCTTGAAAGTACCAACTCCAAGTCAATTGCTGAAATCATCTCAGTAATAGGCATAAAGCAGGAGAAAGAAGTTACCCAGGGATTACTAGGAGGCACTTAAGGTATGAAAGAAATAATTCAAAATATGTTGGATGTCAACATAAAGTTGACGTCGCTGCTCAGCTCTTTGGTGTGGCTGTGAATTTTTTGACAGTGTTCTGCCTTCAAAGAATGACCTGGCAGTACAAAGCTGTTTCTCTGTGTGTGAGTCAGGTGGCAATTTACCCTTTTTATCGATCTTGTTTAGGTCATGCTATAATGGAGGAGCACATTGGTGCAAGGCTTCAGACAACTTGAACAGAATAATCTGAGCGCAGGGCTCATTTGCCACTGAAGAGTTCTCAGGCAAAGGGAGCTGATGAGCACACCTTTGTTGTGCTGCAATGCCTCCAACAAATGGCCAGAGAAGGGTTGTGGAATAGTTGTTTTTCAGAAAATCTGCCTAACCTGGTGATTTGGGAAACAAGTATAGTCTGGCTAGCCTTATAAAATTGTTGCTTTATGTTTGGGGCCTCGGTTTGAATAACTTGTCAATGAGAGTCGTAGTAAAGACGTTTTAAGTGCCTTGCCCTCACACTGCCCCAGCTTATCTGAACTTGACCTTTGCCCTAATTCTGACCAAGTATCTGCCTCTGATCCCTTAGATCCCAATCTGCCTTTCAGAACGTGACCTCTTGATTGGGTCTGATCTCTGCCAGCTGCTCCAGGCCTTGACTTCTGCTTGACCTAGCTCTACCCCTCTTTCAGCCCCAGATCATTCTGCGCCTTGACTGGACTGGATGCATCTTTCTGTCCCTTCCAATTGGCCACTTGTAGGCCTGACCCAGTGGGGCCTGCACAATTGGGTATGAGTTATGACCCAATCCCATTTTTATGTGGAAGTCACAAAGGAGAAATAACCTTGCATTAAATGATACTGTGCTAGTTGTGTTTGAAAGGGCATCATTAAGCAGGCCTAAATCTTCTGATTTAGCACACAAATTTCATGTATAAAGGCTGATTATTTCAGAAGCCCCCCACTGATGATGATCTGAAATAGTGCTCAGAAATTGCCCCAGACATGTCAGTTTTGATGTCTGTGCAACACTAATTGAAAATCCTATTCCACATTCACAATATTTATGAGTGTTCTTGCTGTGCCAATAAAAGATATAACTGTCTTCATGTTGTGAGCCAGTATCAGGAGTTTTGTTTCCTGAAGAGTTGGTGATACCAACCTCCAGTGTGTGCAGCTCATGAACAGTCAGAACAGTCTTGCAAATGCGAATAGTCTCTTGCTGGTTTTTACCATTTTGGAACATCCTAGTTTTCCAGCTTGAAATATATTATTTTAAAATTTGGAAACGCCTAAGATTCCCTTTTCTTTTTAGGTGGTTCACTTTTGATATGGGTCATATAGATCTCTATGCCTTATGAACCCTTTGGGGCAAACAGACTATGGCAAGCTCACTGGGCATGCGAGGTACACGCTGAATAAACTGCTTGGACTCTTGCTGAGAACCGGAGTGGTCTGTTTCCTTTGAACTAAACAACGCAGAGAGCTCATGCGCCTTACACTAGTACCTATGGCTGGGGGGAATGATTCCTCCTGTCAAGGTCAGTCAGTTGAGCTAAATGTAGGCTGCCTTGTTTGTTTGCCGTACAGGTGAAAAAGAGGACAAAGCAGGTTCTGGCAAAAGTCCAGTATTATGAAAGTGTTCAAGTTCTCATCTACACTTCAGAAGCTTGATCCAGAGGAAGAGCATCCATTAGTGCATTAGTCCTGGCTTGGTTGCAGTGTTATTTAGGCCAGCCTTCCCCAACCTGGGTTGGAACTCACTAGTTGAGGGGGGCGGGGTTGCAAAAAGTTTTTCAAAACATTTTTTAAAAAACAAAACCCTTTGCCAAGTGCCCTTGTCAAGAAGAAAGTTGTTGGCTGGAATGCTAATGTGTGTTATGAAGTAGTCGTCATACCTCCAAATTAAACTGTCACATTTTCCTATTTTCTCTCATAATTGGCATGCTGTAGGTTACGTGTGAACCCAGTTTCAGCCTTTTGTCTGGCCTGGTAGTCCCTGACTGCCTGTCTTGCTCTTTAATTAATACTAGCTTTTATGTACCCGGCTTCGCCCGGGTGTTTATATCTGCCCTCCCTGACCCATCCCTGACCCATCTCCCAATTTTGGGCGTTTTTGACCATTTTCACCTGGGGCCCCCTGCGCACCCCCCCCGGGGGGGCCTGACCCCCACAGTGTTTGTCGCCAGGCCGCAAGGCATACGCATGCCGAGTCTGGCGCCAATTGCTCCAGGAGTCACAGTGGGGCATGGTGGACATCTCGTATCACACCCCTTCCCGTCCCCCACATTGGGGGGTGCAGACCCGAACTCCCACAGCGTCGCTGTTGGCCTCGGTGAGCCCAGAAACTACAGAACCGAGGACGATCTCGTCCATTTTTGACCATTTTCACGCGGGGGCCCTGGGGCCCCCTCGGGGCGGTAGGGGGGCCAGACCCCCAGAGTGTCTGTTGCCAGGCTGGAAGGCACGCGCATGCCGAGTTTGGTGCACATCGCTCCAGGCGTTGCAGCAGGGCAAGGCAGATATTGTGTCTTGCACCCCGTCTCGCACCCCACGCCGAGGGGGGGCGCACCCGGACCTCGATGGTGTCAGGAGCATCGCCGTTCGCTCCGGCAACCCCAGAAACTATGGATTCGACGCCGAGTTTGGCCGTTTTCGGCCATTTTCACTTGGGGGCCCCCGCGTCCTCCCAGGGGGCACTAGGGGGGTCTGACTCCCGCAGTGTGTGTCGTCAGGCCACACGGTGTATGCGTGCCAAGTTTCGTGTCGATCGGTCCAGGCGTTCCAGCAGGGCATGGTGGACGTTTTGTCTCACCCCCTTCTCACACCCCACACCAGGGGGGGGCTGAACCCACAATGGCATCGGGAGCGTCGCCACTCGTCCCAGCGACCCCGGAAACTATGGATTTGATACCGATTTTGGCCATTTTCGACCATTTTCACGTGGGGACCCCCACGTACCCCCACCCCTGGGGGCGCTAGGGGGGCCCGACCCCCACAGTATTTTTGGCCACGCTGCTTGGCTTCCGCATGCCGGGTTTGGTGCCAATCGGTCCAGGCGTTCCAGCAGGGCATGGCGGACGCTGTGTTTCGCACCCCTTCTTGCCCCCCATATCAGGGGGGGCGAACCCAGACTTCAACTGCGTTGGGAGCGTCGCCGCTCATCTCGACGACCCCAAAAACTGTGGATTTGACTCCAAGTTTGGCCGTTTTTGACCATGTTCACGTCGGAACCCCCCCGTACCCCCACCCCCGGGGGCTCTAAGGGGGTCTGACCCCCGCAGTGTTTGTCGCCAGGCCGCAAGGTATCTGTGTGCCGAGTTTCGTGTCGATCGGTCCAGGCGTTGAGGAGCCTATTCAGAACATACATACATACATACATACATACATACATACATACACACACACACACACACACACACACACACACATACATACATACATACATACATACATACCCACGTCCGTTGTTATATATATAGATAAGACTTCTAGGTACTTGGAATGAGTGTAAAATTTTGGAGGAACAGGAGTTCAGGAGCTTCTAGGGCCTATTTCTAGGGAGAGTAACAAATGTCTACATACATACTATATGCAAGGCCACTACCAGCATCAGGAGCCTAGGACACTGATTAATTATTATTAATATATAAAAGACTGTTTCTATACCTCTTTTTTTTCTTGTGGGTCATGATAGATTACCATTTTTAAAAGGGTCCTGATTTTAAAAAGTTAGGGAAGCAGTGGCATTTCTAGAGGGAGGGGCAAACCAGGGTGAAGAAGGAGAAAGATAGGGCCTGTGAGGGGTGTGGAGACAGAGGCAGTCTCTGCCTCCAAATCCTACCCCTCCCCATGTGAGCCAGGCAGCCCAACACAGGTCTCCTCGACTCTATGCACACTCAATAGCAGGAACAAAGCTGAGCAGCGTTACTCGGGGTAAGGGAGGAAACGTTTCCTTACCCCGAGGACACTCCAGCAGCTTCTGCAGCTCCCACGGGAAGCAGCAGTTGCCGTTTTGGCACTACTGCTCCTATGGGAGCCCATGAGCTCAGGATTGGGCTGCCCGAGGCCACAAGGCTGTATAGTAGAACATCACAGGAGTAAGAGAAGAGTCCTTTGCAGGGAGAGGAGGTAGAACATGAGAAGCAATGGAGACTTGCTCTCTTGTTGCTCTGAGGCTTTCTGTTAGAGGAAAGCCCCAGTGGTGCTTGGGAATCTGAGATCTTTCCCAGGGCTATTACAATGCAGTTGTTAGTCTGGGCAGGTTTGTAATAGTAATTTATTTTCATGATGACACTTCTTTATTATAAGTATTCACATGAGAGCAATACAATGGACACATTTGTTCAAAGATGGATTTTACTCATAAATTCTTGGAATAATATTTTTCAGGACAATATTAATTCATTTATATTCTCTTCATTGCAGGTATAACTTTATGAACCTATTTTCGTATTATCATAAAACTCAAACTTTTGGTATTTTTGTGTGGCTAAAATTTAGTAATTTGTTTAAAGCAAAAACTTTTATTCTGGAGCAATTCACAGAATAGTTGTAAGGAGGTCTTTCCTTAAAAACCAGTTGGTCTGAATAACAGGGAGATTTACGAGTTTGTGGTGTGGAAATGAGAGGACAGGAGATTATTCTACAGTTTGCCTAAGAGGGCTTACTGGTATACAGTACATTAGACAGGATGCTATTTTTATGCAAAGACTTAGGCTTAGAAATCTTATTTCAAACTGGTTGCTTCCAATGGGTTCAATATATCTTTTCCAATTATTTTTTTTATTTTAGAAAAAATGCATGCTAATTATTCTCAGCATTTAGAAAATACAGCCTTTACTGAGAAATAAAGCGTTACTATATTTATGGGACATTTATGGTCCCTTTTTAGGAAACTATGTGCAATTTAGTTCAACAAAACATTAAATTCTCCCAGCTTAATTATAATGATAATCATTTGGGTTGGGTATATAGTATTTAAACATTATTTACAGGTATTTGCTAGATTTTTATCACATTATTTTTTAGAAGATCTGAGCAAACCAGAACAGTTGACATGGTGACTGTTGGTGAACTATGGTTTGCTCATTTTCAGCCAACCTTAGAGATCCTTGTTCCTCCCTTTCCTTTCAGAGTGATTATTTTACTCCTACTTTCCCTTTCTGGTTTGTAATAGTAATTTATTTTCATGATGACACTTTAAACCATGGTTTTGCACTACATATACCTTAACACAAACTTTAATTCCTTGTAAATTTGCAAATTCTGTTTTATAGCATAGTATGATTGGGTTCTGATTTGGGCAAGCCATTGTTTTGTGTTGTGCCTGAATTAAGCCATAAAAGTCATGACCATGCAGATAATCCTTGCAAGTACTTGCAAGTACATACTTGCAATGCACTTGCAAGAATATATGTTGAGTGGCCGTCCAATGGGCAAGAGCTACTGGAAATAGGAACCCTGGGCTTGTATTATATCTTGGTAGTCCCTTGGCTATATGTGCTGTACTCGCAGTTTCTTTGAAACCAGAAAGAATAACGTGTTGGACACAATAATGAAACACAGAGCCCGATCCTATCAGCACCGTCTCTAAGTGTTGCAAACACACCATAAAGAGTATTTGTGCCACTGCCAGAGGCCCTACCACTGGCGTTGGGCCAGCATCAGTCAGCCCAGTGCCAGATGGAAGAGGATGCTCCACTGCCTGGCAGTAAGCACTCCCACCAGGCAACAGTGTGGCTTTTCAGGGCAGGGTAGGGCAAGGGTAGGGCAGGACTGGGCAGGGAGAAAGGAGTATCGGGCTGAGGCAGGGATGAGACCATCCATGGAGGCCACCACCGGAACCTATGTCCTGCTTTGGGCTGCAGATCCCCCCCGCTCCACTCACCTCCAGCAAAATAGCTGACAGTGAGTGGAGCAGCCCTATTGCAGAGCCTGTGGCTTTCATCAGGGGAAGGTGACAAAGTCTGCTTCCCTCAAGGAGCCCCCAGCAGCTGCTGTAGCTACCACAGGAAGTAGCAGTTGCCATTTTGGCACTGCCGCTTGTATAGGAGCCCAGCAGCACAGGAACGGGCTGACAGTCATTTCTGGCCTGTGGAACAGGATTCAGAAGACTATTTGTAGCACTATTGTTAGCTGCATACACAACACTTCCAAGATTAAAACTGCAGAAAGTCAGGCTCATTTGGGTGTACTAGCTGAGCCAGAACCATCCAGAGGCATTTAGGTACCAGGCAGGGATTTTTTTTCAATTATCTGCCAGACCAGTCTTTGATCATAAGGAGTCTTTTGTTCCAGACAAAAGCCTTTGAGTTAATTTTCATCCAGCTGTTTTCATGGCAAATGAAGGTCATGGCTTGTAGCATTTGCATTACATTTGCAAGGGACAGTACAAACTGTCCCAAGAGCCAGGACATTTCTCAGATTCATTTAAATCTGTGTACACTGTTAAGAATCAAAATGCTCTCTGTTGATAGTAAAGTTCTGTTCATTATGTTTGTCATCTGAAAGCCAAAGTGTAAGACACAAACTTATATTTACATGCAATGTGTCATTCTTTATTACAACCTTAAGATAGTAAATGCATCACTTTCAAAATGAAATAATCTAAAAGCATTTCCATATTTAAATATAAAGTATGTCCTGTGCACAATTTTTTTTATAAAATAAAAGTAAAATTTCCCATCAGTAGCAGTCCATTAATGAGGACTGAATTTGTATGACATACACACAGATCTCATACATAATTATATTTTCATGAGGGCATGTATATAGTTCTTTGACATTTTACAATTTGTCCTTTGTTTACATGCAGCAAGGAGTTATGGGCGAAGACGAGGTAATTGCCTTCTGTTTGCTATAATACGTCTAATCCTGATGGGAATGGGGGCCCTAGTACTGCTAATTGTGACTAATTACTCCAAATCAGTGGTTTTGATGGTACTAATTACTTCTCATTGAAGTTGGTGGTAAAATTCCAATTGATTTTTAATAATTGTACCCTTCATTTTGCTGGATCTCACTTGAGCAAAATGTTTACCTACTTTGCATATTGATTTTTGTATGTAAAATGAGTGATAATTCTTGAATGTCTTAAACATTTTGCAATACTATTTATAATTTCATTAATGCTTATAGTGAATACTTCCTTGAATATGCTTCTTAAAACAGCTTTTCAGTAGGACCCCAAATCCTCTTTATTCCAGCATCATAATTCAGATTCAATATAGTTTTTGTATGAATAAATACTGAAATTCTAAGCATAATTTCACAGATACTGTTAGGGCGCAATCCAAGGCACATGTTGGGCCGAGACATGTGCCTTGCATTGGCCCAAGGATGTTGCGAATGTGCCATAAAGCACATCTATGCCAGCTGGGCTGACGCATTGACCCAGGTGCGCCCGTGGAGGCAGCCGGTAAGCTGCCCCTGCGCTAGCTGAGTTCGGCCAGCGCAGGAGCTTTTCTGGGTGGGGGGAAGGCGGGCGGGGCGAAACAGAGTGGGAAAAGTGCATTCCGGTGGGCAGGACAGCCCAGGGAGGGGGATGGAGCTTGGATGCAGCCATTAGGCTGCATCCAACCTCTGATCCCCCATCCATGCAGCCCCAATTTGGGGCTCTGTGAGAGGCTTGGACTTGCACCTGCAAGTTTGCAGGTACAGATCCGAGCAGCCCTATTAGGCTGCCTGTGGCTTACAGCAGGGCAAGGGCATGTCCTCTTGCCCCATACTAAGCTGCCACCGCTGCCGCCTACTAACTTAGTTAGGAGGCAGCATAGGCCAGCCGGCTGGCCTGCTCCTGGCCAAGGTAAGTTTGTACTTCCAATATGGTAAACCTTTTGTTCAGACATCAAGCTTCATAGTTCCCAAAGGTAACCAACTTTTGTACCCTGGCTTATGCAGGCAAATAGGGTTATGGCAGGTGAAAAGGTGAGATTGCATCAACACACTATTCACTTACGTACTTTTGAAATGCTGTGATTGAGGCTAGATGTGCTATAAATCCTGAGAGAGAAAACAGTACCAAAACAAATGTATGCCTATGTTTTGGAGTTCTACTAAAGAAAAACTCACTGTACATACAACAACATCAACAAATAATGATGTTGTTGGTTCTGAGTAAATCAGCATTTGCAGTTCTGCCAAGTGATGGTGTATCTCAAGTATAGCTGTATCTATACCTCCATCCAAACAAGGTTTTTGTACACAAGTTACTGTGAGAGTAAGCCCCATTGAAGATAAAGTGACTTACTTCTGAGTAGACAATCATGGGATTATGCACTTACAGCCCAATCCTGAGCTGCCTGGCCGCTGTGGGCACAGTGGTAGCCAAATGGCTACTGTTGCATCCAGTGGCAGCCAGGCAGCCGCCAGAGGCTCCTCAGAGGAAGGGGATGTACATCCCTTTCCCCTGGGTAAGGGCACAGAGCAGGCGATGGATCACCTTGCCTCTGCGCCTGCTGTTTAGCCAGCGTAGAGGCGAGGGGCCCGATGTGGAGGTCAGGATCCGGTGGTGGTCACTGCTGGTCCTACCCTAGTTCCACCCCTCCCTCACTCAGGAACGCCCTCCCCTCTGGCCCGGAAGGAGCGCAACACCAGCGAGGAGTAAACTTACTGCTCACCGGCTTGTCTTACTACCTTCAGGTAACATGAAGGTACTTCAGGTAACATGCCCTACCCTGCCCTTCAGGGATTGCGTTAGAACAATGCAGGTAGTAAGCCCTTATTGCCTGCATTGGATGTGCCTTATAGCACGTTTGCAACACCAGCTCTTAGTCTATTCGCTCTGCTTGTGGAGCTCATGGGAGTATCTAGTTGATCGCTGTTGGAAACAAGAAGAATACTGTGGTTGGTGATGTAAAAAAACCTGCTGAACAATTAAGGAGAATCAGTAGAGATTATTCCTTCTGACTCTCTCACAGTGTAGGCCAAACCACAAGGGTGATCAAAGCAATCTGAAACTAGATTGAAATGTGTTGTTATTCAGCTTCATCCAGGAGTTTATAGAATAGAACAGTCACCACCTATGCAAGTATCTTGCTTGAAAAAAGGAATGTTAGTGATCTGCTGATCATTAAAATGTTTTGAGCCCAGGATCTATTGTGTGTTTGTGGGTATGGGTAGGGGGTTTCTCATGACCATTTTCTTCCAGGCCGTTGGAACTACTCCATCCCTCAGTGATGCAAACACTGTCTCCTGGACAAACATTTCCCTGGCTAGATGTGATAAGCAGGAGGGATAAGGATTGGGTGTACACTTGTTAGCCTGCATCCTTCCAATATCCTCTGTCAGTACCTCGGCTGCCATACTAGAAAATTATCTAAGCATAAGCACCCAGACCAATCCCAGGAAACATCCTGTATTTTTAGCTGAATATAATGTATTATCCCAATAGCGGATATGGGTGATTTCTTGGTGCAGTTCATCAGCAACCTGCAGGAAAAAGGGAGGGCAGTCTCAGTTCCAAACTAAAAATCTAAAAATGGATATCATTGCAGTTTGTTGAAGAAAATAGTGTAATTTTATTTGCGGAAACACCCTAATATTCTATTATCCCTAATCCCTTTTTCTGACCATCTTTGGCAAAGGCTACAATCACCATTTCCACTGAATTTGTTTCTTTTGATTTTTGGAAGATCACTTCCAAAGGAACATCTTCTCGTTTATGAGAGAAGAAGTGCCTACCCCCTCTGAAGAGCATTCCTGTCAAAACGCATTCGGCTTAATATAAACTTTGAAGTGATTTGGTAAATAAACAGCAGTATTTTCTTCAGTTACTTGTGAGGTTTGCCTCTGGTTGCCAAGAAATGAACAAAATCTTTCATCGGGTTTTGAATGGACACAGTTCTGCTTAGCTCCAGAAATGTAGTGTTTCATGTGCCTTCACACCATGCCTGAATCACAGTTTGATTTTTTGCAATTGCGCATAGCCGAGGAAGTGAGAGTATTCCTCTTTCTTTCTTAGTTTTACTTTGAACAACCCGTAATCAACTAGGTAGTCAGACATGCACAGCTGTATGTTATCCTGTACATATTTCATCCTCAGAACTTTAGGAAGAATTCAGTCATATCTATGACTTATCTCAGGTTTGTTGGCTACAGTTGGACAATTAACAGCAATTGGGATTAATCAAACTGCTTACTAAGTACCCTTTTAGAGTATTTCAGCACATTCTAAAATTTGCTTTGTTTAGTCTGCATCAACAGTATTAAGGATGCAATCCTAACCTGGAGTTAGGTTGGCACAGTTAGGCCAGCAAATTTTGGCAGGCACAAGGGACACCATGAAGTATGTTTAGACCATTCTCGGAGTCAGAGAGGCCAGCACACAGACCTGTACCATCCTCCCTGATTTCGAGAGTGGTCCAAACATTCCTTACGGTGTCCCTTGTGCTGACCAAATTTTGCTGGCCTAACTATGTCGGCCTAACTCCAGATTAGGATTGCGCTCTAAGAGCACAATCCCAACAGTGCCCTGGGCCAATGTATATTGTTTGTGTCAGCCCAGCACTGTTGCAAACATGCCATAAGGCACATTGCATCAGCGCAGGACATGGGTCAGTGCACAGAGCAGCGCCGACCCAGCAACACCTCGGGGACCACCCAGTAAGTCGTCCCTGTACTGGCCAGGTTTGGCCTGCATAGGAACTTTGGAGCATGGGGGGAGGTGGAATGGAGTGGGAAAGGACAGAGGGAGGGCAGGCCAGCCCAGGCAAGGGGTTGGAATCCAGGTCTGGCTGTTGGGTTATTTAGCAGGAGCAGGTCTGAGCAACCCCATCGGGCTGCCTGGGGCTTACTCCAGGATAAGGGAACAAACCTCGCCCCGCGGTGAGCTCCAGCTGCCTCCTACCCTGTGCAGGATGCAGCGCTAGCCAGCCAGTTTGCCTGCTCCTGCGCAGGTTAGGATTGGGCTGTAAATGTCACATTTTACTTGTTTTCTTCCTCAGAAACAACATGCATAGCATTTTTAATGTAAAATATTACAACTACTGTTGTGGTATTCAGCCTTAATTTTGAAACTTGCTCTTTAAAATATTTTTAAAAGTTAATGACTTAAGCAGCAAGTCAGTTATTAAAGTGTGTGAATCTTTTCGCATTCCATTTTTTTGTTTTTGGTTTTGTTTTGTTTTTTGCATTAAAGTACAGTATCCATTATTTATAATGGGTTAGTTCCCAAGTTCAACATATGGAATGAAATTCCCACAAGGAAGCTTCCTTTTCCCTTCTTCAGCAAAACGCTTCCTGCAACAGTGCCCTGTGCCCATTGAATAGCTTGTGGGTTGGAAGCCTCAGGAATGGGTTGTGATTCAGGAGAAACCACCTGCAGTCTGATGGCGGCATCTTGTGCAAGTGACACTTCCATTCATTGAAGGTGCACAGGCTGGCTTGGGACAATTCCCCCATATTTCCCTTCTGTTCCCAGTTCCCACCCGCATGTTTCCCCTTCATTTCATTTAAAGGACACTTCTGGGGGAGAATAGGTCAAGTTCCCTTATAGGAATTTCTGTACATGGAACTTAGGATCCGACCCATTGTCTTTTAAAGTCTTTAAAACATCTTGATAATAAAAAGCTCACAAATCGGTAAAATTAATATTTGTGGTAGATCTGTATTACTATTGTCATATCACAGGTGTGGGGACTGAATTTTAGATGTAGTGGCTTAGCTACAGTTATTCTAATGAGTTCATTTAGGGCACGATCCGAAGTGCCGCTTGTGTTGGCCCTGTGCATGCAGTGCTGGCATGAGAGTGCTGTTCTGGATGTCCGCACCAGGGCTGCGGCTGCAGGGGCAACTGGAGCAAGAGTTCGGCTGGCATAAGAGTGGCATAAGGGAGGAGAGCGTTTCTGGGTGGGGGTGGGAAGATTGGGGGCATGCCGGCGTAGGGAGGGGGGTGGAGTCGGGATGCTGCCATTAGGCCACATCCAAGCTCCCGTCCTCAGGCCGCACAGCCCCAGTTTGGGCTGCATCGTGTCCTCGGCTCTGTGCCTGCTAAATAGCAGGTGCAGATCCAAGGATTCCATTGCAGCGGCTGGCTCTTACCCTGGGGTAAGGGCACAAATGTGCCCTTGCCCCAGGGAGGCTCCTGCCTGCTCCCACCTTGCTCTGGATATGGCGCAGGCCCACTGGCCTGCCTGTTCCAGTGCAAGTTAGGATTGCACCCTTAAAGTAAAACTTACATTTGACCATTTTACTGAACCCATTCTTTATAGCAATCTGCAAAGTTATATTCAGTGCTCTCTCCCTCTCTCTTACTCTGTAGGTCGTTCTTCCCTCTTTCCAATAGATGATGGCTTGCTAGATGATGGTCATAGTGATCAGGTGGGCGTGTTGAATTCACCTACATGTTATTCTGCTCATCAAAATGGAGAACGGATAGAACGTTTCTCTCGGAAGGTGTTTGTTGGTGGTCTTCCTCCGGACATTGATGAAGGTGATTTGTTGACAAAGCACAAAGGGGATGTGGAGGAATATCCTTAGATTGGAAAAAAATTCATATGTTTGTAAGGTTTTATTCCAGTTATGCCTGTTTTTCATATTTGTTAATGGGAAGGGGAAGAACTGCATAGTGTCATTGCAATGTATCTGTGTTTTCTGAAAATGATAAATGATTCTGAATGATTAGAGCAAGAATTAGAACCGAAGTCCTGAGTTATCTCCATTGGCAGGCAAAGTGTTTTGGAAATGGGGGAAAGCAGTCTTATCTGATGCAAGAGATCAGTCTCCCTGGTCGCTTTGTATTGAGCAAACTGCTGTGTCTTGGCAACAATCTTTTAGCCTTTTGTGCAGGATGAAGGGCTGAAATGAAAGAGGAACTCGCTAACAAAAACAATAGAAATTATTATTAAGAGAGTTTGTAAGATGTGCTCAGTATTTTAATGCTTAATCCTTTGATCGCATGGCTTGTAGCCTGTGCTTTCCCTGTAAATAGAGGGAAAAGTGCTCTCATTGACATTGTGTACTAATTTGGCAACATGACCAGGTCAGAGGGCAGGTCACAATATCCAGGTAGTCTTGCACTGTGTATATCTGTTTTGAAGGTAATCTTAGTTTAGGGCCAAACTGCATGTTATATTAAACCAGTAGTTTAGCCCTGAGTGCATGTTTTTAAAAGCTCTAGTCCCAGGGCTAATAGCAATTTCAGGGGCATGATTTTCATTTATGGCCATATGTCTCCACCTCACCTACTATTTAAAAAATAAAAATCTGTAGGGCCAAATTACAATAATGCATCTGCTTTTTTCAGCATTGTTTTGCCACAGAGCTCTTTTCCCTGGGCTGATTGGCAGCTATTATAGACAATGAGAACTGTATATTCTGGTCAGTCAGTGGCAGTTTCTTGCTTATCTTTAGCACTGCTTCACAGTCCTCAGAAGACCCTCAGGACACAACAAGAGCATAGCTCTAGTCATGTTCGGAGGATACAGGTTCAGTTTCCACCCAAACCCCGCAGGTTTGGAATCAGTGGTTAGTTAAAACAGCAGGTCCCGGAATCCATAAATAAGGCTCTGAAGGCTCTGAAAGCCTTCAGTTATTGATTTTTTAACTGAGATCAGTTTTTATTTTGCCTTTTTAATTAGCATCAATTTATTAGTAGTGCTAACATAGTTTGTACACAGGGTATCCAAAATGGTAAACTCCGAGTGTCTTGAAAAGGGATGCCGCTTTTCAAGTTGGTCCCATGTTTCAGGTTGTTCATTTGTATTTGGCTCATTTTAAATTGTGAGTTGCTCCTGCTGCTACCTTTCTATGCCAGTTTTTTTCTCTCCATCCTCTGCAAGCAAATAATCCTCACTTTGAAATGATATAGAACAGAGTTGGGCCGGCCTGTTAAAAGTTCACCCCACTGCCAGTTACCCATTATGATTGAGTTCCCCTTGTTCCCTTCTTCTATCCATATGTTTCTTGTAGAAGGAAATAGTTGCCATAAGGCTCAATAGAAACCTCTGGTCCCTGGTACTTCTGGTACATAGAACCTCTGGTACTATGAAATCAGCACTATTGCAGGAAAAAACTGCATGCCTCTACAGGCAGGTAATTTTGTGAATTGCTTGTTTTCATCTGGATCAACCAATAGCCCCCAGGTAGACCACCTGCTGGGATTGGATTATACCAGCTGGATCAGCCCACCTGACCAGGTTAAAGGACATATAATTACGCCCAAGGTAATAAGGAAAGAGGTACCAGTAGTGGGGCTTCCCCCCATCAGTATACATCTGTTTTTTTTACAAAAGAGAGTGGGGTTTTTTTTTCTCTTTTTGCTAGTGGAGAAGGCTCCTGAAAATCTTTGGGCTTTCTACCATGGGATTTTCCAAAAATTCAGTAGAAATGCAAAACCCAAATGGTGTCTTTGGTGGGGAGGCACATCACTATTTTTAATGGGCATTCTTCTGTTATGAATCCCCCCCCCAAAATTGTTTAATTTTTTTTCTTTAAAAAAATAGTAGTTCACAAGTAGCTACAAAGCAAGGAAGCTCAGGCTAATACAGTAACTGCAACTATACGATCAATTTTTAGATGAAATTACTGCTAGCTTCAGACGATTTGGACCTCTGGTGGTTGATTGGCCTCACAAAGCAGAAAGTAAATCCTACTTTCCACCTAAAGGTAAATTTTTTGTTTTTCTGATCTCTTCACTAGTAATAAGGTATTGGGTTTTTGTTTGTTTGTTGCTTCACAAAGAATGCTGTTCAAGCTGTTGCTGTTCAAGCAGGCTGGGTCTTTATGCTGCAGCTGTTAAAGCACAGATCTTTCCTTTACTGTTCGAAATTCTGGGATACATGAAGTCCCCAACATACATACTGGTTCCACCCCAGAGGTCTGTCCAAAGTCAGAACATGTGTAGGTTGAAACAGCCTGTTCTCGCCAGCCCAGTTCCATCATTCTTACACTAATGCACTACAATGGACATACTACCTGCATAAAATCAAAGGCATCCATAACTCAGGGGGCCAGTGTTGTTCTGAACTGAAAGCATAATATAAAAAAGACTTCAGTTTAAGATATGACAGTTGCTACAAATTCACTCATGTTTTAAAATGCATAGATATTGTAACTGAAGGCATACCTTGGGTTTCACGCTCTGTAAGCAACACAAATTCATTATAAACTCACACTATTCTCACATTGTTTTTCCCTGCATTCATCCGTAGCTTTCCATCACCTTTTATTTTCCTCCATGCTCTTCATATACAGGTGAGAGGCAACAATGACCTTCAAATCAGTAGTATGCAAATCTCTAATAAGAATGTTGTTACATCTGACATGGTATAAAAACCATTTAAGATCTGCTTAGATGGATGTCAAATTTATCTGACCACAATTGGTCACATTGTAAACTATCTTTGCAGGTTAACTAGCATGTCTTAAATTTAGCAGCATGACTCACTAAGATGGTTTGTAATTTTACATATTATACTCATGCACATTTGGCTTAAATTGACATGAGATTATAAAGGTCGGCTCTCATTATCGTCGGATTCCATTCCCAGAACCCCCGTGGATATCCAAATCCACGGGGGGTTGAATCCGCTGATTTGGGCCACCAAAACCCTCTGGTTGGGTTCAGAGGGTCTGGGGTGAACCCAAATCCGCAGGTTTGGAACACGTGAATTCTGAAATTTATGGGTCTTGAATCCACGAATATTGTGGGCCCATTTTTAATTATACAAGCTGTTGGGGATTCCCCTGGGTCCCGACCTACCAGAGGGTGAACGAGTCTCCACTGCCTGGGCCGCCTCACATGGCAATGGTCCTCCAATGGCTGACGCACCAGCCGACCCCCTGCCTGATCCCTGGGGAAGCGGCTCAGTGCGCTACCCAGGGGCTACCTGCTGCATGACCTGGCCTCCACCACCCAATTTGGCAAGCCCCTCCAAGAAAGGCTGGGCATCACCCTCAATGGGGAGGCCAAATATGTCTTCAGCCCTGGCTGCACACGCAGCCGGGCTGTGCCCAACACCTGTGCCTGAGGGGTTGCAAGCCAAAGGGCAACCACACACACTGGCACTCTGGCAGGTTGGCAAGGGCCGAAAAGAGGGAGGAGGCTGACCAAATACCAGACCAGAATCCCAGGCAATTTTCGAGAGAGAGGAGGTTTAAAAAAAGGGAGGTTGGACCTGGGGCCAACTCTAGAGTAAGCAAAAAGTTGGAAATGATGGACTCAAGAGTAAGCCAGGGTGGAGCAAATCTTAAGGGGGGCAGATCAACTTTAAAACCTGCACTGACTGATGATGGTCAGTCAGGTCTGGGCTGCTGACTGGTGAGCATGCTAGACTGCCTATAGGGAGCAAGCCAATAAGGAGGAGCAGGAACCGGGTGACCCCCTGTCCTCCGTCACTGACCAGCTGAGGCCAAGCAGAGTGACCTGCAGGAGCCTCCACCTCCAAACTCTGGTTCGGGCTCTATGCTCCCCTCACAGACAGACATTCAACCAAGGAAGATCAAGACTGAAGCAGGAACCAGGTGAGGCAACCCCCCTTGCTCCAGCGACTGCACATAACAAGCCCAGGAGACAGGGTCCTATGCTCCCCTGGCAGGCAGATATCCAGCCAGGAAGGCACTTGCCACCTCTACCCTGGACACAAGCCATGCAGTTTAAGATTTGGCTTAACTTGCATGCTGTTTAACCAGAAAAGATGGTTTCCAGTGTAACCTATTGTGATCATGTACAGTGTAATTGTATTCTCTTGAACCTGGAAGGGCGCACAATCATTGTATGGAGGGCATATTTTTGGTCGTAAATGGTTCTTAATGCTCCATCTTAGAAGAAAAAAGTTTTTAACTACTACAACTCAGCTATTTCAACACAAGTTGTTCACAAATTTGAGCAGAATAAACCCCATATCAGGTGGATTCTTTCTGCCAAGCTTCATACTGGCAGGATGACTTGTGTGGATTTTAGAATGAATACAGTTATCAGTCTATATAATGGTATAAATCAATGCATATATATTGTGTAACTGCTTGACAATATACAAAGTAAATAATTGTAACGCACACATGCAACACGCACACGTGACAGCCACTGGAGAAGATAACAAATGGATGAATCAAAAACAGTTGCTTTACCCCAGCTCAGTAGAAGATAAGGTGCTTCCCAGCCTACTTGGCACATTCTTTGATATCTGTCCACCTAACTGACAGCGCAATCCTATTGTGCCCATTGCGTCGATGCTACATCATACTGTTGACACAAGGGGTAGAGCGCCGATGCGGGTTGCCAATCGGCACCCCTGCATCGGCGCTCGAGCAACAGGACTGGCACTGCAGGGGAGGCTCCAGCCTCTCCTAAGCAGCGCTAGGATATGGCGCTGGCCCGTTGGCCTCGCCAGTCTAGCGCTGCTTAGGATTGAGCCCTGTTAGCAGAAGCACCTGGAGGTCTTCAGAAGATCTCAACTGATGAGCAAGTTCATGTGGAAGAAGGCAATATTTTTGGTTCCCAGGACATTTGGGCTTTAAACGCCAAAACCACCATTTGGAACTGAGTCCAGAAACAATCTGGACATCAGTTTAGATCTCAACACTGGAGTCATGTATATGTAATTTGCAAACTTTATGTGCTATCCGGCTATGTATGGGCATATACATAAAATAAATGTGGCGTTCATCCATTAGATAAGCTTTGAATGCCTCTTTGTAGTGTATTTGGAAGCTAGGTCACTTATGCCACAAACTGTTTTGCCTTAATTTTCTGAACAGAGATTAGTCCTCTTGTGCCAAATCTAATTTTCATGGTATAGCAACTCATTGCTGATAGTAAAATATGTATTCAGGGATGAAATAAAACATCCTAAATTACTTTTCTGACATAAAGCATGTATACAGTTTTTGTCATGATGATTAGACCAGAGGTGTAGGGAAGGTGCCATGGGAGGGGGAGGCCAACACAGCAGGCGCTGGCTGTGGCAGGGCATAGCAGTGCAGAACAACCTGCGCAATTTTCGCCCCCACCCTCCCTTGCGTTCAGATCACTCCTAAATGGAGTGATTCCAGGTGTGAGGAGATGTGGCCGGATGATGGGGATGGGGCGGCTGTTCTGCGGGGGGGGGGCTGGCGTGGTGACGTCACCCCACCCCAGGCACACTGCAAGCCGAGAACGGCTCTGGATTAGACTTGGAGGAAGCAAAAGAAAATGTTACACCTGGGACATTTATGACATGTCTACAGTCACTGGCTAGAAAAAAAACATTTGGGGAGAACATTTTATCTATTGAAACATTTCAATCCCACCATTTGATTCACTGAATGTCCTGTGCTTATTCATTTATAACATGACCTCGTTTATTTCCTGTTAGAATGATGGACTTGGGAGCACCTCAGGTGACTCCTCCTTATGCATCAGGACTTTTCAGGCCCTCCTTCATAGCAGCAGCCCCCACCCCCTTTCCCAAGCCATTCACATTGCATCTGAAGGTCACCTGACCATTGTCTGATAACAATACAGAAAATCAAAATTAGAAGCAAAACTTGGCAAAGTCTTGTGCACATGTGGAAGCAGTTTAGGCCTCCAGTTCCTTGTCATGCTTAAGAAATGCTTTTCAAAACTGGTGGAAAATAAGAGAGAAACCCATTAACTATATTTGCAATCTTCCCCACTCTACCCCCGACCTCTCTAGGTTATGCATTCCTCCTTTTCCAAGAGGAGAGTTCTGTTCAGGCACTGATTGATGCCTGCATTGAAGAGGACGGAAAGCTCTATCTGTGTGTTTCCAGCCCCACTATCAAGGACAAGCCAGTAAGTAAATACATGATGGCCTTCAGGCTGTAACTGCCATCTTTTTGAAGGTTGCTGCTAAAAGGAGGAATATAATCAGGAGCAGGCTATCAGAGTTCAACATCTGGGAATATTTTTGTTGATATAAAACATGCAGTACCTTGAATGCATAGGATTACAAGGATAAAGGCTGGACAGGTTAACAGAGTTGTGCCTGGCTAAGTCTATAAAGTCTGATGAAAATGCAGTTTCAGTAGTGTGAGGTGTTGGTAGCACCTTTTGCTAGTGTGAGATTTTGGTGACCTTTATCTTTCTATCTTTTAATAGGTTCAGATCCGTCCTTGGAACTTGAGTGATAGTGATTTTGTGATGGATGGTTCACAGCCTCTTGACCCTCGAAAAACAATTTTTGTTGGTGGTGTTCCCAGGCCACTAAGGGCTGGTAAGTATAGAAATATAACTAAAATGATTGTATATTCGTCCCCGTTTTACCCTGCCTCCACCTCTCTTTCTGTTCTACTTACTGTTCCTCAGTGTCCAAAACATGGATCTTATATTAAATAAGAATTTTGCAAATCCAGTGTTCACCAAAGTCATAGAAATTCATACCTATAATGGTGTGTTTGGGGGGGGGGACTTTAAACCTTAAACCCTTGTGCCAAGTTAAAGTGTTTCCCCCATTCAGTACCAGTGTATCAATATTATGTATTCAAGTAACCTGTAATGTGTTCATCAGTTTGAAACCGTTTGAGTAGTTATATTATCTAAATCCTTGTTCAGCAGCAGTATACTTCACTGAATGGATATCAGCAGCAGTGCATGGTGAATTTTGTTTCTGGCTACCATATTTTGGGGACCTGATTCTGCATTTCATTTCAGTATTGAAATATGTGTATAGAGTAAAAAGTGAGAAAAACATGGATCTTTATCATTTTGGAAAAGACAGATGTTTCTCCTAGTGAAGACAGTGACATGTGAAGGGCTAATGTGCATCTGGTAATTACACAAGGACATTCAGAGCACAATCCTATACTGCACTGGATTAGCGAGACTGGCTGGCCTGCACCAAATCCAGCGCAGTAAACATCAGGCGCAGATCCGAGGAGACCGCGTGGCCCAAATTGGGGCCACACAACCTCAGGATTCGGCCTTATGGACCCTGCCGGCCCACCCACATTCCTCCCAGGATTCCCCCCTCCCCGCCAGTCCTGTTGCTTTAGCGCTGATGTGGGGGTGCCACTCTGCCCCTGCGTCGGCGCTAGGTGCGCAGCAACAACGGCATACCTTTTGGGATTGCACTACCCATGAACATGTAGTTGGGTACCATAACTGGCTGTGTGTCCTTGGTGCTTGCTTTCTGTGTTTACAGACATTGTTTTCTGCTTCAGGTGTTACATTTGTTTACCAGGAAACACAAAGTAGTCTAGCAGCAAACTCATATTTAAGAAGAGGCCCTTGGATATGGATCCACTTCAAGTACTTTGTACATTCTCATCAGACTCACATCTGACCTTTGGAATAAGACAAAGATCTGTTGGATTTTTAATTCATGATATAAAATGTAACATTAGGTAATTTAGGGCCCAGTCCTATTCAATTTTCCAGCACTGATGGAACTACAAGGCAGCCCTGAGGTAAGGGATGAGGCCTCCATGGATGCAGCACATGTCCTTTTGGCATCTCTGCAGCAGAGAAAATTGGAAAATTGGTTAGGATTTGGCTCATAGTGTTGCTGTCCTCTTTCTGAAATTTGAGAATACCGTCTTGCCGTCACCTAGCCAGGAATCCTACATAGGGTTTGTTGCAGAGGAGCAATAAAAGTAGGTTATTATTTGTTATATGATGGAAAATCATATCATATTCATATCATTTTAAAGTTATTCAATTTATTTTGTAGTACCATTTCACATTTTAAGTTTTTGTTCCTTTGTAGTGGAATTGGCCATGATAATGGACCGCCTGTATGGTGGAGTTTGTTACGCAGGAATTGATACCGATCCTGAACTGAAATATCCAAAAGGTGCTGGACGAGTTGCTTTTTCCAATCAGCAGAGCTACATTGCTGCCATCAGTGCTCGGTTCGTTCAACTTCAACATGGTGATATTGATAAACGAGTAAGTTGTATAGAATGATTACTTGAACGGGTTTGATCTCCTTTTCACAGTTTTCAGTCTGATATTGCACTTAATTTACTAGTTTATAGCAGCTGCTCACTTCTGTAGGAGAAATTGAGCAAAGTGTATTGTGGGAAACAGATTAGGGAGCAAACGGTGTCCCTCATCCTCACATTGGCATCTTTAGTTTATGGAGTGGGAGCATGATTTCTGCTTATCTTTCAACCTAATCACTTATGTAAACTAGCTACATATAAATATTTAATTGTCTGGTGGGGGAAAGATGCTAAAATCAGGGTCACATTTGGTTTAGAATTGCAACCTAAATTACGATAACCAGCTAGGAAGGTGCATTTCATTTCAGGCACATGTCAGTTGTTGGGGAGACCAACTAAGGACTGTATTTTCCCCTAAAACAGTGGTTCCCAAACTTGCCAGAGTCACTGCACGTTTTTGCTGCACCCAGATCTCCTAGGCATCACCATCTTGGATCGCTCGATTATCATGAGAGCTAGAAGAAGAAGCTGCCAGGGACATCCTGTGGCACCTTCAGGCACCTCAGTCCACAGTTTGGGAACCACTGCTCTAAAGTATCAGTGGAAAACTTTGTGCCCCATATTCGAAGGTTTTCCAACTCACCCCTGTCCAGTATCAATGAATCGCTGGCTTGCTTAGCCAAAACTCTTAAGGACTTTGCCTAGACTTCTGCTCTGAAGTTGTTCAAATTTTGTTTGACAGATAGCATGTAGCATTGATACCTGATTGTAATCAGTCTATATATTAATTAGTAATTAGACTGTTGACTTTTCTAAGGATGTTTTCAAATTCCTATCTTGCCAAAATTAGCAGTACAATGCATGGTTCTGGCCTCTCCCATTCCCAGTGGAACAGAATTTATAAGATAGGGACAAGTCTCTGGATTCTATTCATTCTATACTTTTGCAGAAAGATACTGTATTTAAATATACAGTATATGTTGCAGTGTATCATTTCACCACATGTTTGAGTACTTGAAAATTCTCCAATCTGTGTCTATTGGCTGTGTTTTGAAATCTTGTCTACGCCGGAGACTGGGGACGTAGGATCCCAATTTGTGTCTCTAGATGGGGGGCATAGATGAGGTGTTATCCTGAAGACCTTGGTGCAGGAGGAACCTTGAATACAGGGAAGTTGGGTTCAGCAAGGGGACCAGGCCAGTAAGGACAATGCTGACCCACCACAGCCCTATACAGACTGACAGCCCAATCCTAAGCAGAGCTGACATAGTAAGGGCCACATAGCAGGACCATATCCTAAGCCTAGCAGGAGGCAGCAGCAGCTCAGCGCAGGGCAAGGGGAGATTTTCCCCTTGTACCGGGTAAGCCCCAGCCAGCCATATGGGGCTGCTCGGATCTGCACCTGCTGTTTTGCAGGCACAGGTCAACGTGCACAGAAGCGGCCTGAATCGGGGCCACCCTGGCTGGGAACGGGGTTTAGGATGTGGCACTACATCTGTAGTGTGTCACCGTCCCCGTCACTGCCCACTGTGCCACCCAGTTACACCCCCAGCACGCCTCTGGAACGCCCCAGCAAGGTCCTGCGCCAATCAAGTGCCGCTGGTGCTGCACTGATGATGATGCTTGCGCCAGTCCAGTGCCCGACTTGCCAGCACAGATGCACTTGATGGCACATTTGCAAAAGTGCTGGACCGGCACAAGAGTGTAGCACCAGTGCAAAGAGGGTATAGGATTGCGACCTGAAAGTCGGCATAGGACTACAATTGACACAAGAATAGTTTTCCCTGATATGGATATTAGAAATATCCATGTTGATCTTCTATAAAAATTGTGAGTGATTTTTTAAAAAAGTCTTTTCAGATTAACTTTTCAAATGTGTAAGGGCCTACGAGTAGCGTGCGCCTCCCAACTTTGCAAAGGTTTTGAGAACATATTATTACTACTTGCCTGTACTTTGCCTGTACTTGGTGAACTTTGTGTTAAAAAGCAATGTATAAATATGATTGATTGATTGATTGATTGATTGATTGATTGATTGATTGATTGATTGATTGATTGATTGATTGATTGATTGATTGATTGGAGGCCAGCAGCAAGACCGCAGTCATGCCATGTTCACTAGGTACAGAGGTGCATCATTTGTGTAAGCTGGCACTGTGGGGAACTGCCGTCATAGCCACTGCATCACCAATTCACTAATCTCCCCATGTGAATCTGCCCATATTCATCAAAATAGGTGCCATTCATATGACTCAACAGCAAAATACAGTTAAAAGTTAAGTCTTTTAATGATGGTACTGACCTTTAAGGCCCTTCATGACTTAGGCCCAGCCTACCTAAAGGACCGCCTTCTCCCATACATTCCTTTGCCCTCTTAGATCATCTAAAGGGGCTCTCCTTCAAGTGCCCCCTCTGTCCCAAGTTAGGCAGCTCGGGGACGAGCCTTTTCTGTAGCGGCTCCACAAATATGGAATTCCCTACCAGAAGAATTAAGAACTAAACATTCCCTCATTGCCTTTCGGAGAGGGCTCAAATCATAACTCTTTAGTCTGGCCTTTGGATGACTGTGTGGCTGTCTGTCCTCTGTCCCTCTGGTATATTGTCATAGTCTGTTTCACTTCCCTGGTCAATTGTTTATCCCACCCTCCAATACGTCCTGATATCGAGAATTGGGTCTCGCTTTCACTCCAGTTCACTCTCGGTGTTCCCCTTCATGTTTAATTTGTTGTTGTTGTTTTAATGTGTTTTTCTTATTATGTTTTACTTACTATGGTTACATGGTATTTTGTTTGTTCTCTGTAAGCCGCTTTGGGCATTTGCTTCGGCATAGGAAAGGCAGGGTATAAATTCTTCAAATTAAATAAATAAATAAATAAGTCACTTGCAATGCAATCAAATATATGCTTATTCAGTAGATCCGCTCTTCTCAGTGGGACTGAGTCTCTTCTAGGTATGCATAGAATTGAACGCTTATAACACGTTTTCACTGGTACATTCAGATATAAAGGTTTTTAATGTAGTTTTACATCATTTTGGCAGTGTTTTACTTTGACTTATTTAAAAAATGAATCTTTTAAGATAAAACACACATACATTGTAAATGCAGGAAAGAGAGGGAAAACAATGGCTTTAAAAATGTGTCTGTTTACTTTCTATTTTGAGGTTCAATTTTACTTTCTTAACACAAGCTGTTACAGTTCATCAGCACAAGTCTTTATGAAAATTAGTTCCTGGATTTCTGCCATTTTTCCATTTTGGCAGTCAAATGTGTTTAGTAGGAAAACAGTATGCAAGACAGGTGTCCCTCTGGCAGCTTGAGAATCCACATTGAACCAATACTGTTCAAAACAGCAAATACTGTTACAAAAACATGCTAAGATTCATAAATTTACTATCATATTGTGTTAAAAATAGAATAGTTAAAAATAAAAAATAAAAAAACTTACATACTGTATTAATTTCTTGTTTCAGTATGCCTTTGGATACAGTTACTCGTACATAGAGCTAGAAAGTGTTAGTAGCTAATAAGAAAATTGTGCAGAAATGTTTGAACGTACAAATTATCGTTCACACATTGTTTACATATGTGTTTACATCAATAATTAAAGTTCTTACTAAATTTTAATTCAAACCCTGATCAATGGTATCTGAGATTTTTGTAATAACCTTCCCCCACACACACCCATCCATGCCCAAAATAAATTGGTCAGGTGTTCCTAAAAAGTCTGGTATGGCATGTTGTGGGACGTGGTGGTGCTGCAGGCTAAACCGCTGCTGCTGGGCTCTCTGACCGGAAGGTTGGGAGTTCAAGACCATGCAACGAAGCGAGCTCCCGTTAAATAGGTACCAAAGTGGCACTCCTGCCAACCTAGCTGTTCGAAAGAACCTAAAAATGCCAGTAGATAAATAGGTACCACATTGGTGGGAAGGTAACGGCATTCCGTGCGCCGCAGCATATAGTCATGCCGGCCACATGACCATGGAAGCTTGTCCTTGGACAAACGCCAGCTCTTTGGCTTAGAAACAGAGTTGAGCACCACCCCCTACAGTTGGTCATGACTAGACCATTCAGTCGTGGGGAAACCTTTACCTTTTTTTATGGCATGTTAGGCTGTAGATTTAAGCACACTTACTGTGTCTTATATGTCAGTTTATGTCAGTGTAGAAGTGTGAGTTTTTGGAACAACTTTGTTTTCATAAATATTCTTTCTTCAGTTAACGTTTATGACATCTTTATTCTGCCCTACTTCCAAAGAGCTCAGAGCAGTGCACTCGCTACTACCTCTGACCCACACTTGATGTTTTATTTTCCCAGCCACCTTGTGTGGTAGGTTTAGAATAAGGCCCAGGTTTAAATTGGCAAAAACTCACATAGAAAGGGACATATTCTTCTGAATAAGTGTGTGCTCAGATACAAATGGGTTTGTGAGATACCCATGGGGGTTTCTGCCATGGAATATCCAAGTGTATTTCTCACTTTTTAACTTCTTAATCCATGAGTTTGAAGTTTTCATGCGAGTTTTTGAACATTCTTTGATTCTATGAAACCCATGTGGTTTTCTGTATCCTTGAACTTTAGAGATGAGACAATATCCTAGACTAGTGGTATTCAAACAGTGGGTCAGGACCCACTTGGTGGGTTGCGACCTGATATCAGGTGGGTTGCAAAAAGCTAGGTGCAGCCATCTTGGAAACTGCAGAATTTACTCTTGCTATATTCCTTTTGTGTTAGCAGTTTGAATTTTCAAGTAATTAAACTGAGTTGTTTTAATTGAATTTTAGGTGTTTTAGAATTGTTTTTATACTGTTGCAAGCTGCCTTGGTGGACCCTTCTAGGGTCAAAAAACAGCCCTGCTAGATCAGGCCAAAGGCCAGTCATGATCTCTCATTCACCTCACATGGGATATGCTTGTAAAAAAAACATGGGATTGGATGATGTATGCCACTTTAAGTTCCTTGGAGGAAAGGTTGGATTCAATTGTTGTTGTTGTTGTGTGTTCTGAAGAACAATATCCTAGGCTAATGAAAGACTTGCTTCTAGCATGAGACGCATATTTTTAACAAAAACTGATTTTGTCCTGTGTGTTTCTTAAACAGGTGGAGGTAAAGCCATATGTATTGGATGACCAGATGTGTGATGAATGCCAGGGTGCACGATGCGGTGGAAAGTTTGCTCCCTTTTTTTGTGCCAATGTCACTTGCCTGCAGTATTACTGTGAGTTTTGCTGGGCAAATATCCACTCTCGGGCAGGACGTGAATTCCATAAGCCATTGGTTAAGGAGGGGGCTGACCGCCCACGCCAGATCCACTTCCGTTGGAACTGAGCCTGGTTCTCCAGCATCTCCTTAAGGAAAGAATGGTGCATGTGGCATACTGTGTTTGAAGATACCGACATGCAGAAGAAATAAGTGCATTCTTCTGCTTCTCACCCCAACTCTCAATACATGCATCTTTTTCAGCAGCCAAAACACTACAAAGCCTCTTGTTTTTCACCAAAACCCTACATCTCAGGCTTACTAATTTTTGTGATATTTTCATGTTAAAATAAAAAAAAATGTTTTTTTGTATTTTCTCCAACTTATTTTTATATTATATGTAAAATTAAAACTAGATATGAGAATGTTTTTTGCGTAGGGGCACACAGTCTGCTGCTATATATAGTGGGTGAAGCGTGCACTTATTTCTACACGTGGGTTTTTAACTTCAAGATCTGCCCCAGTAATTTACCAAAGGTAGCAAAAATAGTGAAGATGGGATATGTCTGCTACAAAAAAAGCTTATTTTTATTGTTGTTGCTATTTTCAGTGTATACATCGATTAAAAAAATTAGGGTTGATTTTTTGCTCTCCATTTTGACTTGCAAGAAATAATACCTCAAGATAATCTGATTTATTAGCTATTTTTAAACATTTATAATCACAAGCTGTATTAGCTTTGCTGCTATATAGGTGTTATATGTAATGCCACCTATTAATACGGGATTGAAACGTTTTAAGATACACTGCATTACAGATTACAATGCAGGCAGCACAATATGGCCTAAACTGCCATAGTTTTAGAATGTGAAAAATTGCATGTTTACTTACCTGTATAAACCATATGCATGCACTAGGACCTAACAAGAGGTGAGTTATTGCAAAATATTTTTTTTAAAGCTCTAAAATCTAAGTAGCATGAGCAAACTGCAAAATTTGTTACAAAAAGGACTTGCATGCATTATTGTGACTCAAGTTTTTTTTCCTAAAAATGTCCTACACGTGTACAATATGCAAATTAGTTTTAGATTAGAAAGTGCAGCCATTTTGTGACCAGGTTGGTAGTGGAATTCGATTTTTGCAGACTGGATGTAATATTGTAATCCCTGTGCAACTTTGTGATGTGTGGTTCTATTTAATGTGGAGTGGTGTAGCATAGACACAAGTTTGAGTAAAAACCTCAAGTTTGTTGTGGTTCTTTTTAAAAATTATTATTTATTTCAGTCCCCTTGATTGTTCATGGTTAAAACTTCCTCTACAAACCAAAGATGGCCAGCCCACTGCTAACCAGTCACCAAATGGGAAACTATTGAGAAACACACACAGAAATGTGTTCATACAAGAAAACCTGATGCTTTAGTAACAAAATCAAAAGTCAAAATGGAGATGGTGTAATATATAAACAGCTAGTTGCATAAGCTAAACCTTACCTTTTAAAACAACAGTGTAATCTGGTTTAAAGTGTGTGTGCTTGTTTGACCTTGAGCATATCTGGATTTTCCGTCAAGTCACTGTTGCATGAAATGTAGTTAGTTGACTGACAGTCAAGTTTTAATTTTGATGAAGGAGTTCTAAGCGATGATGTTGCTTGCAAAGTCTGAAAAACAACCGCCCCCCTTTTTTTTTCTTGGTACTGATTACATGAAGTTCATTAGCAGTGTTTTTGTCCATCTCAGAACGTTTTAATGCAACTAGCCCTTATGTTTCTATGGAAGAAAGAGCTACTCTACAGTTTAAGCAAGCACCCAGCAAACGCAAATGCAGAATGGTGAGTCTTATTCCAAGAGAGAAATGTTGCAAGGGTTTTGCTCTTTGCAATCCCTTGGGGACAATCCTTCATGTAAGCAAATCGTTGCTCTTCTATTGGTTGTCTGCAGTGTGCTTTTTGTACTGTACAATATGTGGTTCATGTCTAACTCTGCTGTTTTGTTGTGGTTGTAGTTCAGGTTTTTAATGTTTTAAAGTTGATGCTGTTTTAAGAAAAGCTTTTGAACTGATTTATTTGTCAAGGTTCCCTCTTTGTTACTTAACCATGATCCTCCAGATTTTTTGGAGCATTGTTTTCTAACCTTAAACCCTGCCAAACCTTGATCCATTTTTGACATTTGTTATGCACTATTTTTATATCTCTGTGAGAGATTTTTTTCCAACAAGTCAGCTATTTTAAGGCACACGTTTTTTTGACTGATGACATCTCCTTTGCTATACCTCAATTTTTGGAATTTAAAAAAGAAAAAAATCAGTAGTTTTGCAATGTTAATTATTTAGATATAATTTAATTCTGCAGATGTTTTTAACTTTATTTTCATATTTCTTGCTTGAAGTTTAAAATTGAAGAGCCTTTACATAAATAATGAAACATGAATACGGAAGAAAAAAATACACAACCGAAATAATTGGAGATGTTGCAAAATCCCTTTTCTCTTACCGCACCCCCACCCTATCTGAAAGCTATATAAGCTATAACGAAATATGAGGATATTTCTCTCTCTCTCTCTCTCTCTCTCTCTCTCTCTCTCTCTCTCTCTCT
>JAJKFI010000056.1:7438181-7452668 GCA_029204185.1 Lerista edwardsae | reverse complement strand
TCTCTCTCTCTCTCTCTCTCTCTCTCTCTCTCTCTCTCTCTCTCTCTCTCTCTCATTTTATTTTTATTTTTTATTTTTTGGTATGGGTAAATAACCAAAATGCCAGACTATGGCTGACACTTCATTTTTGGAGCTATCAATGCGAATAAGCTCCCGCAAATTGCATCTCCTCTTCTTCCTTTTAAAATCCATATTCTGAGAACATAGTCACCCAGGAAGGTCACCTGCACTGCCATCCTTTGAATGAATGGAAACTCTGCAAGAACACAATGATGGCTCTTATTCATTTCAGTGGAGGGCTAGCACATTCAGTGATCTTGAACACCCCCATTTCAGCGGGGTGGGGGGCAGTGTAACCCATCTTCCTGGAGGATTGTGTACCTTGTTAACTGTTCAACACTGTATTGGTTTTTTCTTTTTACAAATTATATTTATTTTACTATTTTTGTAGGAGATTGTTAATTTTATTGTATTTTTGTATTTTTAAAGCTTCTTTACTTTTATTCCCCCAAATGTGCATATTGCTGCCCAAACATGACTGTGGAGGGGAAAAAAAACTACTTTAAAAGTCCACACTTTTTGTTAAGAAGGAAACATTTAGCATTTATATATTTGTGTATGGAAAACACTTGATATTTTATTCCCTGTTGCATCTGGCTGCACAGAGCCTCTCCTCAAAGATGCTACAAAACTTGAATATAACACATTTTGGAAGGCTGACTAACCTCGATTCTGTGTTGTGACGTGCAATACTGTTTCTAATGTTTGTATAAAAAGAATTAACAGTGTAAACCTTTTTAATGCAAATTTTATTTTTTTCATTGCATCTTTTGCAAATTTTATCCACAGTGTCATTTTTTACTGTCAGAAAAAGAAAAACCCCTTTTGTCATTGCAAATATTTTTTAAAATCCAGAAATCTTTGTACTGATGTAAATGATCGTAGTTATTTTGGATAGTGTTTTGCTAACAAAAGGAGAGACTTTTTTCATGCATATTTCTATTTTGTTGTCGTTCTTTGTTTTTTTTTTTTTGTTTGTTTGTTTTATTTCAAATAGTAAAAATACTTGGAATAATTTTTCATATTCTTGTCATTAATATTATTTTGTATTTTTATGTGGAAATATATAATTTTATGACGCTAATTGCTAAAAGTTTATTTTATGTTGAATTATTTTTGGAGCTGAAATCTTTGTAATATTAAAGCAACTAGTTTCTAAATTCCGAATTTCTGTAAAGAATCGCACAAGTGGTTTATGGAGTGTTTGGATTGTAATTATAAATGGTTCTTTGATATGCAAATTAATATTTTCAGTTTATTTTATTTTATATTCCTAATGGGATATTAAAACAGTTTTTATTTTTTTCTAAATAAAAAAGAAAACCCATGCTTTTATGGACTCAAAAGGGAGCAATCAATCAAGCACTGTTGCTGAGCTACCTGACTTGATTTCAGTGGTGCTCTGCAAAAGCCCACCAAAATAAAAGAGGTTTTTTACAGCAGCAGTGTCTGGTGGATTCCACCCCTAGTTAATCGCCTTCAGCTTAAAATCTTCTGTTAAAATCTTTTTGTTCATTTTACTGTTATCTTCCAGGTGTCTAAATCTCCAGTCTGTCTGTTGTACTGGTAATTTAACTCTGTAATGGAATAGTTTGCTGCCAACTATTTATATATTAAGTAATTTTTAAATATTTGTAATATTGTTGACTGACTAATAAACTATTAAGTTATTGGCATTTTTTTTTCAAAATTGTGTTACCTTGTACTTAAGCAGTGGATAAAATTTACTGGGCATTAAAATAGCAGAAATGTATTTTTCATGTTTTGTAACTTTCATGTAAGAAAATGCCTCCCCGTGCTAGTTTCTCTTCTAATTATCCGATCCATTGTGCATAATTTCAGTATGCCTGCTGTCACACACACAAGATTCTGTTCCTGCTCCTTTGGAGCTTACACAAACACATGCACATACCTTCGAGTGATCTGATAGGGGCTATCTCAGCATCATCTTTCTCTGAGTTGAGGAATAAATAAGAGTGAATTTAGTGGCAGTGGCATTCCTAGAAGGGGTGGCAACATGCTAAGTTTTTCCGACTTCTGAACGTCTATGTAAAGCGGCCCCTCCCCAGAGGGCCATTTGCGGCTGCAAAAGCAAAGCATAGGCATCAGGGAGTCCCACTGTTTAGTGAACCCAACATATTCAGCAACAGTGAGGGAGAGGCATTGTCTACGTCAGCCATACTCAACCTTTTTTTGGCTAAAGCCCCTTAGGAGCCCTTCTTGGAGTATTTGATCAATTCAGTTATTGGGGCCCCCATAAACACTTGGGGCAGGGCTCTTCTTCTTGCAGTTTTCAATATTCAGTCTGTGTCCCCCTTCCAATGTGCCGGGGTTCCCCAGCAGACCGTATGGCTCCCATTGAGAATGGTTGGTCTTGGTGAAATTGAATGAAGCCCTTTCTACAATGTTTCAGTGTCACTGAGGGTACAACACCCAAGTGGGCTCCCCTCCTGCCCTTCCAATTCACAAGTTGGCTTCCTCAGAGGCCTCTATGGAATCTAAGCTTCTAAAGAGGCCCAAATGTAAATAGGATGGTGCAAGACCGCAATCATGTGAGTTGTTCAGTTAAACAACTCATGCCACAGCTTGCCTGCTCGTTTCACAAACATTCAAAGCCAGTAAAAATGGCCCATCCTTCCCATTTTTCTAGTTGTTTGACCTGTGCCACCAAGCACTTGAGGTTGAAGATGTTAAGTCTCAACTTTATAAGCAACAAGCTTATAAATCTACTAAAAATGTTGAGACTCAGCAACCTCAAATGCTTGATGATGGCACAGGTAAATATTCATTCAGCCACTAAAAAATTGGGAAGGATGGGACGTTATGAACTTGTACTACATGGTATATCTTTTATTAATCTCCAGATTGAAAGGTGGATACGGTGGGGGAGATCTGTACTGAACATTCTGCACAGGTTAATGGGATGGAGGCAGGGCCTCAGAGGAATTCTATCAGGGGATACAAAAGTTTCTTTTGTAACTTTTGTACAAAAGGGAAGCGGACAAAACAGAGTTGGGGAGGATGGAAATGGGGGCAAGCAAAATGGGGGCAAAACAGGGCAGAGGGAGGGTGATGATAGCCAGAATAGAATAGTCTTTGGAGCTCAGGGCTATCAGGCTTCCTGATGTGGTGCCCAGGTTCAACATGGTGCCCACATGGCATCAACAGCTAGATACAGTAATACAAAAAAACTGACCACATTCTTAAGTCTCTCTAAAATCTTTTAAATATAGAAAATCATTACAGAAAATTAGCATCATGGTATTTAGGAACACAATAGAGTGGAAACTGTCTTGTGTCCACCAAAACTTACTTCAGCAGCTGTAGTCCTACAGCTGTGTCCCTGAGCTCCTCTACACTCCTTCAAGGTAAGCAGATCCCCAAGCCAAAGAAATACTCTCAAGGCCAGTTTCCTCCCAGATTTGACATTGTGTTAAAGAGTGTCACAAATGCATTCCTGGGCCCAGTGCATATGGCTTGCTGCAGCAGCCACTGCTGCATACCCAAGGCAACATCCCCAAGCATCCTACACAGGCAACAAGTCAGAGTGAGATTGAATAATGTAAGATCCCAGGAAATTTCTGGGCTCCCTCCTTTGATTCCTGGCCCCCTTTTTGACCATGGGCCCAGGTACAAATTACCCCCTTTAAGCCTGGGTAGAGGGGAACCATAGGCCAAGAGTCTTGCTATGGTGATCTTTTGACCAGGAAATTCTATCTGAATAAGGTCTCTAGTCATTTATGCCCTTTTTGCCATTCTACATGTGAACAGGACAAGAAGGGATAGAGGTGTCTTCTTAAAAATTGTTAATTATCTATAATGGACACAATACTGCATCGGATGTGTCTTTTTTTATGCCTCACAAATCTTAGCCTTTAATTGTTAAGAAAGCAAAATTAATAGTTTTGTATTATGTTAAATATTTGGATAATTTAATTTTTTCTCAAAGAATGAGTCAATATTTTTGACACCGAAGGTCAATATTTTTCAGGCTTGAAGCAGGAGTCAGTATTTATTAGTATGATGTCAGATTTTTGTCATTACGTTGACTGAAATAAATACAACTTTCCTTGTCCCTTTCTCAGATATTTCATTTGCCTGTTTGGGGGAAAAAAAAAGATATCTGGGATAGGTAAAGCAATGGAAATTGGTCACACACTGCAGTTGTAGAACATGTAGACCAGTGTTTCCCAAGCTGTGCGTTGGGATTCACCAGTGGGTCGCAACCCTGTTTTGGTAGGTTGCAAAACTGGCAAGATGACCGCTGACAAGGAAAATGTATTGAGCAGCAAATGTATTGAGTATTGTATTGACAAAGGAGCAGCATGTGCATGTTTACTCATGAGTAGGCAAGCAGACCTTTGTCCACTTCGAAGCGCAGGCTGAGGGGAACAAAATACCACAGAATGGTCCTGATCTGATGAACACTGGCTCCAACAAACGCTTGAGAAGGAAATCCCCGCTTTCCAAACTGAGAAGGAAAATGAGCCTTATGGAAAGCAAAACTGAGCCACACATGTGCATTTACTCATGTGTAGGCAAACATGCCTTGGCTCTTATTGAAGACTAGGCAGAGGAGAATGCATGGCCACCAGAATCGCCCTGATTTTATGAGTACGGAACAAACTCCCCCACCCCAAAGTAAAAATGGTAAAACAGAGGCTTCAGCAGCTGGTAAAGTGAAACTTTTTTTTAGTCTCATAAAGCTAGGAGGTCCTGACAGAGTGTAGTTTTTAAAAGGTTCTAAGGTATTTGGGACCAGTGATTTAGACAACAGCCGTCCCCCTGGAAGTAGGACAGGAGGCTGCTGTTGATCTGAAACAGGCCATGGTCAGGGCTGATTTATTCTGTTTATTTGAAGATTTTATACCCCACCTTTCCCATGCCAAAGCAAATGCCCAAGGTGGCTTACAGGGGATCATATACAAGTACAATGAAACAATAAGTTTTAAAAGGTATTACAGTATTAACATAAAACAAACATATAGAGAACATACAAAAACAGGGCAAAGCCCAACTCATCTGCATATGATGTTGGTGCAAATGCCTATAAACAAGTCTCTGGCAGATCTGCTCTATTCTGTGGCCAATCAAACGTTTTAATCCAGTGGTATTAACAAGAAATCAGATACTAAGGTGTTTGACGGAGAGATCTTCTCCAGACCTGGAATTTGCATTCTGGTGAGGCAACCTGCATTGTTTGTCGCAAACATCAACACGTCATACACCACAGCTGGACTGTGTTTGATCACCTGTTTGACATCTATGGTTTGTTTTCTATTTCATCGGCAAAATGTTTGTGCCAGCCAGCAAATCATCTCTGCCTGCTGAAAGATTGCCATGTATAGTGTTCAGGAGAAACCATTGTTATGCTGAGATGTGATCAATAGTATTCACATTGTATTATGGCAGGGGTCAGGGAACTTTTTTACCTTTTACCCCAAAATATATTTAGATATGCCGATGTTACCCCCTTGATTTGATTTTTAATACAGGTACTTACTAAAACTACCAGTGAAAGATAGGTGTCCTCTCTCTGTCCTATCTCTCAATGGCGCAGCAACTACTTGACTCTACTGAAGAAGTGGGCGGACTTGGAGGCGGGGCCTGGGGCATCACGCAGGGAAGCGTGTTATACACAAGGGCCTGACACACTGCACTGCGTCAGGTCCTTGTACACTACAGTACTGTAACACACACAGCCGGGCATGCGTATAGAACAGTGATGGCGAACCTTTTGGGCTTGGTGTGTCAGAAATTTGGAAAATTCATAACTCTGCTCGTGTGTCAACCCCCCCCCCACACACACACACACATGCTGCAGGGCTTGTCGCCCGAGTTTAAAGAGAGAGACGGAGGCGCAGACAGCGGGCGCGCCGAGGAACAAGTCTTTGCAGGGAATCGCTTGAATTCATATGCATGCCCAGCTGCCGTCCATTACCCCCAGGAATTTCATTTTTACCCCATTTGGGGTAATTTACCCCTGTTCCCTGACCACTGTTTATGGGTTTCCTTGAAAGCTTATTGGAATTCTTCAACTATAAACAGCCTGCTGCCTGGATATGGCTGATAGGAGCTCTCTCTCTATTCCACATTGTAATTGGGTTTCCCAGCACCACCCTTTCAGCAGCGCCATTTCTGCCAAGGCTCTGGGAGGATGGAAAGAGGCTTCAGGAACACTACAGGGAAAGGGCAGATTAAGAGGGGTGGGAGAGGGAGATGCTGCTGAGGCACTGGGAGAGCCTAATTATCACATCCCTGCCCCAGCAGTGCCATTTCTGCCAAGTCATCATTTTGCAGAGCACCTCTGAGCAGCAAAGTGATGCCCCAGCAGAAGCAGCGCTGCTGAACTGGTGGTCCATGTGATAATTGGGCTCACTCTTACCTTGAAAATACGATCAAGACTTGCACATTGTCTCTTCTGTCATTTGCAGCTAATTAGTTCCTACATGAGAAGAAAGTGCTTGTTTCTGGCCATCACCTGCTTAGTGACATCACTTCCTGCTTAATGATATCACTTCTGGTGCTCAGCTGGTAGTATGAATATAATTCAGCCCGCTGACGAAACAAATTTGACACTCCTGAAGGTCATAAGAACATAATATAAGAAGAGCCCTGCTGGATCAGGCCAAAGGCCCATCTAGTCCAGCTTCCCGTATCTCACAGCGGCCCACCAGGTGCCCCAGGGAGGCATGAGACAACAAGATGCTTGGATCCCATTGCCACTCCCTTGCACCCGGTACTCTGAAGTAGCCCACCACCAATGTAAGGAGGTTGCACAACCCATCATTGCCGATTGGCCACGATGAACCTTTCCTCCAGAAATCCGTCCAATCCCCTTTTAAAGGCATCAAGACCAGATGCCATCACCACCTCCTGTGGCACAGAGTTCCACAGACCAACTACCCGCTGGGTAAAAAAGTACTTCCTTTTATCTGTTTTATGTCTCCCAACCCTCAGTTTTAGTGGATGCCCCCTGGTTCTGGTGTTTTGAGAGAGGGAAAAGAACATCCCTTTATCAACTCTATCCCTTCCATGCATAATTTTGTATGTCTCAATCATGTCCCCCCTCAGGCGCCTTTTTTCTAGGCTGAAGAGCCCCAAACGCTGCAGTCTTTCTTCATAAGGGAGGTGCCCCAGCCCCGTAATCATTTTCATCGCTCTCTTCTGCACCTTTTCCAGCTCCACTTTTTGAGTTGCTGCGACCAGAACTGTACACAATATTCCAGGTGTGGCCTTACCATTGATTTGTACAATGGCATAATATTGGCTGTTTTATTCTCAACCCCTTTTTTAATTACCCCAAGCATGGAATTGGCCTTCTTAACTGCTGCCGCAAACTGGGTCGATATACCTTCATTGAATTGTCCACCAGCACCCCAAGATCCCTCTCTTGAGCTGTCACAGACAGCTCAGAACCCATAAGCCTATAGGTGAAGTTTTGGGTTTTTGCCCCAATGTGCATCACTTTACAATTGTCTGCGTTGAAACGCATCTGCCATTTGGCTGCCCATTCCCCCAACTTGGAGAGATCCTTCTGGAGCTCTTCACAATCCCTTCTGGTCTTCACCACCTGGAAAAATTTTAGGTCATCCGCAAACTTGTCCACCTCGCTGCTTATCCCTGTCTCCAAGGTCATTTATGAACAAGTTGAAAAGCACCGGCCCCAAGACAGATCCCTGGGGCACTCCGCTTTTCACCTCTCTCCATTGTGAAAATTGCCCATTGACCCCCACTCTCTGTTTCCTGGACCTCAACCAATTCTGAATCCATAAGAGGACCTGCCCTCTTATTCCCTGACTGTGAAGTTTCTTCAGCAGCCTTTGGTGGGGGACTAGGTCAGTAGGGCAAACAGGTTTCCATGAGAGTCAACTGGCCCTCCACTACTAAGCTCCCCTAGCAATGTGACCCTGCAGCAGAATGTTACAAAATGTGGTCTCTGTTCACATCAAGCAATTACAAGTCCCAACAGACCTGACCTTCTCTGCAAACTACCTGCCTTACAACGTGCCCAGAATCTTCTGCAGACAAGTCCCCAGGCATGCTCTATGTGTATATGAAACTGCCACACTAGAAGTTAAAATCCATCTCTGCCCATGTGCTTTGCTGGCAGCAACCTATATGTTGCGTGTGTGCAGCGACAGAGATGGGATTTATTAAGCAGGTTTGGGTGCAGTCAAGTGCCCAAATTGTAGTTAGGGAATCGCATATGCATTATCTTGAGTAACTAATAACGTTAGTGTGGAAAAGTTGGAAGTCTTTTTTTAAAACCAGGGCTTTATGGCATTGCAGATCTTCCAATTGCTAGTTCCACCAGTGACCTTTAAGAAAAGGGAACCTCTGATGATGTGATTGGCACAGTTGTTTTTGAAGATGGAAGCAATATCTATTTTGTACTGACATTTATGTGAAGAATGTATACCACACATTTCCCATGCTGAAGCAAATGCCCAAGGCAGCTTTCATGGGCAGACTAGTCTAAACCACCACTTTTCAATGGGGTTCTTTACAAATGCACAGCATTCTGTGATTCACTGAATCCTCAGTCACAAATGCAGCCTTCACAGTGTAGTTCTCTCCTCTAGCTGCGTGCCATTGAGCTTCAGCAGGCAATCGTAAGTCAAGCATGGACAAGTCCTCAAGGTTGTTGCTTAGGTTTTGCCATTACCCGTCAACTGCAAAGGTGTGTGGTTGACTGAAGAGCTAACAATGACTAGGGTTAATAAATGAAGATAAGTTCAGCATCTTATTACCAGAGAGAGCTGTAAGGCAGCACAAACATTCTATTAACCTAATCACTATGAATTTCAGGTGACCCACAGGCCCACACTCCCTCTCTTAAGATTGCAAAACAGATGGCCGGGAACTGCTTTGCCTGCCAGGAGCTACCAATTCAAACAACTTGCTAGGGTAGATTTTACAAGGGAAATTATCTCAAAAGTTTTGGTGGCAAGGCTGGTTAATTATTCAGCTCTTGCTTTTGGGAAATGCACTCAGCCTCTTCAAGATGGCAAAACAGTGATTGAGAACAGAATAAAAAGAGGTGAATATTCTTTCTAGGGGGATTTTCAGGAAGTCTGAGTTTATTTTGAAAACAATAAACTCAGACTTCCTGAAAATCCCCCTAGAAAGAATATTCACCTCTTTTTATTCTGTTCTCAATCACTGTTTTGCCATCTGCTCTTGCACTATTTTCCCCATTTCTAATTCCTACTGCTGCAGCTTTCTGCATTAGTCAAAACAATGACAAAAAAAAATCATCTTGCGTTTTATAGACTAACACATTTATTTCAGCCTAATTTTATGTGATGAAATCCGCAACAGCTTGTGCTTGAAGCACATCTGCTTGTGCTTGAACGTGCTACAAGTCGTTTTGTGGGGTTTGCTGCGGCAGACCAATGCGGCTCTCCTTCTGGGAAATGGATTTGTCAGATTAGGAATCCCAGCAATCAGGATAGCATAGTAGCCAGGATAACATTATGATGTTAATTGGGTTATACAGCCGTGTAACTAAATGAACCCAATTGAAAATGAGGTGACTACATCCTGGATCAGGCACATGGGTAACTCCAACTCATTGTGAGTCACATTCTTACACTGAAGATGCTGTCTGCCTTTCTAGAGAACCAATGGAAGGGTAAGGATGTCATAATAGATCCAAGAAGGCTTGAGTTCAAATCCCCAGTCAGCCATGAAGTTCATTGGTGGTGTGGTGTGGTGGTGGTTGATGACAACAACAACAACAACAACAACAACAACAACAACATAAAAACACAAAACATTGCATTTTGGTATTCAAGAAAAATTTTTCAGAAATTAAAATAGATTACTTCTCCAGTTAGAAATAATACCATGGCTGCATCTGTTGACACTATATCACCTATTGAGTATACTTTTGAAATATTTAAAACTAATGAGAACTTGGAATAAAAACACACAACACCGCTTTCTGCCTTTCTTCAGTTTTCTCAAATTACAAAATCTGCGAAACAAGACCATTTTCAAACACCTGTATTCACTGGGTGACCTGGAGACAGTCATTACCTTTCAGTCTAACCTACTTCACAGGCTAGCTGTGAAGTTGAAATGGGGGGTGGGGGTGGGGAGAGAACAGGTATATTACCCCGTGCTGTACTGTAGAAAGGGCAGAAAAAAATACAAGCCGGGGGTGTCAACTAACACCCTGTAAATTGGGTCAGGTTCTTATATCAATGTATCTGGCCTCTTGCTTCCAAGTTTACGTAAGATGTAGTTTTACAGTTAAATGTGACAACTACTATGGAGTCTAATTGCAGGAGGGATTGTCATTAACATACATTTCCAGCTGTCCAGAGTGGATCCCAAGATCACGGCTGATCATCTCTGTTCTAGACCAAGGGCCTCCAAACTCCAGCACATGGGCTGGATCCAGTGAACCAGAATAATAATTATGGGCTTGGCACAGTGAAGGTGAAGCCTTACGTGAAGCCACCTTCCTTCACGTCAGATTGTTGCAGAGCTTTGCACAATGGAACCGCTTCCGGGGAAATCAGGGCGCAGAGCTTTCTGGGGCAATATGCAGCTGGCAATAGAAATTCATTGGCACAGGAACACTAGCACAGTTGGCTTGAAAAGAGTTGGCGAGACAAATTTGTGGAGGTCTCTTAGAGTACAGTCCTAAACCTGCACTGTAACGCAGGGCTGGAGCAAGTTGGAAGTCACCAGCCATTATTGTTAAATTGAATGTTCGTGTTTCAAGGCTATGTCCCTCTAAATAACTCTTTCCATAGGCATCCCATAGTCACTCTCTTGTTTGCATCCTTCCTAGTGACCTCTGTTAAGCCAATATTTGAAATAGAATGTTGGGCAGGGTGGCATCAGAGATCAATGAGGCCGAGGATCCAAACTCATCAACAGGGCCCACCCAGCCAACCAAAATGTGAACAATCAGTGCTGGTGACAGTCAAAGCATTTAAAGTGCCATCTGGGTGCAGGTGGGGTATGCCAATGGGGGGGCAGTGAAGGGCCACCACCAACCTGGTGCCATGCTTGTCTCAATGGACCTGTTCCATTTTCTTGCAATGTTGCAGGCAATGATTACTGTGTGCCTCTCAGTATCCAGAAATCTGGCATCCATGAATTTGACTCACTGTGGATGAGTGGGCTGCTGCCTCCTAACTTGGCCCAGCCCAAGTTAGGATTGGGCTTTGAATATTGTATTGGATTTGTTTCTCCTGCTCTAACCCATCTGGGAGGCCTATTGGCCAATAGGCAGGATAGCAATCTCAGAACTTAGAGCTCTCTCAACAAGCGAACGGCCTCTGATCTTTTGTAGAAGGGTTACACTTGGTACATGGCAGATCATATCATGAGGTGAACACCGTCATGACAGACAGCATTATTAATTTCCTGTAAAATGCATCATTGCTCTTTTTCTTCTCTGTCTTTGCTGATCCTGTGTAAAAGGCACTTCTATTGTCAGTCATCACCTCTGTTCTCATAAATCAGTTGAGACATTAATCCTTTCAGTGGTCAGTAATTTTGTTCAGGTTTAGACATGAATTAAACTAGACAGGGTAATACATTAACCTTCCACCTCTGCTCAAAACACTGGTTTAAATCAGGAGTTAAAATTAGATTGGCGGCCAGCGTCACATCTCTATAAAAGCTAGTAGACCATCACACCATTGGTGCATGCATGGTCTCCCCAAGAAAAAACACAGAGCCTCGCTTTAGGTGTTGTTTATGGTAGACTGGCAGGGCAGATGGAGTCTCTAGAACAGTGGTACTCAAACGTATTAGACCGGGATCCACTTTTTAGAATGGCACTCGTGTCGGGACCCACCGGAAGTGATGTCATTAACCTGGAAGTAATGTTGCAGGAGGTGACATCATCAAGCAGGAAGTGCTATCTTTGTCACATAATAAAATGACATTCCTGAAATTCAAATTGGCATTCTTGGACTGCAGCAATTGTACAATCATGAAACATCCCTGACAGAAACACAAAAGTCTGCAGTTTCCAAGATGGCTGCTCCCAGCTCTCCACAACCCACCTAACTTCAGGTCGCGACCCACAGTTTGAATAACGCTGCTCTAGAACCATCAAACTGAGGGTATGAAACATGGCTGCTGTTTTCTGTCACGGGATACAAATATTTTATAGTGCTTTCTTTTTTTCAGAGTGCTACACACTTTTCTAAATGACTATCTAGGTAGCATATTTTTCCACAGAAAAACATTTTGGTTCCGGTCACTTCAAAGTATACCCTACCAGTAGTGGTGCCAGAATTGTGGCACCCGCAAGCCTCAGTTTAGGAAGATAAGGATCTCCATCCCAGCCCATAAAATGGTTGTTCTTGTCCCCATGACATGAGGAATACGGACTATCTACCCAAGCATGGAGAACTTCAAAATTCCACTACAAAAGAGGTAAATCCAGTATCCACAGTTTCATTTATCCATGGTTTTCAGTGGGGCCCCTGCAGGCCATTCCTTTTGTTTTTCTTTGTTTTATTTTCTTGCTTAACACAGAAACAGTGTCCTGCATCATGCAGGCAGGGGGCATGCACACTAGAGGGACACAGCCACACTGTTCCTGTGCTACTCAGAAAATGCATGCTTACACTGTAAGTAAATAAAAAAAATGTAATGGGCCGGAGGGTGTTGTTATAGTGTTTTATATAGTTTTCCCATATCTGTGCATTCCGTATCTATGGGGGGGACGAGGCGGAACAAAACCCTCATGGATACTGGAGGGGGAATGCCTGTTTTAGCAAGCTGGCAAAAGAGTGGTAGGTAGGTTTTTGGCACATAGTTTAATCTACTTGAGTTTAATCTGCTGGAGGACTGGTATAGCACTATGGCTAATGGCCAAATTCTATTTGGACATTGCACAAACATCAGCATGATGTCCATAGTATCCTAAGCCCACCCTGGGAATGGTGCACCAACACTTGGGCAACAGGGGCCAAATGCCAAATCTATCCTGGCTCTTTCCAGTAACACTCCCATTGTCCATGGAAACATTGACTGGCAGTGCAATCCTAAGCAGTACTGGAGCAAGCAGGCCAATGGACCTGCGCTGTGTCCAGCATTGCTTACGGGGAGGCTGGAGCCTCCCTGGCGCAAGGGCACATTCATAGCGTCCCCAATGGACTCCTTGGATCTGTGCCTGCTAAATAGCGGGCGCATATCTGAGGAGGCCACACAGCCAGAATCAGGGCCGCGTGGCCTGGGGTCAAGCCCTTGGATTCAGCCTGCCCCCCAACCACCCCCACCCAGGAATGCCCACTTCCTGCCCAGGAACGCCCAGCTCATAATGCCTATGCTCCAGCCAGGCTCGGCTGGTGCAGAGACGGAGCTGCGCAGGCAATCCCAGGCTGGCACTGCAGGCAGTGCCAGTCTCATAGCATTAGCACCAACATGTCGTCACTAAGGGCGTAGCGTTGATGCAATCGGGTTGTGTCGCCGTTACACCCGACCTGGGATTGCACCCACAGTCCATTATCCACAGGTGACCTAACAGCAACATGACATTGGCATGTCATCAGAGAGGCACACGTGTCATTGCTGTGAGATTGGCTTACCATCCATGGGTCATCAGTGTGAAGACTGTGCACCATCCGCATGACATCCATTTGTCATCACCGTGATGTCCAAGGAATCAATTGCTACATCCAATCAGCCCCAAAACTGGACCGCAAAATGCCACCCCCACAGTGCCCTGCCACCAGTCGCATCCGGAGACCTAAAAACCTTTTTTTTTTTTTTTGCTTTCTGGAGGCCTCAGAAGGCCTTCTGAGGGTCAGGGAGGCCACTTGCAGATTCCCTAGCCCTCAAAAGGCTTCCAATTGATGAAGAAAAACATGGGCAGGGAAGAAAAAAGGGAATAAAAGTTTAAAAAAGATGGTGGTGGGCTGCAGCACACGCAAACCCTCCAGGAGGAACCCTGGGGCATTTGTCCCTCCTGCTCAGGTAACCCAGTGGGAATCCTGCCCCACCAGCCGCTAGGAATGAATAACACAGCCACAGGCACCCTCTCAACCTTGGAGATGCCCCAAAGAGACTGTGCTTGCACTCACGCATGCATGCACGCACGCACACACCCCATGACACAAAGTGCCACAGGGCTCTTATGTTTGAATGCCATTTCTGCTAGTGGTGTGGCAGTGAATCCTACAAATGGCAGAGAAGATTCCACTGGCCTGCTGGATTCCCAGTGGCATCACCTTCCTGCAAGAAATTCAAAACATTTCAGAACAGCCTTAGCTCTTTCCCCTCCCATGGCCAGCTTTCTGGTTTTATTCTGCCCCTGTGATCACACTGTGATTTTGTTGGTATTTTCTTTTTTCTTTTCATGGTACTCTGCTTTGAAGTCAGTGGTTGAAAATCAGGTCAACTCTCTCTCTCTCTCTCTCTCTCTCTCTCTCTCTCTCTCTCTCTCTC
>JAJKFI010000056.1:7419341-7433723 GCA_029204185.1 Lerista edwardsae | reverse complement strand
TCTCTCTCTCTCTCTCTCTCTCTCTCTCTCTCTCTCTCTCTCTCTCTCTGTGTGTGTGTGTGTGTGTGTGTGTGTGTGTGTGTGTTTGCATAATCAAGTACACGGCACTTGAAAGCATGGCTATGGGAAGTCTCATTTTGAGCTCCTGCACTTTAAAATTTACCACTACCTCACGGTACACATATACATGTCAATTGAAAAACTGTAGCAAAAGGAATCACCAGGAGTCATAGCAGGGTCAGGGGGGGGCGAGGAACTAACAAAAACTATGGCAATCGGCATGTGCGGCCGTGAGAAAAACTGTAAGTGAACCAAAAGAGGAATTGCTAAGACAGGGGGACCAGTCCACGAACAAGATCAAACAGTTCCCAGTCCCCAAATCTGAGCAGAATTTGAACAGGGAGATTATTATGAGTAGAGGTGTTTGTTTCTGGTAAGATAGGATAACAGCCCTACTAGACACAATGGGCTTACTTCTGAGTAAAGTAAATAACCGTTTCATTGATGCTGATCTCTGATTATGAGGATCAGACCGGCTTTCTCCATGGATATAAGCAGGCATTGTGTATTTTTATGTTTGAGTTATTCCTACCCAAGTACAAAGCATTGCGTACGTAGGAAGGCTGGTGTGGGAAGGCACTCATTGATCTTATCTTCTGGAGAGTGAGCCTACTGCGAGGGACTGGCAATGGCCACAGAGGAAAAAGCCAAGTGCTCAATCTAATTCTCTTCCTAATAAAACCCTTGGCAAGGAGGCATGCATTATTCAAGGCACGCAAGCGGCTCACCTAGGCAAGATGATGAATCGGGAAGAGGAAGAGCCTGCAAGATTCCCAGCTCGCCTCCGTAACTGGAGAGCTCCAAGTCAAAGATGGTGACCTCAATGTTCCTGACAGCCAGCCAGCCGCAGATCCAATCTCAGAAAATGGAAGGACGAAGGAGCTTTAACCCTCTGAGTTATTCCTTCTAGGGAGAGCTGAGACGTAGCCTTGGTGGAATTTGGGGAAATCCTGTTACAAGCCATCCCAGCTGAAATAGCTGCGCGAGTGGTTCTCTTCTCTATCTTTTATTGAAAACAAATCATGTTTTCACCAAGAGCCTTCAGACTTGCATTTATGGTCATCTACCAAGAAATTACTCTTTGTCTAGTAGGTAAGAGTAAATAGGCTGTGTCTCCCTCTATTTAATTGTGCTTTTTCACGGCCTGGTTGTTTGTTGCATTTCTATTTAGCGACCTGTAAAAGCAGGAACAAAGGAAGGTAATGGGCGAGGGGGTGCAGGGGAGAACCCTATACTTAACAAAGGAAAACTCCCTCACAGGTTACAAGCTATGATGGGTATGTCCAGCCTGAGATTAGCTGGTCGCTCATCATGAAGTCCGGGTTGGAATTTTTTTCTGTCATCCAAATTGGCCATGGATGGCAGTGTTTTTGCCCACCCCATACTGGCGAAGGAGGGATGAGTATTCAGTAGGTTTCTTGACTTAAAACCTGGTCACTTGTGCTTAATAAAGTTAAACCCCTACCTCAGTCTGGTGTCTTCCTTGGGGGTAGTGCAAGGGTAATAGGCTACCTCAGAATGCCAGATGTAAGAGAATGGCAATTAAATAGGAGTTTTGTGTTTTGTGCTCTCCCAGAGGCCTTTGGTAGGCCACTGTGAGAAACGGTAAGCTGGAATAGATGGGCCCTTCGCCTGATCCAGTGAAATGGCTTTTCTTACATTGTTATGTTCTTAACTGAGTTAAGCAATGACATCTCACCTCAGCGGAGATGGTGCATATCCGCCTCACTGCTGCGAGGGGGGATATATCCCCCAGCCCTGCCTTAGTTTCACCAATGCCCATTACGACAGTGGATTTTCTGCTTGGAAAATCATATGGAAAAAGGGGTCACCCAATGACAAAACATAAAAAATGTTAAGAAACCATTGTCGCTTGCATGTAAATCTGCCAAAAGGCAACGCTATTCCAAATAACTTCCAATTTGACCTAATAGTATAAAGATATAGTTCAGAAGAGGGAACTCCACAAATCCCAGCAGGAAATGAAAATAACAGTTTTATTGTGTTCTTTGGACCCATAGTTTATGTCAATAAATTGTGATCCATAATTATATTTCAAATGCTCTCTGGTTGTATTTCAGTCATTTATGTCTATCAGATGAAGTACAATGCTGGTTTCTGTCCCCCTTGAATGGCCTGCATGCACGTTTTTGATATGCACCCCCATCTGGACTCGTTGCACAGGACTGAAGCTTGATTGGGGCCATTGATCTCCTAAATCAGTGGTTCCCAAAGTTACCTGGGCTAAACCTCTGCAGCCATTTTTTCCCCAGTTCACTTGGTGCTGCTATCTTGGATCTCACAAAATCTCACACGATCCAAGATGGTGGCCCCCAAATCTCGTGGGATGTTGTGAAATCCAAAATGGCGGCATCCAAATCCCATGATCCAAGATGGTGGCACCCAGGAGAACAGGTAGGAGCAAGGATGTTGGATAGCTGGATATGCCATGACGTCACAGACTTGAAGCCGTGGATTTACTAAAATGGCTGACTGAATCATTGCCGCGAACGACGAGGTTTGCTGCCGGAAGGGCTCTCTCGCTCGCTCGGCGCGCGTGTGAAAGTTAATTTTATGGGGGGGGTGAGTGTAGAAGTTTAAAAAAATACTCTTAATAGCCTAGAAGTAAAAAAGAATTACTCTCCTATTGACAACTACTTGTGTTATGAAGAGATTTTAATGTAATATAATTACGCGGAATTAAACCTTGGAATTGCATATTAACTCATAGTATGGTTACCACTGATGTTTCTCCACAATCACACATTGTTATTTTGGTAAGTTTTTACTTCAGGAGTAAACGATTCAGCCCTAAACATCATGCGAAAACCCATTGGAAATCATTGGAATGAGCAATGTTTTGGACATACTGTCATGGCCGCTAAGCCCGCTCACTGGAGTCAATGCGTTTCCATTCATTCTGAAGGGAGGGCCTAGGCCTGGGTAGGAGGGGCCACCTTGTGAGTGCACAGTGATGCCCTATGGCATTGTGATGCATATTTTGGGACCCTTGGGGACTTTGCCTCACATTGGGCCCTGCCACTCATGGAGCCGGCCCTGTGCTTTATTTGTTACAGCTTGTGCTGGTGGAGCACGGTTCCACTGGCACAAACATATAGGATTGTGCTGCAGGTTTCCAGCTCCCAAACTGTTGAAAAACAGTATATAAATACTGTTTGATTGATTGAAACTGATGGATGGCTTCACTCAATCCTCTTTCAATGATCTGTACTCCATGCACTTCAATGCTTCCCTCTTAGGGTGCAGTCCTAACCAACTTTCCAGCACCAGGGTAATGCAGCTCTGAGGTAAGGGAACAAACATTTCCTTGCCTTGAGGAGGCCTCTGTGACTGCACCCCAACTGCAGGATGCAGCACATGCCCCATTGATTGGTACAGCTATGTCATTGCTGGCAAGTTGGTTAGGATTGTGCCCTTATATTAATCAGATGCAATCATTACATGGTTTTATGGGTGTGTTTTGAGTATGAGCTGTGCCCTATATTTAGGAAATGCTAGCCATTGTTGGAGGCAAGAGAGTGGGAAGCACAGAGGAAAGGACATTATAGTGCAAGTGGAAGGAGCATCATGAAGCTCAGCTACAGCAAAGAAATTTAAATGAAAATGAGAGCCTCAGATCTTTCTTGTCCTTAAAGAACCTGGCTATTGGGGAGAGTCACATTTCTCAAGTACAGAAAAACAGGTTGGGTGCCATCTTGTGGACAATAAAAGAACTAAACTTGGAAATAAACTCTCCATATAGTAGATGTACCTTATATTGCAGTATTGATTTACCCAGTGCTATTTTCTACTTGCTTCTGCTCTGCTTGTTCTTCCAAATGTGAAGAATAAGTGAAATTGCAAGCCTGTTCACCCTTTCTCGGACCTACTGGTATTAAAATGGTAAAGAAACTTGGATCAGCTTTCACACGGAGCATAATATCATGAAAGGGAGAAACTGATTCTCTGGAGGGTTGGACAGCCACATCAGGGCCTGCCACAGAGCAGCAGCACACCCATGGGCACCATAAACAATGCAATGCAAACAGTTTGAAATGTGGAAGAAATTGGTCAGGGACGAAACAGAAGATACAGATGAAGCTGACCATGAAAGAGATATGAAGAGATACGAAGCTCTACTTCCAAGAGCAGCATGACTTTGCAGGTCAGCAGAACGTTATCTCTATAGTTGCCCTGCTGGATCAGATCACAGAACATCTGATTTGCAGTCCTGAATCACTGGGATCACTTGCCTAAAGATGAGAAGAAAAAAAAGCTCAAGTCTAGCCATGGAGATTATTTACAGCTCCAATTGAAAACATTCGGAAAGCTCAGGGTGGGAAGCAGACCTGTCCTGAGCAAAACCGAATCAAATTAAGGGTGCAGTCCTAACCTGGCAGTGCACCGGCGCATTGCTCTTGCACCAGACCAGCACTGTTGCAAATGTGCCATAAGTGTAGGCCACTAGGCCGGCACAGGTAACAGTGCTGGTGCACATGCTCTGTGCAGCCTGTCAGCTGCCCCAGCCATGTGCCAGCTTGGTTCTGCTGATGCAGGCAGCGGTGTCATGCAGCCGGAACGCTGGATGGGAGGAATGGGTGAGCGGCAGCCCGCCCATTGCGTTCCGGTCCATTTTGCCGTCTTCCCCGCCCCCGCGGGGGTGGGGAAAATGGTGAAACGGACCGGAATGCAACAGGCGGGCTGCTGCTCACCCATTCCTCCCACCCAGCGTTCCGGCTGCATGACGCCACTGGGTGCAGGCCCATGCAAAGGGCATGCTGGAAATGGGCGGGAGGCATTACAGGGTGGAGGGAGGACAAACCTGTGGTTGGAAAGCGGGGCAGAGATGGGGCATGGCCATTAGGCCGCATCCAAATCCCTGTCCCCAGGCTCGGAGGCCCCGTTTTGGGCCACTCCTGGTTGCGTGGATTTGCATCTGCTATTTTGTGGGCGCAGATCCAAGCAGCCCTATTGGGTTATGGTGGTTCCCTGTGGGGCAAGGGGATGTTCATCCCGTTGCCCCACACCAAGCTGCTGGTACCTGCTAACATGGTTAGGATGCAGCGCAGGTCAGCCTGCCTGCCTGTTCCAGTGCAGGTTAGGATTGCACTCCCAGTTGCATTCAGTGACATTTCTTCTTCTGACTTTGTTCTGAGCTAAGAGCGGAGACGGACCAAACCTGCAAGTCTTACAACACTTCCAAAAGACACTAAAGGCCCAACAGTGCTGATGCAGCCATGCCAACAGGGCATGCGCTGCATCCTGTGGTGGTGGTGAGCAGTCACAGAGGCCTTCTCCAAGTTTGTTCTCTTCCCTCCGAACTGCATTGTGGCTGCACCAGCACTGGAAAGGTGGATAGGGTTAGGACCTTAAATATGGGGTGAAATTGCAATGGAAGGGAGTTTTGTGATTGGGGGAGCAACTACTGAGAATGCTTTTCTCTCACCCTAGTTGCTTGAACATGGCACAAGGGCAGTGTCACTAATCAATCAATCAATCAATCAATCAATCAATCAACAGATACTTATATACCGCTTTTCAACACGAAGTTCACAAAGCGGTTTACAGGCAAATAATAACGTTAAATGGCTCCCTGTCCCAAAGGGCTCACAATCTAAAAAAAAGGCAGACCACCAGCAACAGCTACTAGAAAGACTGTGCAGGGGTGAAGAGGGACAATTACTCTCCCCCTGCTAAATATAAGAGGAACACCACTGGAAAAAGTGCCTCTTGCCCAGTTAGCAGGGGTGAAACTAAGAAACTATGGATTCAGTAGGCACTTGGAAATTAATGCTGATTCCATGGTAATCCTGAAAGGTTGGAACTTGAGTAAGTGGGGCCTAATCCTTTTGGGGTTTTGTTGATTCAGGAGAGAGAGAGAGAGAGAGAGAGAGAGTGTGTGTGAGAGAGAGAGAGAGAGAGCAAGTTTTCTATCCATGCTTCCAAGCCCAGTTCACCAAGGGAGATCTGTACATGGCACAATGTCTCCACACAGATGGGCTGCTTCAGATCATGTATCACTAACCACACTGTGCACTGAGGGTTTGGGATGCACATTCCTGCCTGGGGTACTTTGTACTGTAAGCCAGTAAGACCTTCAACCCTGGGCTGGGACCCCAATGGGGTTGCAAAGCCTCAATTGTGCGGTCATGGAGGCTTTGTGGCAACTTACTTACTTGGTGGCAACAGAAATGGCTTCCAACCGCTTTCTGAGTCTATCAGTCATGGGCGGCCGGAGGAGAGAAGCCTCTTTATCATGCAAGACTTTGCACCCAATCCTATTGGTCCAGTGTGGCGGAGGCAGGGTCTGGCCTTACAAAGGCAGCTCCAGCCTCGTGCAGCAAGGATCAGAGGGACCTTTGGATCGCCAGCCTCCTTGTGGTTAGAATGACTTTCAGACCTCCTGCTTAGCTCCGAGGCAGGTAATGCTGGAGGGTGGGAAACTGAGAGCATTAGAAGAGCCCCGCTGGATCAGGCCAAGGGTCAATCTAGTCCAGTTTCCTATATGTCACAGTGGCCCACCAGATGCCTCACAGTCCTTGCATCCTACTACCTCTCCCTTACACCTGGCATTCTCAGGTAGCCTAATTCTAAAACCTGAAGGTTGCACATACCCATCCTGGCTTGTCACCTGTGATGGACTCAGTTGCAGACTAGCCAAGGCTTGGCCTGGGCCAAGGTCTGACAAGCGCAGCCCCCTGCACAAGATCCCTGCCCCCTGAGCCGCCACACCACATCCCCATGTGACACCAGGCTCCATTTTTAGAGCCATTTGAGAGCAAGGGCAGGTGGGAGGACCAAACCACGCACACACATCTCACCTCTGTGAAAGTCAAGCCACCTCATTGCTGCCCACCCTGCTCCACCTGCGCATTTGCCCCCCTCCAACAATGGTAGGACTGCCACTGGATGGAGATTTCTTCTAGAAATGAGAATAAGCAGCTCTTTCACTGCATTCTGAACTTGGCTTCCAGGGCTTCCACAGGGCAGGGAGTGGGTGGGCTATACAGTGGGGTGCCCAGCCTCATACTTTTTGTTTATTCATTGGGGTTGTGTCACAAAAAAGGTTGAAGATCATTGCTGTAAACAGGGCAGGATTATCCAATAAGATAGCAAGGCTGAAGCTGAAGGGCCCCACAGAGACTAGGGCCCATCAATTTGGCACTGTTACCTGCACCCTGATGTAGGAGCACAAGGGCCAGGAGTCAAGGGAAGATGGGAGAGGAACAGAGAGATGTGTGCCTGGAGAGAAGCAGTATCAAGGAATCGTAACAGGGGCTAGGGGCCTGGCAACCTTTTCCCAGAGGCGTTTCTACAGGGAGGGCAAAGCTCTAAGTGTTGCAAGAAGCCTTACCCTGTCATGTAAATCCCTCTTCTCCCTTGCTGCTGTAGCCAGTAAGCAACACCAAGATGTTGCTTTTCCCTGTGAGGATTGGCTAAAACGGTGCAGGAGAGGAGTGATTTCCACTGCAAGGTAAGGCTCTTTGCAAAACTTAGAGCTTTGCCCTCCCTGTAGAGACGCCACTGCCTTTTCCTGAAGAGTTTTCAAAGGGATCCCAAATGCCTGAAAGCCTAGGGGCCCAGTCATGGGTCAGTACGACCCTATGAGCAACACAAAATAACATTTTGCAGTGCAAGTATGACTGGATCAAAGTCAGGAAAATCTTGCTTTTAGCCACAAAGACCTCCTTCTCACATTGACTCAAGATTTTCCAACTATCTGCAAATATTGAATGCTCTAATCGCAGCTATATACTTAACATAACATTAGAAGAACGCGTTGTCACATCTTGCTTTCCAGGAGGTTCCTCCTTCTGGCTTTCCCTTCCACTTTCTCTTCATCCCTTTGGAGCTGTATTCTGCAGATTGCTTCGCTTTGATGTTCGACAGCCTGCCTTGTGTAATCCTAACTCAGCACTTTTAAGTGTGTCACCTCCAGGGAGAAATGTTTCTTTCGGAAAAAAAAAACATCTCTCCAGCCTCAGCATGAAATAGAAGACCCTGTAGCACAAGCACAAACCATTTATCAGCTGCAATTTCAAAATTTATCTTTAAAAAAGAAATCAGAGTTTTTCACATGCTTGAAATGTCTAAATAATAATACAAGCCTTCCCTGGTATCCATGAGGGATCGATTCCCCCCTCCCATGAATACCTGAAACCATGGATAAGAGGGACCCCTATGTTGAGTATAGGGTTCTCCTCTGCCTCGCCCCAAGCAAGAAGGTTTCTTAGTGACCCAAATTAAGAATAAATGAAGGTAGTGGGGCCCACGAGCCACAGATAAATGAAACAGTGGATACGGAGTCTGTTGATATGGGGGCCCACCTATATTTGGAGGAAAAGGAGTGGGAGATCTTTCATCTCCAGAGGAGCAAAGTTAGAAAAATCAAGAGCTATTTGCTCAGGACATGGTGGGGGAGGGGAATCATATGTGAGAACCAACATGAGTTACTATCAGGGTTGCTACAAGGTCTCAGGGTTTCACCTGGAGTTTTTTTGCCCCTCTTTCAGAGCACAATCCTCAACTGCGCTGGTTTGGCGAGGCTGGTGGGCCTGCGCCAAATGCAGCGCACCTTAGGTTTGCTGGGGGAGCCTCCCCAGGGCAAGGGCACATTCATCCCATTGCCCCACAGGAGGCTCCGGCTTCCCGGTAGGGTTCCTCAGATCTGCACCTGCTATTTAGAGAGCTCTAGCTCCGAAGCAGGGATGCTGCTCAGTGCCCCTGCGTTTGTGCTACATGGGTGCTGGGGTTGCACCCTCAGTGTCTTCAAAAGAAGACTAGCTCAGGCAGAGGAGATAAAATCCATGGCGGTGCCAAACACCAGCCAGATCAGTCAGTGGCAAAGAGTCCACACTCATCAGTGGAGATGACCAGATAAGCCACCCCCTTCACCCTCAATACCAGTGGCTGTGGTACGGCACAATCCACCATCGGGACAAATGGGGGGTGCCATGGGGGAACGACAATACAGGAATCCTTCCCAGAATCCCCAGCAAACTGACCAGAATAAACAGGCCTGATCAGACCAGAGGTGGGGGGCAAAATCCCCAGGGCCCGGGCTTCCACGGGCCCGGGCCATAACAAAACAAATTAAACAGAACAAACCAGATTTATTCAGGGCTGCATTTCCACTAGAGCTTTAATCCACTTTCAGTGCACTTCGTTCTATTACTCCAATGCATTCTGGAGACCGTGAAGTATGGGAAAACCTGCTCGGACATGTTCTGGCCTCCTGACCCTGTTGGCCATTTTAAGGTATTTTAGAGTGATGCTCCACAACTCAAGCCAACAAGCCAAAGTTATTCATGCTTTCTGATTATGCATTAATCTGAGCCTGCTGCTCTGAACTGATGGGCTGCCTGTTTCCTCCGTTGATAAGAGCCCACAATGGTCTCAGGAACCAACCCTGTGTACTGGGAAGGGCACATCACAACAGATGGACACTTTTGTTTGAGCATCAGCCTTAGCAAGGAAGTACCAACAGCAGCTTCCATTTTTCTAGTCCAGCTTTCACACAGAGAGGCAATTTGCACTGTTCCAGAAATGTATGTCTTTCATTCAAAATGATCAGATCATTGTAGCATTTTTTTCTTTTGCTGCCTTTGTTACTGAATTCCATCAATATGTACTAAGTATTCTCCTCGTGTCAAAGGACGATATTTGCTTTCCTGGAACAATGTGCTAGCATTGTGCCAACCTAACTGGCTTGAGACAAGCATCCACTTTAAAGCCTGCATGTGGACGGTATCATCAAAATTCCAAACATGCCCAAGTAAAACTGCTGATACTGAACCACTGCAGAGAAATGAAAGATATAGATTTGCGTGTGGAAAAGAAAAGACTACAAAAGCACTATCTGCCTTGCACTCCAACAGCTCTCAGATGGGAGACAAAAACTGAAACAAGGATAATGAACTGCAAACCAGATATAGGTTTGCAAACGCAGCATGTTTGCTAATAACTGACAAACAACTGGCTGCTATGATGTTTCAGATCTGTCCTTTGGTACATCCACATCTTGAATTGAAAATTATTTCAAGTGTGCTGAATTAGCATGGTGCCTAGGAGAAGTTTGATTTTGTTGGTTTTAAGAAACTAATAGCTCTAAGAACATAAGTAGAGCCTGCTGGACAAGAGGCACTTTTTCCAGTGGTGTTCCTCTTATATTTAGCAGGGGGAGAGTAACTGTCCCTCTTCACCCCCTGCGCAGTCTTTCTAGTGGCTGTTGCTGGCGGTCTGCCTTTTTTTAGATTGTGAGCCCTTTTGGGACAGGGAGCCATTTAATTTTATTATTACTATTTGCCTGTAAACCGCTTTGTGAACTTCGTGTTGAAAAGCGGTATATAAGTACCTGTTGATTGATTGATTGATTGGATCAGGCCAAGGGCCCCCCTAGACCAGCTTCTTCAGATGATTTGCTTACCTCCAAGACATCATAGAGTACTTCCTCAAAAACATTAATCAACACATTGTTTGTCACCGACTGTATTATAGTTACCAGAACCTATAACAATTTTAAATAATCCACTGTCTCTTTCATCCTTCCAATTCTCCAGTCCTTCCTGCCCTGTTTTGCCCCCTCCCTTTCCCTCCCCACCCCTTTCCACCCTCTCCCTGCCCCTTCCATAGCCTTCTCTACTATGGTGGCTGTGGACAGGTCTGGCAACAGAACAGGTAGCACTGCTGCCTCTTGCTCCCAAAATGGCTACCAACATATCCTCATTCAATTTAGTTCTGGATAGACAGGCACAAGATGGTGCTATACGAGTGGTTTGCTGAGCTTCATAATGAGAAAAAAAGATGGGGCATCTGGAAGTCCTCATTCTTGTCTTCTGAAAATCATAAATACATGAGCTATTCCTCCCCTTTCCAGTCCTTCATCTAACTGGAGGAAGGGAACTGAGTTGCCATGCCAACAGGCCATTAGGCCTAGTGATGCTGCTGGATCAGTTTACTATAAAACACCAAAAGATCCTTGATTTAATTCTAGAGAGGCATGCCAACCTGAAGTGTATGACAATGATCTGAGCGGACAAGTCAGGAAGAGCTGTTCTCAGCTGTATCTGATTGGGGATTCAATTCCATACCAGTGAAGGCTCAGTGGTCAGGAGGACAGAGTTATGGTTATGTATAAGATTGCATCTCTTTGATCCATTACAGCCTGGCCTTCAATAGAAACAGATTTGGTGAAACTGATGGATGGCCAGTGCAGGGGATGGGCATGGGGCCCATCTAGTCCAGCTTCCTGTATCTCACAGTGGCCCACCAGATGCCTCAGGGAGCCCAGGAGACAACAAGATGCCTGCATCCTGTTGCCACTCCCTTGCATCTGGCATTCTGACGTAGCCTACTATTAATGTAAGGAGGTTGCACCACCCATCATGGCCTATAGCCCACGATAAACTTTTCCTCCAGAAATCTGTCCAGTCCGCTTTTAAAGGCACCTAGGCCAGATGCCATCACCACCTCCTGTGGCAAGGAGCTCCATAGCTTAATTACCAGCTGAGTAAAAAAGTATTTCCTTTTACCTGTTTTAACTCTCTCAACACTCAATTTCAGTGGATGTCCTCTTGTTCACCATCTGTGCTTTGGAGAGGCAGAGACGTTTTCAGCCACCCTTCCTACAGCAAATATTTGATGGGGACCACACTAATAATCTCTTGGCCATCTTTTCTGGCCTTCAAAGATCCCAAAGACACTTGACCTCTTTTTCTTCTTGTTGTTGTTGTTCAGTCCCATGGACCACAGCACGCCAGGCCTCCCTGTCCTCCACTAGCTTCTGGAGTTCGCCCAATTTCATGTTCATCGCTTCGGTGACACTATCTAACCATCTCATCCTCTGCCGCCCCCTTCTCCTTTTGCCTTCAATCTTTCCCAACATGAGGGTCTTTTCTAATGAGTCCTCTCTTCTCATGAGGTGGCCAAAGTATTGGAGCTTCAGCTTCAGGATTTGTCCTTCCAGGGAGCAATCAGGCTTGACTTCCTGGAGGATTGACCAAATGGATCTCCTTGCAGTCCAGGGGACTCTCAAGCGTCTTCTCCAACACCATAATTCAAAAGCATCTATTCTTCGGCACTCTGCCTTTCTTATGGTCCAGCTCTCACAGCCATACATTGCTACTGGGAAAACCATAGCTTTGACTATGCAAACCTTTGTTGGCAGAGTGATGTCTCGGCTTTTTATTAAGTTGTCTAGGTTCGCCATAGCTTTCCTCCCAAGAAGTAAACATCTTTTACTTTTAAAAGTAAATTTCATGGCTTTTAATTTCATGGCGGCAGTCACCATCTGCGGTGATCTTGGAGCCCAGGAAAATAAAGTCTGTCACTGCTTCCATTTCTTCCCCTTCTATTTGCCAGGAAGTGATGGGAGTGATTACCATGATCTTAGTTTTTTTAATGTTGAGCTTCAAGCCGATTTTTGCACTTTCCTCTTTCACCCTCATCAGAAGGTTCTTTAGGTCTTCCTCACTTTCTGCCATTAGAGTGGTATTGTCTGCATAACTGAGGTTATTGATATTTCTCCCAGCAATCTTGATTCCAGCTTGTGAATCATCCAGCCAAGGCTTTCTCATGATGTACTCTGCATATAAGTTAAATAAGCAGGGTGACAGTATACAGCCTTGTCATACTCCTTTCCCAATTTTAAACCAATCAGTTGTTCCATGTCCAGTTCTAACTGTTGCTTCCTGACCCGCATACAGGTTTCTCAGAAGACAGATCAGGTGGTCTGGTACTCCCATCTCTTCAAGAACTTGACCTCTTAGATTCTCTCATTGGACATAGACCATTAAACAGTTACCCAGTAGTGAAGGAAAACCTAATGAAATATCACTTTCACAATTAGCATTGACATCTCCTATAACAATTTATAACATCAATGCTCTACACAGGCCAAGCAATACAATGTTCAAATAAACAGATCCTCCTTCCACAACAGCCAGGCTTCAAATACCAAAGGCTACAGCCTTTGAATATAAAATTTCGATCAGAAAGGTATGTATGAACAAGTTTGTGTAGGACAGCTGTACTTCACAGAAAAGTGACATCAGTAGAGATGGGAGAAACAGTGATAAATAAAACACACACATAGCAACACCACTTTCCACACTTCTCATTTTTGTTAAAAAAATATGTTTTTATTTAAATTTTATTTACATTTATTTTGAAAAAATAAAACTGATCTATTTCGGTTTTGTATTTATTATTTAATGGGGATGCATGAGTAATGACTGCAGCTTCATATGTTGACACTATACCACCTATATCACCTACCTAGTACACTTTTAATTATAATGCAAATTTTAAATAAAAACGCATAATACAGCTTTCTGCACTTTGACCTTTAAAAAACACAAAAATCCACCACCACCACAACAACAACAACAACACCATTTTCTCCCAACGCTAGCCGTCAAGACTAGCCTAGCCACAATCTTTATTAAATTTTGGACCGATGAACTGGAGCTGGTCTCCCTCCTCATCTCGCCTTGCTCCTTTCTAGTATTATAGAAGCTAGCCTGTCTTTTCAAAGTGCCACTAGAGAGCAGTCATATGCAGAAAACTACAGTATACAAGGATGAAGGAGCATTTCATACACTCAGTTCATCCCCTTGCAAAGTAGCGAATGGCATATGTATGAAATTGGGCATGTGCCTAATCCCCACATAAGGACCCTATGCAGTTGGGAGAGTCACTGCCTGTATCTATTGATAACACTGAACTTGATGAATCAATAGTTCATGGAATAGTTGATGGAAGTCGATTGCAACTTCCAATGGCCCTGGCAGCCTCTGCAGAGATGTGCGTCTGCATCAGCTTATTCAAATGGAGTGGTGATCACATACCTGGAGGGCAAAAGAGTCTCTTTACCTCCCTCTGCCAAGCCCTTCTCCACCCAGTGCCTGCTATTCAAGGAGCAGAGAATGTCCATCTATTTGCCCTGCTTCTTTGAGGTCTTCCCCATCTTTCTCTCCAGTTCTTTCACCTCCCATTTTTCTCCAACTGCCACTGCTGTTCGATCCAGAATATCCTGGGTGGTGGCAACAGCAACTTCCTTGAAACTTCCTTTGCCACACAGTAGAATTCGGTAGTTATCAAGTGCCGATAATTTCATGTAGAACTTCCTGTGCAGTCGTGAGTTTGCTGCTTTCTTAGAGGTGGCATGTCGAGTGGCCCATCAGTCACTGGCCAGTGAGTGTGGGGTCTCCCTCGGCCATTTGGGTGGTGAACAACTATGGCCACAACCCAAAGCAAGTTTGATGGACACTTTGCAGTGTGTGTGTGTGTGTGTGTGTGTGTGTGTGTGTGTGTGTGTGTGTG
>JAJKFI010000056.1:7392964-7409958 GCA_029204185.1 Lerista edwardsae | reverse complement strand
ATCCTACTTCTTTTCAATTTCAAAGCAGGTGGCATCCAGATTAGGCCATGGGATTAACCCTCAACCCCCCCATTGCTACACTATTTCCCTATTGAAATCACCAGCTTGAAACTGCTGTCACCAGCACTGCCATGACTGCTTTTACATTTGTTAAAAAACATACACATAGAGACCCTTTCTGTGTGTCTCCTGCATCACATCTAGGTCTGAGCTCAATGAGCTCTTATGAATGACTTACTGTGGATACTTTGACAGAGTCTTGAGGGGGGGCAGTGACCATTTCAAACTCACTGTAAGTGCAGCTTTCTCCAGAAACAGGAGTTCCCTTTCATTTGTGTTTTTCTTTTCACTAAAGGGGAGAGGTTGAGCATTTTACATTTTCCAAACATATCACATTTGTGCCTGGAGAACGCTGTACTTCCTAGATAGACTCAGGGCGCAATCCTAACCTGGAGTTAGGCCGGCACAGTTAGGCCAGAAAAGTTTGACTGACCCAAGGGACACCATAAAGTATGTTTGGACACTCTTGCAGTCAGAGAGGCCAGCACACAGACGTATGCCATCCTCCCTGACTCCAAGAGTGTTCCAAATGCACTTTATAGTGGCCCTGGTGCCAGCCAAACTTTGCTAGCCTAACTGTGCCAGCCTAACTCCAGGTTAGGATTGCGCCCTAAATGGCATATTTAATCTGGAAGCAAGGCAGGTATCATCTTTCAGTGCTCCTCTTTCTCCTTCTCCGGAGCATATGGACCTTTTCTCTATAGCAAGGTTGACAGTTGCTTTGAATTAGCGTGCTTGGCGGGAGTTCAAGGAAATGAGTGGGAGTTTATTTAGCAGAGAGAGACAGTTGCAAAACTTGGGAATCCAGCGCCAAATGAGTCCAGAGACATCCATTATTTGACAGCAAACCCCTTTTGCTTGGGAAGGATCTTTTTTCACTCCTTCGGCTTACCTATATGTGTTTGAGTTTAAAAACAGAGGTGGCAACTCTGAAAACAAATATATGATTTTCTTGGAAACGTTGGGTTCCATTGCTCCAAAGCAAGGTAAGGAAAAGCAACTGATTTTGTGATGAAGTCCTTTGCAAAGGAATTAATGGAGAGGGAACGAAAATAGGACATGCTTTGCTTAAAATGCACATTTTTGCAAAACGACAGCTGCATTAGGAGATATCCGCTCCTGTGAAGTTGCAGCCGAAGTTGTGTCTCTATTCTGGTGTGCAAGGTGGAGTTATACAATTTAAGCGGAGAATGTAACTTTCCCTTCCGTGCAATCAGGGCTCGTAAACTCCACACTTGTGCAAGCAGCCGTCTTGAAAAAGGAAAGCCTTTTGAGTTCAGGTTTGTGTCATTTATCGTGGACATTGGAGGTCAATACCGGAATGCCTAACTTTCCATCTGAGTGTCTTTGAAGGTTGCTTTGACAGAGGTATGCATTTGTGTTCTTTTGATGTGAGAACGCAAAGATCTTTTTGGTGTTCTTAAACTGAGTGCTGGGAATTAGCTATGGAACAGTGCATTGAAACTGTGGGAATTGCCCAAATAGACAAAACCCATGGTATAACTTGTTTGTTTCTGCAAACATGTAGGGAAATTAACATATTTTATATATTTGGATGGTTATTGTATGCACATAATGCTACAATGATGTGTTTTTGTAATATGTAATGCTGAAACAGTTAAACGTTTTATATGCTATAGTACGGAGTGCAATCCTGCCATTTAAGCACCATTGGTGCCCCCTATATGGTGTGAAAGATTTAACCACTTCCTTAATGCTCCCATGGAAACCAACAGGTTTTTAAAGTTCTTAATGTTTGATGGCAGTGTGCCCAGTACGAAAAAATTAAAATCCATGCCAAGTCTGTGGCTTGGCGTTTCATCTTTTCTTTACCAGCTCACTGGAGTGTTTTTCAGTTTGATTTTCCCATAGGAAGACGTGAACATCATTCCAAGTGTTCACTTGAGCTCAGTTGCCATGGCTCCGCACAAGCTTGTTTTTTTCTGTTGGTTTTTATAAATACAAAATAAACCATAGGGCTCTAGGGTCAGACTCTAGCTAAGTTTGAGCAATTCTGAAAAGGGGTGTGTCCTGCCCGTAACTTTGGTAACTTTGGTTTGTTTTAAGCATGGCTGGTTAGGTACGACTGACACAATTATCTGAATAAATCAGAGGAGCAAACCTCAGTAGCCTGTCTTGTCAAAGGGCTTGTGGGCATTTGAGAGACTGAGAGAAATAGCAAACACAAGTGCATCAGAATAAAAGGAACGATTCCGCTCTGCAGTTACTCCCTCTTATAAGAAGCCCTGCTGGATCAGGCCAAAGGCCCATCTAACCCAGCTTCTAATATCTCACAGTGGCCCACCAGATGTCTCAGGGAGCGGACAAGATAAGATACCCACTTCCTGTTGCCACTCCCATGCACCTGGCATTCTGAGTAGTCTACTTCTAGAACCAGGAGGTTGAGTATACTCATCACAGCTTCTAACCTGTGATGGACTTTTCTTTTAAAAATCTGTCCAATCCCCTTTTAAAGGCATACAGGCCAGGATCACCACATCCTGTGGCAAGGAGCTCCACAGACTAATTACTTGCTGGGTAAAAAAGTGAGGTGAGATAAACACAATTGAAGGTGGGGGTCTCTTTATCCATGGTTTTTTGGCATCTGCTGATTTGACTCTGCACTGGACCTGCTCTGGAGGTCCTCACCTGACCTCCTGTGTGAGACAGAAAGCACCTTCTGATTATGTCTGGAAGGCTTTCTGAGGCCCAGGAAGGCCTTTGTTTCAAGTGGATTTTCTTTTAATTAAAGAGAACACACTTGTTGCGATCCAAGGAACAGATCTGCTGTGCTAATTGAGGTCATTTGATGTGTAGACAGAATGGTTTCAGGGGTCAGCCAGAACAGGCACTGGCCAAGGACCCAAGGTCCAACCAGAGAAACCCTGATCTTTCAAGACCACTGGCAGCAATAGCTGTAGCACCCAGGATGCCATCAGGATTATGCCATCAGGATCAATCAATCAATCACTAGTATTTATATACCACTTTTCAACACAAAGTTCACAAAGCGGTTTACAGGCAAATAATAACATTAAAGTTAAATGGCTCCCTGTCCCAAAAGGGCTCACAATCTAAAAGAATGGAGAACACCAGCAACAGCCACCAGAAAGACACTGCACTGGGGTGAAGAGGGACAATTGCTCTCCCCCTGCTAAATATAAGAGGACACCACTTGAAAAAGTGCCTCTTGCCCAGTTAGCAGGGGTGCTATCAAGAAGTGGGGGACTGAGTGCAGAGGTCTGCCCCGTAACTGCTTGTGGATGCTGCAGCACCCAACAGAGATCCAGTTCAACCACTTTTTCTTTCCTGGTTAGAGGTGAAAGAGAGGGATGGAAATTACAGGTTGAATACCCCTTATCCGGAATTCAGAAATACAGGGATATCCCAGTATCCACTGGGGTTCTGTTCCGGACCCCACCATGGCTATCTGAAACCGTGGATACTGGGGACGACTTTTTAAAGACTGGGGAACATCAGTGGTTTTGCTGCAACAAGGTAAAAAAGAGAGACTTGTTTAATGTTCCCCTATCTTTTTAATAGGAGTCCCGGTATCCATCGTATCCGTGGATAACTGAAACCATGGATACCAAATCAGTGCATACCAGGGCATGCTTGTATTGAGTACTCCAAAATATGGAACCTCTCTGAGTGCCACCATGACTTTTTTTTACTTTTTTGCCTAAAGAAAGAAAAATCACAAACTGTGTTTCATGCACAACAATTATTAAAAACATTGAATAAAATAAATTACCTCCAGGCTATGTGTATGAGGGGTATATGAAACATAGATGAATTTTGTGTTCAGATTTGGGACCCATCTCCAAGCATTCTCATTATCTACATTATATGCAAGTATTCTGAAATCTGGAAAAAAATCCAGTATCCAAAACACGTCCGGCCCCAAGCTCTTTGGATGAGGGATGCCCAACTGCAGATCTTTTACTAGCTTGCTGCTTGAGGTCCTTTTAAAATGAAGATGTTTGGGGGATTGATGCTGGGACCATACATGTGCAGACAGTTTTGCTACCACTATATCAGTGGTTCCCAAACTCTGAGCCATGGCTCCCCAGGAAGCCATTGAATCCAGCCGGGGGAGCCAAGGAATCCACGCGAAAACTCCACCACCCCATACAATATATAGGACTTTTTAGCCCTAATGTGGAGCCACAGCCAATGGCTCAATAGGTCAAGGGAGCTGCCAGGTGAAAAAGTTTGGGAACCATTGTTATGACCAGTCTTCCTGTCCCTTTTTCACATACAGACAGATGCAATATCTCTTGAATTGGGCGTTGATGGTCTGGGTGCAGTTATGGGGTAATGTAAGGGCACAGGAGGGCCCTAAAACTCATCCCACTCTCATACCAGATTGAGTAAAGTCTGAACATGCCTGTGGGGAGCAGCTGTAGATGCTAAGTATTTCCTCAGCTGATGCCGAGAACGTCAGTTAATATTTACATAGCTGTATTGCCAAAGCAAATAATTCAAAGTTATAGTTCTCAAAGAATGTGGATTTCAGTATTTGACATGAATATTGGGACCTTATAGGGAAGGTCTTGAAAACACCATTAATTTAAGCTCTGATAAGATAAGAAAAAAAGGAAGAAGAAAAAACATGCTGAAAGACCCACAAGGAGGAACCCCACAGAAGCCAAGGAATGAATGGAATATCTGTGATCTGTGTGATCAGCAGTGTCAGGAAGCTAGTTTGGCTTCCAGCCCAGCAGAGTGCTTGGAGTTGTACCCCTTTACTTCTGAGTTGATGCTTGCTGTTCGTCATCAGGAGCTCTGGCGTAGCTAATGAAAGTGTAGCCCGGTACAGAGGGCAAAATGTTACCCCGGAAATTATGTCCCAACAGGAAGTGACATCACAGTTGTATTTTCATTTTCTTGTTTTTTGGGCCATAAGTTTTGATAGACTGAAGACACTATACTCGGATTTGTTTCATTGAATTCTTAATGAAATTCCACATCAAATGATACATAACGAGACCATATTATTCCTTAAAAAACCACAATTTTAACAAATCACAATTTTAACATAACAGTTGCATTTTTGTTTTTGGGCCATAAAGTTTGATAAAGGTATTACACTTCAGTTTGTTTCATTGCATTCTGCATTAAATTGCACATCAAATGGTATATAGCATGATAGGGGTATTCATACATACCAGAGTTTTCACAATTATGGCCACAAGTGTCAAGCTCAGCTTGTTGCTCCCTTAAAGCTTGTTGCTCAGTGAACTTGCAACCCCCTGCACTTCTTTAGCTACATCTCTGATTAGGAGGAAGTGCTGAGGGGAGCCAGGGGTGTAAAACTCATTTCATACAGCAGGCCAAACAGCATTCATGATGCCTGATGAGGAAGTGATGTCATGAAGCAGGAAGTGATGTCACAAAGCAGGTCATTAGCAGAAAAAAGTGCTGTTTTCTCACTTAGGGCACAATCCTAACCAACTTTCCAGCACTGACATAGCTGTGCCAATGGGGCATGCTCTGCATCCTCATAGCGGCCTCCTCAAGGTAAGGGTATATTTGTTCCCTTACCTTGGGACTGCATTGCACTTACCACGGTGCTGGAAAGTTGGTTAGGATTGCACCCTTAGGAACTCATTTGCTGCAAATGACAGAAGAGAAAACACACAAGTCATGATTGTATTTTCAAGATATGGGAGAACCCAATTATCATGTGGGCTGCCCTTTCAGCAGTGACACCTAAGCACAGCTTAGCAGCTGAGAGCAGCTGATGCTGATGCTGGGAGAGCCTGAGAGCTGGATAAAACGCTTCTGTGGGCCACATCCAGCCTGCAAGCTTTCTGTTTGACACCGCTGTGCCAGGCTGTCTAGAAGAAGGGGGAATCTTCCCTATACACTTGACATCACAAGGTTCAGCTTCCACTGATTATGTAGGAGGATTCAGTGCATGACATCTTCCTCCATATGTATTCTGCCCATTATAACTAGAGGAATTTGGTAAGTTTATATCCAGTGATGGGATCAGCTAACGACTCGGGGGGAACGTTGGGCGGGCAGCAGGAAGGCTGGGCGGGACTTCTGGGTGATTGACAGCCCGTCCGTCCAGGTCCACCACCTGCCCGCCTGCCACATGGGCTGTCCTGGCCTTGGAGGGGGTGCCCACTCGCCGGGGGGGACAGGTGGGGGCCCCCGAGTGCCAGGGCGCGCAGCGGCAGGGCGCGCCACCCAGGGGCAGCCCGTGTGGTGGGCGGGCGGGCAGCAGACCTGGATGGATGGGCTGTCAATCACCCAGAAGTCCCGCCCAGCCTTCCTGCTGCCGCCCAGCGTCCCCCCGAGTCGTTAGCTGATCCCATCACTGTTTATATCTATTGGTTTTTATGTTGTGCACCTACCTCTTGGGCTTCCTTTGTGGCAAATGCCATGTTTTCCTGATCTAGAATTAGTTCCAGCTCTCTATCATCATGTAATGATGACTTATGGTTGTGTTTAAACTAAACGAGGACCACCCCTAGCTATTCTCAGCTCACAGCCCTCTTTGGAGTGGTTTCAAAATGCAGAAATCAGAGTCTCTGCTGTCGGCCAGAACATCTGGGGAAAACTTGGAATCTTTAAAAATGGAGTGAAGGGATCCAAATGTGCTCTTCTATATTGAAAGGACATTGCTTGCGCATGGCCAAGCTAGTGGGGGATATTGGCTAATGAGTTGGATCTGGACTGGGGAGGCTATTATATGGGTTCAAAACCATTTCGCTCTGAATTTCTTTGGGTGACCCCAGCAATTGTGGTCCTGGCCCACGCACTGCCCTGGAGCAAGACCACAGGCTGCCGCCTGCCACCCAACTGCCATCGCCACCCACTGCCCTCCCCTCCAACTCACCTGGAGGCTCGCACAACTCGAGGCTGCTCTGCTGGTTTTTACAATAGCCTCTGGAAAGGTTTTAAGCATTTCTTCCAGTTTTGACAAAAAAGCAACAGGATTGTTGTGAGGATCAAATGGGATTAGTCCACTACCGCCACCCAGAAATCCTTGGGGGGGGGGAGTGGCTATCAAGTGTGATTGAGAAATAATGCTTTGCTGCATGACTTTGAGTATCTGTTACTAGGTCCCTTATTTCTTCTAAGGCAGAGCTTGCGAAATGGTGGGGCACAACCCACCACAGAGCTCAAAAAGGGCCATTTCCCCTTAAGGGGAGGGCCCCCAGAAATCACTGCCCAGCAGCACCCGATTGCGGCACCACAGCCATTTAGGGTCATGTGCCCTACCTGGGGGGGAGGGGTCCAGGGGGGTCCAGAAGGGTTGAGGAGGTTTATTATTACGAATCCGAGTAGGAGTGAAGGCTTCGATACAAGTTTTTGTTTCAAAAGAAGACTAGGAAGGTATTCAGTGAAGATGTGAACTGTATAAGCACAATGGCAGAAAAAGAGGGAGGTTTGACATAATACTTATTATAAAGTGAATTTTCTGCTAATGCTAATGAGACTATTGTTCAGGAAAATCACTCCTGAATAACAGACAAAATTAGTTGTAATTGGATATCTGTCACATTGTGTATTTAGGCTCTATTCATATTCGAGAGAGGAATCCATGCAGTCAGCTTCAGTGGGATTTAGTTAAGACACCCTGACCATACCTATTGCACAGGAATAGAAGCTGTTCAGTTGTTGCCACTTCCACATGTTATAAGCAGCTGGTTTGGGCATGCCTGTCCAGCGACTTGCTTTAACTCTGAGAATTGTATGCATGGTGCTTGGCAGCTGAGCATGTGATCTGGCTACACTGAAAGCATTTCCTTGAAGTGACATTAGATCAACGGCTCTCAAACTTTTTAGCCACTCTATAATGACACTCTGTCCCAACCCACCTACCTTGATGAGACTATTAAAAAGGTGATTTAGAAAGAAATAATGACTAGCCTCAGGATTGGAGGGGCTTAGTTGTGTGACTGGGGGCGCAGTCCTCAAGTGGATTTAGGATGGCGCATGTCCCTTGCGCCAGCCTTGGAGAGTCGCAAACGTGCCATAAGGCCCATCAGTACCACTCCAGAAAAGGCTGGGCCGGCACGAGGATGCACGTGGGCCTGCCTGCACCAGGAGCCAGCAACAGGTAAGCCTGGGGGAGGGCGGGGGTCAGATCGGGGCAGGAAGAGGGTGGAGAGAGGGCAGACCCGTGGCCCGGCCAGCCTGGGGAGGGGTGTGTGCACAGGATCTGGCATTTACGCTGAATCCCAACCTCTGTCTTTTATATTCAACTTTTACATTCTTTTATACTCTTGAGTGATGCTCTGATCTCCTATTGGATTGGGGCAAAAATTCTTGTTACCTGTATCTTACACAGTTGGACCTTGGTATCCACAGAGGATCTGTTCCCGGACCCCCAGCAGATATCAAAACCTGTGGATAATGGAATCCACAGGTTTGGACCATCAAAGACCTCTGGAATCATTCTGAGGCCCCCACAGGTATCGGAAAAGCACTACCGGTTTTTGGAAAAACTGAAACTGTGGGTGCAGTCCTAACCAACTTTCCAGCACTGACATAGCAGTGCCAAGGGGGCATGTGCTGCATCCTGCAATTAGGAGGCAGTCACGGAGGACTCCTCAAGGGAAGGGAATGTTTGTTCCCTTACTTGGAGCTGCATAGACCTTACCCCAGTACAGTGCTGGAAAGTTGCTTAGGATTGTGCCCTGTGTTTCTGACACCTCCGGGTATTTTTCTGAGGCCTAGAGAGGGAACACAAGGCCTGTCAGGGCCTCAAAAAGCCTCCCAGGCATGACCAAAGTATTTTGTCACACCAAGTGGCCCCCTCCCTGGTGAATTAGCCTTCATAATCACATTTGTGTAATCCAGCACAAGGGGTGGATGTTATTGAAAAAGTCCAAGAAAATCAGTTGAGGTTTCAGCAATGGGAGATCATGACTGGACATGCTCCTCTCCTGACAGTGTGACTCTCGTTCCAGTTTTTGGAATATAAAACTCATCAGAGATTGAGAAGATTAAACTGTCCAGCTAGTAGGAGGAGGTAGAGAAAGGTTTGCAGTGTGAGTGAAGAGATAGTTTCTAGCTGTGAGTTGGCTGGCGGTGAGGTGTCTTTGGAGAACAGTTCCTTTCTTTGGGGAGTCGATGTAGGATTTATTGCTGTGCTATCTGTTTTCGCTGTGCTCCACTTATATACTAGAAAATAAACCAAATATTGCAAAACTGTTTTAGCACTCCCTCCTCTCATCCAAAGGAAACCAAGCCTCGTTGCACTGCCGTTTGATTTCTTACCGCTTGGAGATGCGGGTTAGTGCATGACAATAGAAAACTTTAAAAATGTCTAACATTAAAATCTGGACTGTTCCCATCTCTTGGGATTTGATTTATTTCCATTTCCATAGGAATAAAACTGTATGAAGCAAACCTTTTAACAACAGCTTGATTAAAATTTGGCAGCTTGATTAAAAAATGGCCCTGGGGGTCAGGCGTCAGCAGGGTTCTGTGTTTCTGTGGTTGGCTGACCAGATAGGAACACTGTCCAAACAAGATGGGGGCTTCAAGAGACCAGGTGCAAGGTGAGGTCCGGGTCTGGTTGAGTGTTAATTTATCAAAGAAAAAATGAGGTGAGTCTGTTGGGAATTCTCCTAGCAAGGCGTACTCAGACTGAAGGACTAACTCAGAACTCATGGACTTTATAGGGCCTGGTGAGTCCTGATTGGGCCCATGTGGTCAGCTGACAGGAATCAGTCTGGTCTTGCAGCTGTTGAGGTTGCTCAGGCTGTGTTTGTTTTCAGCTTCTACTGTTAGTAGCGCTAGAGAGCTGGTTGTTTTTCTCCTAGTAGCATTTGGTGTTTTGCTTCTAGTATGCTTGCCACACTAGCAATTTGCTTCTAGTGGGCTCGCTACACTTGCCATCCTTCAGATTGACAGCAGCAACAAAAAAGGGTGGGAAGAGAGTTAGTGGTTCCAGGAGGTGGGGCTCAGGGGGTTGAGGGGAAGAAGAAGGCTTAAGGTTTGTTTGGATTTTGCTCAAAGACAATTTATTTCTTGAAAATGACTCAAAAGTTCTGTGAATTGAGTCATGACAGACTCACACTATGAATTGCGACTTGAATAGCGGGATTGCAGACTCATGACTCGACTCACAACTTGAGCTTAGTGGTTTCAGCATTCACAACTACAAGCTAGTTATCCCTGCATTAGAATGCAAATCAGTTCCACAAGTGTCAACTTTTCTGTCTTTCAAACCCATGAAAAAATTGTCCTCTTAGGGTTAAAGAGACATGACTTGGATGCAAATGTGCGGGGGAGGTGACTATTCTGTCCTTATACACTTAAACAGCATGTAAGCTAAAATAATAGAAGAAACGTACTTTTGGTTTTGATCTATTGACACAGGAGATAAAAATGGTTCACTCTGTCTGGAAGGATACAGCTGTGTTTTCCATGTTTAAAAAAACCAGAAAGGAATCCTCTCATCATGCCCTACAGCCAATGGGTGGTTTTCATACCTTCTGGATGAGGTAGAAATGAATACAAAACGAGTTTGGCTTCCATCTTCATTGTAATTGTTGCCGTCTTTGCTGGCAGCCAGACGTGACTATGGGCAATTGGCAGCGGCCCCAAAAAGCATGCTGAGGATGTCACCTGAGTTTCCAAGACTAGCAGATCATTCTGTTGGGTGTGAAGGAGATACCTCCACGTTGATCCTGGAAGAATAACAGGGCTGTCCCTTGTGAATATACAAATGCCTTTGTCTTTGCCGTGCTTAGCTGACCTCTGTGGTTTTTTCTGGAAAATGCTTTGGATTCTTAGAAATTAAGGATAGATGATTCCCTAGGAGAAAAAGCCTTGTTTAGACAAAAGCTGCCAAGATGTCCTTAAAAGGAAGGGTCTGCCTGACACGCAGCATTGGAAACATTTTGTGGCAGTTCTGGCCTCCATCAGAACTCAAGACTAGCTATGCTCAACTGCAGGTCCACGGCTAAACAATAAAATCCACAGACAATTCTGCTCTTCCAGGCCATGCAAAGCATTGTGGAGGCAGACTTGTGACATCCAACTAGGAGCATAAACTGTTGTCTTCAATGGGGCTTACTTTTGGAGTAAGAGTAATGGAGTAATTTACAACGGAGTGTGCATAGGATCGCAGCCTAAGAACCTTCTACAGAAAATTGGTTTAATGTGTGTCCTTAAGTCATTGCAAATACAGTATGAATGTCTACCATAGTGTTTCTCATACTTCGGGTAGGGACTTACTAGGTGGATTGCGAGTCATTTTTAGGTTGGTTGCATAGCACCTAGTGCAGCAAATTTGAAAATATGGGAAGATGGTACACTGGAAAGGGGAAACTGTGATTATTTTGCTTGTGCAAAGGTTGGAAATAGGGTTTTGGTCTGATTCACTTTGCTATGGGAAAGTGACTTATTGCTGCATTCTCAGGAAAGCAGCAGTTTCTGGTGTCACAATGACATAACTTCTGGGGGGTCCTGGACAGATTGTCATTCTAAAAAGTGGGTACCCGAGCTAAAAAACACAAAAGTCAAATCCGTCACCAGAACATTCTTCTGATCCAGCCACACCGAAATGGACGGAAACCACACGTTTCAATGGGGCTGGTACAAGAGAACTTCCCATTGTTTTTTTTTAAAATTATTGCAGCTACTGTGGGTCTTTGACACATAGCACCACTCTTCTTTCTTTTAGCCACATCCAGAGATCACGAGTCACTCCCACTTCTGGGTTTTCTCTTGCTTTAAAGAAATGGATGTTGAATAATAAGGCACAGTGGCGATCCTACCTATTTGTTTGGGGGGGGTTCACTTGCCCCAAGGTGCCACACCAGTGGAGGGGAGGGGGCGGCGCAAAGGCGCATGGCAGTGCCAGTGGCGATGATGACAAGCAGTGTGTGGCTCTCCCGCCCACCCTTGCATCTGTATCACTCCAAAATAGAGTAATTCTGGACGATGGGGGTGTGGTTGGGGCGGTGCAGGGGAGTGGGGAGCTGGTGTAGGAGGAGGCAGTTATTGGGCCTGCACCAGGCTGGAGACTCAGGTAGGTCTGCCACTGATAAAGCAAAATGTCTCTGAACATATACAGAGCGTCCTTCTTCCACTACATAGTCCAAGTACTAGCAGCAATTTAGTATTGGAAACAATCATTGCTTTGGTTGGTGGGTTTGGAAAAAAGTGGGGTCTGTGAAAAAGCACTTCTTAAGCATCTCTGATGGTAAAACATGAAATTATACAGTGAAATGAAGAATAAATGTTCGGTGGTTAAACAAAAATTGACAGTGAATAGAAGTGGGTAGAAACAAGGTGGGTTTTTTGGGGTTTTTTTGCGGATTTATGTGTTTTCTAAAGTTAAAAGTGCAGAAATTGGTGGTGTTTTTAAACTATGTTTTAGAATAATAGTCAGCTCTTTGGAACTGCTCTAGTATAAAATATTGTAAATCTCAATTGGAGCTTATATTGCATGTTCCTGTACCACCAACTACCAGTTGTCCAAGTGCTTTCTTTCATCAGAAACAGTAATCAACAGACCTCTCAACCTGTTGAGCAGCATTAGCCAACCCTATTGGTAGTTGTACGGGCTGCAAAGTGCCAATGAAACACATTATCAGACTGAATCTGAAGGGTGGGATGAGAGAACTCGTGTAAGAAACTGAGCTCCAAACCAGGAAGCAGCCAGTTCAAAATTCGCCCCTGCCAGGATAACACCGATTATCTCTTGACAGCCACAATATGGAACTCATAATACTGACCTACTTTAGAGGAGTACTCAGAATATTATTAGAAGTGTTTTGAACACTCAGACAATTGTACATAAATGTTAAGTATTAGTATTCCAAGTGGGATTTCTCCCTTGCCATTTTATGTTTTTAACCCAATCTCACATACAGGCAGCCAGATGTTTAAGTTCAGCCTTCTCCTCTCATGTGCTAGTTTTCTGTGTGCAGGGATATGTTAAAGTGAGCATTCACACATGCAGTCCCCATCTATCATGGTCTAAAATCAGTGATTTACTTTTTGTGTAGACAAGTTCTAAATTGCCCCGAAGTGACACCTTAAAGTTGACTGTTCCCAAACTTACTACAGTCACAGCATCTTTCTTCTGTGTAACAGTGGCATAGCTAAGGGAGGTGCAGGGGGCAATTGCACTGGGCAACAAACTTTAGGGGTGCAATAGGCTAAGCTTGATACTAGTCGCCAAAATTGTGAAAGCCTTGTTAAGTATGGATACGTTATATATCACGTTATATATCTTTGGAAAGGAAATTTAATGCAGAATGCAATGAAATTAACCACGTTAGGATATCTGTATTCTGTCAAAGGGTATGGCCAATTAATCAGAAAACTTTTTATTTACTTTGGGCCCAATCCTGAAGCCAGTGGTAAGCTTGGTATGGTGCTGCAAACGTGCCATGAAGTGTGTTCACGGCAACAGAGCCTCAGCACTGAGGACTGGCTGCCATACCGCTGACCTCGGTAAGTGCTACCGTGGGCTGGTGGATTGACTTTTGGAGATGGGGAAAATGAAGAGAAGGCAGGGGAGATAGGAACTAGGCAAGAAAGGGGAGGAGCAGCCCCGGGGGGGGGGTTGTGATTGGTGCTAGCCTTCATCACTGAATCCTTAATTCCAATTTTGCTTTATGTCTCATCAAGGCATAAGGCCAGAACGCTCCCCCCCCCCATTTTCTGTTCGTTTGACCTTCTGTTCCAATAGAATTGCCATGTTGGACCAAAGGCCTAGAAATGCTTTCTTTTTGAGCTCATGCAGCTGTGTTGTGGCTGAAATGGACCTGAGTGCTGGAAACAAATAATAAGGGTCTGTGTGTGCACATGCTGGTTGTGGATGGCACACTTAACCTTTGCTCTTTGTTAATAGCAGATGTTCTGGATTATACATACCTAGAGGTGTTTGTTTTGGGTGAATAAAATAGGATTGTACCTGAGCAGTGGCGTAGCTAGGGCATTTTGCACCTGGAGCTACTTAATTTTACACACACACACCATGGCAAACATTTTTTGGTTTTTTGGCCATAACGTTTGCTAGCATTAAGGTTTAAGCATTAAGGTTGAAACTCCCGGGGCGGGGGGAGTTCATTGAATTCCTGGTGAAATGCCACATCCAATGGTGTAAAGAGCAAAAGAAGGCTAGGCTATGGTTTGACTCCATTTTGTCAACATAACTCCATTTTGTGGGAAGAGCTGAAGCTGCTAAAATACCAGCTGGTGGTAATCAGCTCTGAGGTAATTTCCTATCTGCGTTGTTTCTGCAGAAAGGTATGAGGTCATAGTTAGGGTCAGGAAGAACAAACCTAATCAGGAAGGTTCCATCCAGCTAGTGCTGCAATCAAGAAGATTCCACACAGCTGAGACCCATCACTTATAGGTTCAGCGTTATGCATAAATAACCTTTTCTGACCATTCTGCAACCTCCTACCATTCCATCACCCCATCAGGAGTTGACTGACCTTTATCCTGATTGGATAGTTGATTGTTCTAGAGGGGTTTAAAGTTACCCAGTTTTGAGGGGTACAGAACAGCACACAGACCATCAAGACACCATCAGACCATCAAGACACCATCAGAGAAGATCACCAGACCTTCAGAGGCCTTCAGATCTCCAAACTGACAGATCACCTTCTCCAAGCCTGTTCAAGATGCCCAGCATGGACCTGCTGCCTGCATTGGACTGAAAAGAAGGTGAACCTGTAAGGCTAACTACCTTACAGGTACTAGGGCCTAGTCTAGAGTTAGGCATATAGGAGTTTACTTATTTTAAGGTGTATCTTGGTTAACTCTGTTGGTTCTTTTAAAGCCTTTCCTAGTTTTGTAACTGTTCCTTTCTTAGTAAATTATAGTTAATCTATAAGCTTTATTTGTGGTTACTTGGAACCAGACTAAATTCAGTTTTGCTGCTTGGGCACCCTAGCAATTAAGCTTTATAGCTTTGGGATAGGTCCCTGTAGTTGGGGCTAGTTATGCCTGGGGAGTTTTAAAGTTAAGAGTTTGTTCATTGCTCTTAGAGGCTGTTACTCTTATATTAGCTGTGATCCCAGGCTGGTAGCAGAGGGTGTGGGCCTTGTTGCGTTGGCTTGTAAGTGCTTAAGGACACGCGCTGCTGAACATTCACAACTCATATGGGCCCTGAGCTGGTTATAGGGCATATGAGCCTGTGAATTGCAAACAGTATACAGCATGATGGTATTATTCCTTAAAACTGTGATTTTGCAAAAGAAGTTTTATTTTCAGTTTTTACTTTTTTGGCCATAACTTTTGCTAGAATAGAGATATTACACTCCGTTTTTTTCCATTGAGTTCCTGCTAAAATTCTGCATCCAACGGTATACAGCATGACCATTGTTGTTGTTGCTGTTGTTGAGTCGCTAAGTCGTCTCCAACTATTCGCAACCCCATGGACTATCATATTATGCTGTAAACTCGTGATTTTTGGAATTTGGGGTTCAGTGGTGACACCCCCCTGAATATGGCACCTGGGGCACTGTGCACCCCCCCCCCGCCCCATAGGCAGCTGAGGTCTTCCTGAACACAATGGTCTTATCTCTGAGTAAAATACATAACACAGTTTTCAAACACCTCTACACACAATGATTAGTTAACTCCAAATGGGGGGTACTCCAAAAATTTGCTCTGACAGCATCATTAATGAGTAGCCTAGGATGCAGGCTTGCTCAGATGTAAGTCTCACTAGATGCAATAAAATGTACTGGTAAGTGTGTGCAAGATTGCAGCTTTAAAATGGTTTTCAGGAGCCCTGTGCAGATGTTCAACGGAGCAGACAACTAAACACACAAACCGGTTGGGATCACACTTTCTGTGGCCTGTCCCTTGTCCTGCTCGCCTTCCATATGTTCAGTTAGTGGCAAAGGAGGGTCAAAACACCATCTTTATGGTGCCACAAAACACCATGTAAACAGCCCCTCCCCTTTGCCACAAATTGTGCGCCATTTCTCCCAGAGATCTTTTCTTGCTCATAGCATTTATCGACATTCTTCACATATGTGGTCAGTGACTTGATAGTCACTGTGACTGATAGTCACCTTAAGCCAATGTGATCAATGTCATCACATTGGGCTCCACTCTTTGGGAGTGGCATGGCAAGCATATTGCCTGTAGCAGCAGCCAGGGTCATTTTGGGCTGTAAGTCCGTGGGGTGAGCAGAGCCACTTTGCATTGGGTACTCCTGCCTGCCCCTGCCTCTGAACATCTTGAAATCGGCCACCCAGAAGCAGTTAGCAGTGACAGCACCACATACAGTCTTCTCGCCACGGCAGAAGTTACCGCAGTTGTATGGTGAGTGGAGGGGGCCGCTTTGTGAGTGGAGGGCCCCACATTGCCCCCCCCTACTCCTGGGGCCGGTCCTGGATAGTCAGTAGATCACAGTAGTCCAAAGTCAGGTGTTTCAGAGGTGCATTTGCAGAAATTCTTTTGTGTTAACCCCTTGCTTTTGAAGATGTTTTCAGTGATCATTGGAAACTTTATGACCAGGCCATTTGAGCCGACAGCCTCTTATTAGCAGTAAACCTCTGTTTGGGTTGGTTTTCTTGATTGCTTCCAACAAACATTATGGATGCTGTTCAAAAATATTCCCTTGTTCCTGGGTGTGTGTATCTGATGGGAGACTTGCTGAATTTCCAAGTAGCACTATGCCACAGCTGGTGCTGTGCGATGGAGGGCAGGTGAAAAACTGCAATTCCATCCAACCAAACCAAGCAATACAATAAAGCACTTGCATGTAGTCAGCGGCGTCACAAAGGTTTGCATCACTCAGTATGAGAGCTCATTGCGTCATCCCCAAGATGGACCTCCTCCCGTACCAGACCATAAGAATGAATTACAATATCAGATGTACAATCTAAATGCAGTGGCATTGCTAGGATTTGTAATGCCACTTAATTCTATCTATCTATCTATCTATCTATCTATCTATCTATCTATCTATCTATCTATCTATC
>JAJKFI010000056.1:7369227-7385047 GCA_029204185.1 Lerista edwardsae | reverse complement strand
CTCTCTCTCTCTCTCTCTCTCTCTCTCTCTCTCTCTCTCTCTCTCTCTGTGTGTGTGTGTGTGTGTGTGTGTGCATGTGTGTGCGCTTGCTTGCTTGCTTGCTTGCTTGCTTAACTTATTTTTCGCTGCTTCCTTGATGCAGCAAAGACCTCATCACTGATCTGGAAGCCGGCGTTCAAAAGGACGGCAGCAGCAGATATGGTGGGAGGAGGGTAGATTGGTTCCAGCAGGCAGGGGCTAGGAGTGAAGGGAAGGAGGAAGATCTTAAGGAGGAAGTTTTGGGGAGGCTGCACAAGACTCATTTCTCATAATGACTCATGACTTGAGTCAAAATGACTCTATAAGTGGCTCAGGTCCAGTCGCAATGGGCACGCGTTATGATTTCCAAGTCTAGTTGAGTCAGGGGGTTGGCAACTCGCAACTTGGGCTCAGTGACCAGAGCACATCCCTAGAGAGAGGCAGGGACAGCCTCTTATGGGAGTTGGTTTCCTTGCAAATAGAGCATCATTGAGTTGGGTTGTTCATATTGGTTTATTAACTCTTACGCACACTGGACAGGTCAGGAGCATATGATGCACATCCAAACAGCATTTACATTTGAAAGCATCATTAGTTTCCCTAAAAGCTAAAAAGATGTCAATGGAGCGCTGGTCCCCGCAAAAGGCTCCTTCTTGCTAGTAACCTGCAACAACTCAGACCTCTCTCTGCAATGTGGACTGCATTCCAAGTGCAGTTCAGCTGGCGAGGTTTGCCAGGTTGGCCATTAGGTATCAGTGCTCCAAATGGCAAACATCTTCCAGCCATCAGTACACCATGGACCCCTCTCATCCCTGGGTTCAGCATCCGTGGATTTGAATATCTGCAGATGCTGAGCATGCGGCCGGAGAGCCTCAAAGGACCGCCCCGCCCAGACACAACTGAGAGGCACTTCAGATTTGCTGGTGTAAACTGAAACTGCCATTCAGTCGAATCCAGGAAGTGCTCTGAGGTGCAAGGAAGAGATGGGCGACCTCCAGGTGGCCCCCAGTAAGGAATTACAGCTCCACGCAGGCCCCCCATGGATTCCATTATCCACAGAATTCAGTGCCTTGCAGAGGGATCTTGAGCAGATTTCCTGTGGATACTGAGGGCCCACTGTATACTAATCTTGAGCTACTAACTAACCTGGAGAAAAGGTTTTTTTTTTCCTGAGTTGACAGCATCACAACCCTTTGCTTGCTTCTGCTGCACTTGTTTGCTGCATTCGTTTGATTGTCATTCTGCCATGATTGATGCAAATCTAACCACTCGCTTCTTACCATTTTCCAATACTTTTTTTGATTGGTGCCCAAGCATCAGAATGATGCTAACTGGGGCACACTATTTTCTTGGATGCAGTGATGCTTTTTTCCTGAATCCTGCCAGTTGAGACAACTGCTCTATTCCCCAGTTTCTCGTAATCCAGGCATAGATTTGGGTCTTTGGCCTTTTTGGACAATGAGAGCTGTCCTTACAATCTTTGATTGTTTTGTTCTCTTTCCTGGTTCACAAAGCCGCCAGTTGGACTTTTGTTTCTATGATTTATCTGCAAAGTTTGTGATTCACACTTGACTTGACAGGCAGGCACCAGCATCGTGGAAAAACCACAGCTTTTGAATGAGGCGATACGATAGGTCTGTGACTCCAAGTCTTTCAGCACATTTTCTGTGGCTTGAGATTAAAACAACAACAAGCACAGCACTGGGTGGCAATATAAAAGGAACAGTAATATGCTACAAGATTGTTCGTCCTGTGACCCACGTGTTCGGGGGCAACGTGTCATGAGCACATGCCAGTGATATGGCGGTTGGCATGATTCATTCAATCTTTCAATATGCAACACACAACAAGATGTAATTGTGCCACCTTGTGATTATCCTGGTGATGAGTGGATGTGACCACTTGTGAAGTATTGTGTTCCAGCTCTAGCTGACAAGGCTGAACCTCTCATCCTCCATTTCTTTTCTGCCTCCCTTTGTATTATTGTCCTCATCTTTTCTCCCAGATTCATCAATGGTAGGAACATTAATTTTCCACTCAGTACCTGTCACCATAGCCCTGTGTACACTGAAGGCACAATTCTAAACTGGAGTTAGGCCGGCACAAACAGGAGTGTCATAAACGCACCATAAAGTGTGTTTGGACCACTCTCAGAGTCAGGGTCAGAACACAGAGTCAGAGTCAGGGAGAACTCCGGTTCTGGTGTTGTGCATGAGGGCAAAGAACTTCCCTCTATCCACTATTCATTCCCTGCTTCACTTTATACATCTCACAGCGCAATTCTGTACGTGCTGTAACAACGTTGCGTCGACACTACAGCATTAGCGCGGATGTGGGGGTGCCAAGTGTCACCCCCACATTGGTGCTAAGGCAACGAGGCCAGCACTGCAGGCAATGCCGGTCTTGTTGCACCAGTGCTGCGCCTCCCTTGCATCAGCCAAAGCTGGCTGGTGCAAGGGAGGCGCCATGTTGGAATGGGGCGAGGGGAGGGCAGTTCTGGGTGGGGCGTGGGTGGGTGGTGGGCGGGCCGGCAAGCGTGCCAGCCCATCCGGGAGGCGGGCCCAGGATTTGGCCATAAGGCCGAATCCTAGGCCTGTACAGGAGACCAAATGGCCGCAATTCAAGCCACATGGTCTCCTTGGATCTGCGCCTGCTATTCCGAGGAGCACATATAATAGGGTTCCAGTTCCGAAGAGCCCATAGGAGAGGCTGGAGCCTCCCCTATGGTAAGGGCAGGAATGTGCCCTTGCCACGGGGAGGCTCCAGCTTCACCTATACTGCGCTAGGATATGGCGCAGGCTGCCTGTCCTCACCATTCCGGAGCAGTATAGGATTGTGCCCAGTGGTGTCATTCAAATGATTTAGGAACAGGAACTCACTTTTGAGTTCAAATTCAAATGTTGAAAAAAACAAACAAAAAAAACTCGGAAGCAGCCATGGAGCCCGTTAGGATCCGGAACGCCCATTCTGGTCCATTCCCCCTGAATGACATCACTGATTGCGCCCCAAGTCACGACCCCCCCAACCTTTTCTTCTAGACTGTAAAAGCCTCCCCAAGGATGCCCGCCTGGTCCAGGCACTGCTCATGTTTAAGAGGCAATGAACACTTCACTGTTTCTTTGGGTATTCCAGCAAACCATTGGTTCTTGTTTTTCTGATTTGTTTAATATTTGTATGTCACCATCTTGTCTTTATGTTTTTATTTGGTTTTGAACAGATTGTTGGGTGGTTTTCAAATTATGTTGTTAGCCACACATAGGGGATCCCTGCATGGATAAAAGGACACCATAAAAAAAATTTTCAAATCAGTCAATAAAGGACATTCCACTCTAAGAAGCATGCGTGCTTGCGTGCTTGCTGACCTCCAGGTCAGGATTGCACCCTCTGTCTGCAAGATGAAGCTCAGCATCACATCTATTTTTCAGCCAGTGCTAGGATGGTGATTTTCACCCACTGTGCCACAGCACATCAATGTGCCATGGAAGTTTTGGGGAGGGTTGTATATTAGTAGGGTCATTAGGGGATGTGAGCCCCTGGCCAGCAGTGTGCTGTGCCTTGTTAACTGTCCAAAAATTGATGGCATGTCTTGACCATTTTAGTGCCTTGTCAGAGTGTCATGAGACGAAAAAGGTTGAGAATTGCTATGTTTGATAGAACTCTGCTTTTCATGCTTCTGTGGTCTCTACATTGTTCCACAGTTCTTGGCTTGGGGAATGTGCAGTAGGCTAGCTCAGTGGTTCCCAAACTGTGAGCTGTGGCTCCCTGAGGTGCCTCGGAAACCAGCCAGGGGAGCTGCAGAATAAAAAACCATTACCCTATACAATGTATTTGATTGTAGCCCTGCAATTCTATAAAGGTAAAGGTTTCCCCACGACCGAATGGTCTAGTCGTGACCGACTGTAGTTTCAAAGCCTGTAGAGCCGGCGTTTTGTCCGAGGACAAGCTTCCATGGTCATGTGGCCGGCATGACTATACGCCATAGCGCGCGGAACGCCGTTACCTTCCCACCGAAGTGGTCCCTATTTATCTACTTGCATTTAGATGCTTTTGCACTGCTAGGTTGGCAGGAGCTGGGACAAGCAACAGGAGCTCACTTCATCGTGCAGTCTTGAACTCCCAACCTTCTGGTCGGAAAGCCCAGCAGCAGCGGTTTAACCCACTGCACCACCACATCCCCAATTCTATACATACCTGCAATTCTATATACACCTGCAATTGAACCTGTGAGTTCATTTAAACTCAATGGGACTTAACTTCTGAATAGTCATGCATAGGTTTGCACTGAAAATCACCCTGAAAAAGTGTTCTGTGTTACCTACTTTTAACCCTTCTTTATTCCTGCCTTTTCAAAGGTTCTGATTTCTGAAATTATGTTGCTATAAGCACTGGAGTTTTATTTCAGGATCTCTAATTGTTCACTAAGAGCATGTCAATTTCTTATTTTGTTGTTGTTGTTGCAATTCGACATAATTTCTGAGGTATTCCTGAAGCTGAAACTTGTCTCATACTTGTACAGTGTCATCTAGTGGATAAAAGAAAACAGATTTTCCAGTGTTTTGCACGGTAATGTTTAATGTTTAAGACTGTCTTATCTTATCTGATGGCTGTTAAGTACCCCTTGCACCTAATCCCATTGGTCCACAGGCTCAATGGTTTGTTATCTGTGAATTTGCTACCACTGCACTTGCAGCAGCCAGCTAGCTCAGGATTGGGCTGCCCAAGGAAAGCTATTATTTAAGGTGTAGCATTCACAAACAAGTTCACAATATAACAGGGTTCCAAGTTTGCTTTTGACTGGAATCACAGTGCAGTGGAAAAAATTTTGATATTTGGGAGCTCTTTATGTCACTCTTTCACAGCCATGTTCCCGTAAGATTCTACAACAATTATATTTCTTCATTAGTGCTTTCTTCTGTGGCTACTTTAAAACTTACCCTAGCCTCATTGAAAGATCTAACTCATTTCATCGCAAGCATCACAAGTGGGCTGCAACAATTTAAAACATACGTGTAAAAATCTGAATTAAGAATGCTAGCTTCTGCTTGTTTACTCAGAAGTGAATCCCAGTATGTTTAGTAATAGATACTCACAGGTAAAATGGCATTGTTACTTTAATGCAATGTGAGCTACATACAGAGGTGTCGCCCTACCGGTTCGCTGGGCGGAGTTATCTCGGCTGCAGGGAGGGTTTCCACGGTGATCGGCAGCGTGCTCGCTGCCTCCCGTTGCGTAATGGCGAAAGCCCGCCCGCTGTAGCTTGCCTTCTGCTGAGCCAGATGCTTCTTTTCTCTGCAAGTCCTCTGCAAGAAGTTTCAAAGGCAGCCTCTTGAGTGCTTCTGCTGTTGATATTATCACCACTGCTCTAGGAGAAGTTGGGGAGTTGTGCTTTCAATCCCTGCTCCCCATCTACTATAGCCTATCTGTAAACGGGCAATTAGGGCCAAATTCTATCCAATTTTCCAGCCCTGATGTAGTAGTCCCAATGGTGTGTGTGTGCTGCATTTTGTCAGGGAGGCGTCCTAAAGATAAGGAAATGTTTCTTCAATTGTCTTGGCGCTGCATTTTAGTTGCATTGGCACCAGAATTTTAGACAGAATTGGGCCCAAAATGTTCCTTGATATCTGGGAATCTCTCTTCAGCCTTTAGAATGAAATTCCCTGCAGAGTTGGAAAAAAGGACACCTTCCAGAGAAATAATTTTAAGGCTATTTTGCAGTCTTAGAGTAGAGAATTGAGCATTTGTTACCTGTTATTGATTTGCAGTTGTGACATCTGTCACAATACAGACACTCTGGGTAACTAATGTATGACAATGGTGCTGCTAAGGCAGTGTTATTCAAACTGTGGGTTGGGACCCACTTGGTGGGTCGAAACCTGATGTCATGTGGGTCGCGGAAAGCTAGGAGCAGCCATCTTGGAAACTGCAGACCTTACTCTTGTTATATTCCTTTTGTGAGTGTTAACAGTTTGAATTTTCAAGTGGGGAATTTTTAAAAATTTTGTTTTTAGTTGCGTGCTTTTACATCATATTTTGTCCTAATCTTGCTTTCTGTCAGGGATGTTTCATGGTTAAACAATTGCTGCAGTTCAAGAATGCCAATTTGCATTTCAGGAGTATCATTTTATTATGTTACAATGAAAGCACTTCCTGCTTGATGATGTCACTTCCTGCCACAACATCACTTCTGGTGAATGAGTCCCGTTCTAAAAAGTGGATATTCTAAAAAGTTTGAATACCACTGCACTAAGGCATCTGGTACTTGGGGTCACAAACAGTTTTAACACACATAGCTGCCACCCTGGGCCTTAAAAAGCCCACAAAAACCACAAGTGCCTTTCTAAGGTCTCTAGGCAGCCTTCTGAGTCCCAAGAAGGCTGCACGTGGACTCCCCAAGCCTCAAAAGGCCATGTTTTTGCCTCAGATTCACCACTGGGGGTGCAGGTTGGCACATCCTCAAGGCATTGCTTCAGGAAGGGCAACAGTGACCATGCTAGGGTCTGCACTGGGTGACACACTCAGGGCGAGTTACACCACTGCTGCCCAAAATTGTGAAAATATTAATATTTTTGAATAATACCATCACGTTATATATCAGTCACTGCATAATTTACAGCAGAATACAATGACACAAACTGTGTTGAAATATCTGTATTCTACGAAAAGTTACAGCCAAAAAAATAGAAAAATAAAACTGCCTTATGGAACAAAAAGTGGATTTTCTTAACTCAAAACTGACCAATGAGATAGATTGTTCCGAGAGCCAATGAGGTGTCATTAAGGCACAGCAGGGAACCAATAAATCAGCTCTCATTTCCATGTATCTGAGCTAATACTAGAACACTTATTCAGTTGTGTGACTATCATAAAATTGGCCACTGGTTTTTTGTTGGTTACTGATTTGTTGAGTGACCTGCACTGTTATATATTAAAATAAAGTAAACCCTAGTGAGTAAGCACTGCAGTTAGGTTGTACATTTGATACTGTAATTTATTCTGTATGGTCTGGTATGGGAGGAAGTCCATCATAGGGATGATGCAGTGAGCTCTCGCACCAGGTGATGCAAACCCTAGTAATGCCACTGCTGAGCAATGTACCTCTCTGTCCCCCTTAGCTATGCCGCAGATGCATGATCAACAGTTTTGGTTCTGTGTTGGGGTGGGGGCTGTATTTACTGTATATATTTAAATTATAAGGACAACATAAGTCTCCAGATCTCTCTCTTTTAAAGACAATTAAATTCTTTTGCCCTGGACTTCTCAGCCATCAGGGAAGCATGTAACACAATAGAGTCATTTTGCAATAACCAATTCCATGCATTTGCCAAAGCAGCTACTTCTGCCTTTCAATCCCAGGTCCTCTACATACGCTGTGAGTCATTTGCTGGATCTCCTGCTCTTTACTTTTTACAGCTGGAGAGTCTGGAATGAAGATTGTTTGGTCTACAATTAAAACGGCCACAAGTTAGGCCTCCTGCAGCAACATCCATTAATTCTTGTTTTGTCTACGCTTACTTGTCGGATTGTAACTGCAGGTTATGACTGTCAGGAGGCCAGCCCTACAACCAGCAATTTCTTGATTAGGCTCAATATTACTGATTCATTCCCACCCCTTGGATGGTCCAGTTGCAGTTTACCAGTCAAATGACCCCAGCAAAAATATTCCAACAGCAGGATGTTGGAATCTATGGATTTCGGGGTCACTTCAATCCTCCAAACCTGACCAGAGGGTTTTTGGAGGTCCGCAGCGGCCATGTTCAACCATGCACGGCCTCTGCAGGTCTCAGAATGTCCAAAATAGACAAAATTCGCAACTGACATTTTTATTCCCTTGTAAGGCATTATGAGGCCCAGGGAAGCCCTTCGGGCCTCAGGAAATCCTCCAGACCCAACTGGAGCCCTGTTCCGATCAAGTTCAGAAGGTCCTGGTGGGTCTTCCCTGAGGGGAATTTGGCACCTATGGATGATCAAATCTGTGTTTGCCAAACCGGCAGATAATTAGGGCCTGCTGTAGTTTTCAAAAGTAGAAATGGTGCCATAGTTGTTGAGCCGCTATAGCAAGAGGACTTGCCGCAGCTTGAAGGGTTGTTTTAAGGAAATGTCACATTGGGCTATGTTAGCATAGGAAATATTTGACATTCCAGATGTTTGCAGGTCAGGGCACTTGCAAGCAAGTCACAGTTAAGCTCCAAAAGGTCAGCCTCTGCCTGTAGTCAGGGTTCATGTAAACAGAGAGTAGCCTGCTTTTCAGAATACTGGTATAGGTTGGCTGTTCCTGGCTGCTTACAACTAGAGACGAAGCAAAGTGCACTTGTGATTTGATGTAGCAAAGTGCTCTTACAATATTATCAAATGATGCTGGGCTATTCTGGACAGAATTTTTTTTACTATTCTCAGAGATGGGAAACATTTATCTAGTCCTGTTGTGTGCACAGATCAGGTCTGAACATGCACACTGATTCCAGAACAAAAAGTACTGCTTTTGGGTGAAAGTGAGTTGATATGAAATGTCTGTCCGGTGTCTGATAGCTCATGCACACGTTCAACCATACCATAGTTGCAGACGAGCCTCTGATTCACTCTCTAGTCTCCAACAAGATCATCAGTCACTGCAGGAATGGACACATATGCTGTATAGGAATACTTAAGGTAAAACAATCAGTATGGATCAGTGGTTCCCAAATCTTTTAGCACTGGGGTTCACTTTTTAAAATGATACTCTTGTCAGGACCCACCTAGGTTTATGAGACGTAAAAAAAATCCTAGAAAGAAACAATACTATATTTATTTATTTACAAGTAATAATAACCAGAAAAAAGTTGCTACAATGTTTATATTGACATGATGGCGCTGCGGGTTAAACCGCTGCTGCTGGGCTTTCTGACTGGAAGGTTGGGAGTTTGAGACCATGCGACGGAGTGAGCTCCCGTTGCTTGTCCCAGCAACTGCCAACCTAGCAGTTCTAAATCACGTAAAAATGCGAGTAGATAAATAGGTACCACTTTGGTGAGAAGGTAGCGGCATTCTGTGCACTATGGCGTATATATGGCCGGCCACATGACCACGGAAGCTTGTCATTGGACAAATGCCGGCTCTACAGGCTTAGAAACGGAGATGAGCACCATCCCCTACAGTCAGTCACAACTAGACCATTCGGGGAAACCTTTTTGTTGTTGTTGTTCAGTCGCTAAGTCGTGTCCGACTCTTCGCGACCCCATGGACCACAGCACGCCAGGCCTCCCTGTCCTCCACTAGCTTCCTGAGTTCGCCCAATTTCATATTCATTGCTTCGGTGACACTATCTAACCATCTCATCCTCTGTCGCCCCCTTCTCCTTTTGCCTTCAATCTTTCCCAGCATGAGGGTCTTTTCTAAAGAGTCCTCTCTTCTCATCAGGTGGCCAAAGTATTGGAGCTTCAGCTTCAGCATTTGTCCTTCCAGGGAGCAATCAGGCTTGACTTCCTGGAGAATTGACCGATTGGATCTCTTTGCAGTCCAGGGGACTCTCAAGAGTCTTCTCCAACACCATAATTCAAAAGCATCGATTCTTCGACGCTCTGCCTTTCTTATGGTCCAGCTCTCACAGCCATACATGGCTACTGGGAAAACCATCGCTTTAACTATGCGAACCTTTGTTGGCAGGGTGATGTCTCGGCTTTTGATTAAGCTATCTAGGTTCACCATAGCTTTCTTCCCAAGAAGTAAACGTCTTTTAATTTCATGGCTGCAGTCACCATCTGCGGTGATCTTGGAGCCCAGGAAAATAAAGTCTGTCACTGCTTCCATTTCTTCCCCTTCTATTTGCCAGGAAGTGATGGGAGTGGTTGCCATGATCTTAGTCTTTTTAATGTTGAGCTTCAAACCAATTTTGGCACTTTCCTCTTTCACCCTCATCAAAAGTTTCTTTAGGTCTTCCTCACTTTCTGCCAGTAGAGTGGTATCGTCTGCATATCTGAGGTTGTTGATGTTTCTCCCAGCAATCTTGATTCCAGCTTGTGAGTCTTCCAGCCCTGCCTTCCTCATGATGTACTCTGCGTATAAGTTAAATAAGCAGGGTGACAGTATACAGCCTTGTCGTACTCCTTTCCCTATTTGAAACCAGTCGGTTGTTCCATGTCCAGTTCTAACTGTTGCTTCCTGACCCGCATAAAGGTTTCTCAGAAGGCAGATCAGGTGGTCTGGAACTCCCATCTCTTCAAGAACTTGCCACAGTTTGTTGTGATCCACACAATCAAAGGCTTTAGCATAATCAATGAAGCAGAGGTAGATGTTTTTCTGGAACTCTCTTGCTTTCTCCATGATCCAGCGAAGGTTGGCAATTTGATCTCTAGTTCCCCTGCCTCTTCGGAAACCAGCTTGTACATCTGGTAGTTCTCGATTCACATACTGCTGAAGCCGAGCTTGTAGGATTTTGAGCATGACCTTGCTAGCATGTGAAATGAGTGCAATGGTGCGGTAGTTCGAGCAATCTTTGGCATTGCCCTTCTTTGGGATTGGAATGTAAACTGATCTTTTCCAGTCTTGTGGCCACTGTTGGGTTTTCCAAATTTGCTGGCATATGGAGAGCAGCACTTGGACAGCATCATCTTTTAAGATTTTGAGTAATTCCGCTGGAATGCTGTCACCTCCACTAGCTTTGTTGTTAGTGAGGCTTTCTAAAGCCCACTTGACTTCACTCTCCAGGATGTCAGGTTCGAGCTCAGTGACTGTACCACTGTGGTTATCCGGAACATTTAGATCGGCCTTGTAGAGTTCCTCTGTGTATTCTTGCCACCTCTTCTGAATCTCATCTGCTTCTGTTAGGTCCTTGCCATTTTTGTCCTTTATTGTGCCTACCTTAGTATGAAATTGTCCTTTGACATCTCCAATTTTCTTGAAAAGATCTCTAGTCCTCCCCATTCTGTTGTTTTCCTCTATTTCTTTGCATTGCTCATTTAGAAAGGCCTTCCTATCTCTCCTTGCTGTTCTCTGGAAATCTGCATTCAGTTGGGTATATCTTTTCCTTTCTCCCTTGCTTTTGGCTTCTCTCCTTTCCTCAGCTATTTGTAAAGCCTCATCAGACAGCCACTTTGCCTTCTTGCATTTCTTCCTCTTTGGGATGGTTTTAGTTGCTGCCTCCTGTACAATGTTACAGACCTCCGTCCAAAGTTCTTCAGGCACTCTGTCTACCAAATCTAAGCCCCTAAATCTATTTGTCACCTCCACTGTATATTCGTAGGGGATCTGATTTAGGTCATACGTGGAGGGCCTAGCGGTTTTCCCTACTTTTTTCAGTTTAAGCCTGAATTTGGCAAGAAGAAGCTGATGATCTGAGCCACAGTCAGCTCCAGGTCTTGTTTTGACTGCCTGTATGGAACTTTTCCATCTTTGGCTGCAAAGAATGTAATCAATCTGATTTCGATGTAGACCATCTGGTGAAGTCCATGTGTACAGTCGCCGTTTGTGTTGCTGGAAAAGGGTGTTTGCTATGACTAATGTGTTCTCCTGACAGAACTCTATCAGTCTTTGCCCTGCTTCATTTTGTACTCCAAGACCAAACTTGCCTGTTATTCCTCTTACCTCTTGACTGCCTACTTTAGCATTCCAATCCCCTATGATGAGAAGGACATCTTTTTTGGGTGTTAATTCTAGAAGCTGTTCTAGGTCTTCATAGAAGCGGTCAACTTCTTCCTCATCAGCACCAGTGGTTGGGGCGTAGACTTGGATTACTGTGATGTTGAAAGGTTTGCCTTGGATCCGAATGGAAATCATTCTATCATTTTTGAGGTTATACCCCAGTACTGCTGTTCTCACTCTCTTGTTCACGATGAAGGCTACTCCATTTCTTCTAAGGGATTCCTGCCCACAGTAGCAAATATAATGGTCATCTGAATTAAATTCTCCCATTCCTGTCCACTTTAGTTCACTAACTCCCAGGATGTCGATGTTCAGCCTTGACATCTCACGTTTGACCACATCTAGCTTGCCTTGATTCATAGATCTCACGTTCCAGGTTCCTATGTAGTATTGTTCTTTGCAGCATCGCACTTTCCTTTCACTTCCAGACACATCCACAGCTGAGCTTCCTTTCAGTTTTGGCCCAGCTACTTCACTCTTTCTGGAGCTACTAGTACTCGTGTTCTGCTCTTCCCCAGTAGCATAATGGACACCTTCCGACCTGAGGGGCTCATCTTCCAGCGTCATATCGTTTAGCCTTTTTGTTCTGTAATCCATGGGGTTTTCTTGGCAAGAGTACTGGAGTGGGTTGCCATTTCCTTCTCCAGCGGACCACGTTTAGTCAGAACTCTCTGCTGTGACCTGTCCATCTTGGGTAGCCCTACATGGCATAGCTCACAGCTTCATTGAGCTACTCAAGCCCCTTCGCCAGGACAAGGCAGTGATCCATGAAAGGGATCATGTATGCATGTTTGCCAACTGTAGGAGCTGAGTTATTTGCAGGGCAATTAGCAGCTCTCTGATTTGCAAATAGCCTAGAGGACTTGAGGCCATTAGTTATCTGATCTTTCCATCCCCTGTGTTTTTATGGGATGCTCTGCTCAGCACTTACATAACCAGCACTTACATAACCAACCAAAGTTCAGGTCATGAACCAGCAGTGGGTCCCAATCCACAATTTGGGAATTGCTAATATGGATGATGATAAAAAAAAATACTAGCTGCAATTTCTTCTGTTTTCTTCAGTTTACAGAAACGCTTCAAACCTGAAAGGTTTGCTTTGTGACTGCATTTCAACACTTTTCTCTGCCAACATTGTGTCTGACTACAGACCTGTTCTTTGACTAGGGTTGTGTGACTAAATTAATGGCAATGGAAAATATGCTGTCGCGTCAAAGCCAACTGGCATGTGCTGGTCCAGGGTTTAGGTTTATTTTACTTCTAGGTTTCAAGCCTCAGTGGATTGCATAGCAGTTGTTACGCTGATGGCAGCTCTGCAAGCTGTTCAAAGTGTCTATAAGTGGATCTTTGGCAGATTGTGTTGGCTCTAGCAACCAGTGTGTGTCTGCAATGTTTGGGCTGGCGCGTGCATTGATAATGACTTGAGTGCCAATTTAATAGAAAGAAGAAAAACAATGCAAATAATGTCAGGCAGCCCTGGCAGTTTTGTCTTGACATCATCCACAAAATTGAGGCAAACTGCTAATTCTGCTGCGGGAAATTTTCAAAGGCATCTCTGATTGTTCTGGGACTTAGGAATGAACTGCACTTTGTGCCATGCAGCACTGGGAATGTGTGCCCATCAGGTTTGTATCTCTGAAGACAGAATTGCTGCACCAGTCAATTCTCGTTGTCCAGACAGATACAGTCAGTTCTTGTTGTCTGCTAGGATTAAGCTCCTAGAGCAGTGGTCTGGAAACAGGGGTAAATTACCCCAAATGGGGTAAAAATGAAATTCCTGGGGGTAATGGATGGTCACGCTGCCGAGACACAGCCGGGCATGCATATGAATCTATATGCATGCCCTGCTGTGTCTTGGCAGCGTGACCGTCCATTACCCCCGTTCCGGTTCTGTTGCTGGCTGGCTCCATTTTGTTTTGCTTTGTTTGTTTTCCTCCGCTCACTTTCGCTGGCTGGCAAAACATGCCCCAGACTGCTCTGTGCCTGCTCTGCTTTTACACCACGGCAGTTTAGAGCACGTGGACGCAGCGAGGAGAGCGGCAGAGCGGCGGCGCGTTGGATCTGAGCGGCAGCGGAGCGAGCGGCAGTGAAGAGGCAAGCCAGGGATGGCCGTGCATCGGAGGTGAGGGAAGGCACGCGTCTTTCCTCCCACCCCGCCCCCATTGCTCTGCCGGGGCACGTGTCTTCCCCCCCCTCCATTGCCCTGCTGGGGGGAACTGCGCACCCCTCACTGTCCAGCAAGGGACACGCGGTTCTTCCCGGCAGGAGATCGGAGGCGAGGGAAGGCACATGTCTCCCCCCCTCCGTTGCCCTGCCGGGGGGAACTGCACACCCCTCGCTCAGGCTTCTTGCAGAACACGCAGCCCCATCATTTCGATCGCTGCCCAAGGCCAGATGCGGCGCTTCTTTAATGTCCCAAAGTGTCCGTGTGTGATGGAAGGTGTCTCCTAAGACTGGGTGCTGTTGCCAGGGGAGGCGCTGATTGGAACGGAGGTTTTTTAAAAAATTGATTGCCTAAGAGTGCAAGTCTATGAATGTCTACTCAGAAGTAAGACACATTATAGTAAATGGCACTTACTCCCAGGTAAGTATTAATAGGATTGCAACCCATCTTAATTAAAACTGCAGTCCAATGCACACACTGCCCCAGGTGTAAAGCACATAGAATTCAATCTGACTTACTTCTGAGCAAACAGAAGTTGACAGATACCGGCTGGCCACTGAATGTAAAGAGCGTGCAGGCTGGGGCAAACACGACTGGCTGCAGAGTAACAGTCTGAGATGACACCAGACTGTTCTTCTCCCCCTCAACTTGTAGCCCGGTGCAACGATCCTCCGATCCGGACTGGGGCTCAGCGTGTCATGGGGTGTGTTGGGCACATTCGCGTGCGCATGACACCAAAGAGAGGCGCCAGGCAAGCATACAGCGTGCAAGCATGCAGGCAAGCATGCAGGAGACAAAATGTAGGAACGCTTGCTGCGTTTCTGTATTAGTACTATTTGCCTTCTCCAGAATGGAAAAGCAGATACTAAGCTGCTAAGTTGCATAGCCCCCTTTGTATTAGCACACATTAGGAATGGCCCTTGCCTTCTCCACAGCTATGTTTCTGTGAAGTGTGGAGGGGAGGGGGTCAAACTAATCGGGCAACAGATGTATTTGTTTTGCTCCCATTTATCCTGTTAATATTTAAAGTGGAGAGGATCTAATTTTTTACATTAAGAGATGTTTGTATGAGACGAGCTGAATCTCCTTACCTACATGCACACTCCTTGTGATGTAAAAATGAGCTATTCCCTGTTTGACAAGTGCATGAAACAGATATCTACATTAAAAAATGGCTACTGCTATCATTTTTTGGTTTGATCCAGAGTTGCAAACAAATCTTTTAAATTCTGAAATAAGTCTTTGGAGGCTGCCCCTTTATCTTACTTTCTGACCTTAAAAGTGTTTTTCTTTAATCCAGTACAATGGCTCTCAAACTTTTTATCATCGGGGCCCAAAGGAAGTGATGTCATCAAGCAGGAACGTTTTAACACCCCATATGAAAAAATCAAATCTAACTAAGCAGGTTAGATATTTACAATAAGAGTAAGATTAAAAAATATGTAAAGAACTTTCCTAACTCTCCCAAACCCTTTACAACTTCATATTTACATAGCATTAATTAAACTCATTAATTAATCAAATAAAAAGCAATGGCTTCCAATATATAATTTTTTTTCTTTTGTTCTGGTGGTGGTGGGGGTAACGTCGGCGTATCCAAATATATTTTGGGGTAAAAGATAAAAAAGTTCCCTGAACCCTGTCCTAGAGGATAGTGAATTCACAAATAACATTGATCCTGTGTGATCAAGGTGTACCTTACCTCAGAAGAATCTAGCAGAGATCCTCAGGAAGCCAGCAGTGTCCAGCAGGAAGTGCCAAAAGATCTTTCAATGCTGCAGAGACCTTCCAGAGGCTGCAGAGACCTTCAGAATGATGCCTATGATCATTGTGGACCCCTTTAAAATGGCCAGCAGAAGCTTCCACAGGCCATTTGAAGGGGTCCACACTGGTCACAGGTGCCATTCTGAAGGTCTCTGCAGCCTTCAGGTCTCTGCATAGCGGATAATGAAAACAGAGGCACAGATAACGAGAGATAGGTAGGAGTTGTACCCCTTACGGATAAGCGACTTTGCATATAAAGAG
>JAJKFI010000056.1:7275237-7361491 GCA_029204185.1 Lerista edwardsae | reverse complement strand
ATAATAATAATAATAATAATAATAATAATAATAATAATAATAATAATTGTATTTATATACCGCTTTTCTTAGGTCACCAGATTTCTCTAATGACTATAACTCAAGGCGGTTTACATTGGCAGACTTTATTCGTAATCCCAAAGGTTTTTACAGAAACGTTCTATCTTACAAGAACTACACACATACAGATGGATCTTTCTGGATTTAGTCCTTCTTTCTGGCCACCCGTTTGTCTTCTGCTGGCTGATAAGCGGCTTCCCTGCTCTCACCAGAGAAGCAGCTGACTTCGGCACAACTCCCCCTCTCACAAGGCAGCCGAAGACAGCTCAACAGTCACAATTTACAAGGTCTGCCGCTCACAGAGACTTCCGGTAGTCCCGAAGTGGGGACCTTCAGATCTTATCTTCAGGCAAACGGAGGCATTAACCCTCTCGACTAAATCTTCTGCCCATTAGAAAAACAGCAAGATTGTTTGGGAATGGGTCTTAAGCCTCTGTGCTATTAGGCATCAGAATGGATCAGTCCACTATCTCGTCACACATCTATTTGCATAATCCAAGTACCCTAGCTCCAGCCAGCCACTGGTGGCACTGTCCATTCCATGTTGTTGATTCAAAAGGCTGCCTAATGCCAGAATAAGCTGCAGCTCAGTCTTGAGCTCTTACATCAGCCAAGGCCAGTTCTGATGCAGCCAGGAAATTGTGTGCCCTGCAACAATGATGTTCAGGGTGGGGAAAATACACCCAGAACACAAAAGGACATTTGTAAAATATAACTTATTCCTAACTCAAGCGTGACCCTTGATAAAGAAAGTAAGGGTCCAGCAGCGACATTTCTGGGGTGCCAGCACCTCCAGGGGTGCCAGCACCTCCAGGGGTGCCACTCCCACTTAGAGATGCTGCCCCCCATGCCCACTTTCCCCAGAGGGCCATAAATGTGGCAAAATAGCCTCACTGGCAGTCGGAGAGCGGGGGAAGCCATGTACAGCATTTATGGCTCTCAGAACATCTCTGGGGGGAGCAGGCAAGGGGGAAAACTGCCAAAAACTGGAAGTGATTATTTTCAGCATCTGGAAGGCCTCAGAAGGCTTTCTGAGCACCAGGGAGGCCATGTGCAGCTTCCCTGGCTTTTGGAAAACTCTCCAGGGGCCACCCTCCTCCTCCTCCTTCTTCACGTCTCCAAAGAAGCGGAGGAGGGCATGCCGTGGAGTGGAGGGGCAATGGGGGCACAACTGAAGGCTGGAGGGGGAGAGCTTGCCACCCCTCCCTACCTGGTGTCCAGGGGCATTTGCCCCCTGACTCCCCCTAGGTATGCCATTGGGGTTTAGTGTTGCTGTCCTACATCAAAACACCTAACTGAAGGTACTATTTGCTTTACAGGAGAAAACGTACAGGTAAAATGCAGTCAGGCTTCCTTGTTACAGTCAGCAAAGGAACAGGATACGACCTTGAGGTCCTGTTCATGCTTGACTTACAATCGCCTGCTGAAGCTTGATGACATGCAGCCAGAGGAGAGAACCACACTGTGAAGGCCTACATCTGGAACTGAGGATTTGGTGAATCACAGAATATAGTATATTTGTAAAAAATAAATAAATTTGAAAATGGTGGTTTAGACTAGTCTCCCTGTGTAAGCCCCACTGGGCATTTGCTTCAGCATGGGAAAGATGCCAAGATGTAAATTTTTCAAATAAATAAATAAATAAATAAATAAATAAATAAATAATGGGTGTGGACCCTCCACCAGTGGCTGCTGGAGCTGATTGCTGATCCCACTCTTGCATGCATCTTCAGATGCATGAAAACACAATCATGTTTGATGTAAAAATTTTCATCTGCCTACTTTGAAGTGTCTGCCTGTGCTTCTTCCAAGTGGAAGTGAAGCATTTTGTTGTTGGATGTAGAGAACACCTCGGCATAGTTTGCAGGATGGTATTGCTTTGGATTTTCAACGAAGTAAAGCAGATGGGTTCATTTGGCACTAATAGATTTAACACTTGATCCACCTTTAATATGCAACTTGAGTTTATTGATGCCCTAGTGAGAAATTTGGGCGAATCAATAAATGGTAACTGCAGCTTAATGTAGAAGCATCCAGTTCATTTTTATAAATCTATCCTGGAAGGTAATAAATCTAACTCAACAAGCCATTTATCTGAACCCCTCAGTGATAAATATGGCTCAGAAAACCATCTATCTGAGTCAAGAGGTTATATATCACCTACTGAACTGCATCTGCCCTGTCTTCTTTAATAGTTCTATCTTTCCCTTTGAGTAATTTATATTTTCAGGCAACAATTTATTGCTTGCAGTTTAAAATTCAACGTGTAGGGCATTTACTCAAGGAAGACCACAGACTGTAGTTGCACGTTAACACCACATCTGATTTGGAGAAGCATCTCTCTTGCATGTTTCACATTATGTGAAAAGGAATGCAACAATGAATATTCTGATTGTTTCTGACTCGCCACCAATGCAAACTTGTCACTTAGAAAGGACATTGACATCAGGGCCTGCTCAGTAATGTAACCCTGCGCATGAATATTATCTTTGTCACTCAACTTCTTGATAGTAAGTGGTTTTGAATAGAGGATGCAATATTTTAGTGCAGTGCTTCCCAAATGTTTTAGCACCAGGTCCCACTTTTTAAAACAACACTTGATCAGGACCCACCTAGCTTTACAAGACTAAAAAATGTTCCATTTTACCAGCCACTCAAGCCTCTGTTCTTATCCTTTTTATTATGCGAGGAGGATGCCTTTAGGAGCATTGTTCAGCTCCAAGTTCATCAGATCAGGACCATTCTAGTTGCCTTGTGGACTGAGGCATGTCTGCAAACTCATGAGTAAATGCACACATGTGCATCAGTTTTGCCTTCCCATAAGGCTCATTTTCCTTGTAACCTTGGCAGGGAAGACTTCCTTCTCAAGAGTTTGTTGGGGCTTGCATTCATCAGATTGGGACTATTCTGGGGCTGGGAATGCCCCTTGGCCTGCCCTTTAGACTGATGAGCGGTTGCCTACTTGTGAGTAAACCTGTACATGCTGCCCTATTTCAGTCTCCATAGGACTCAATGCATTTTCATTGTCAGCAATCGCAAGGCAACTAGAATGGGGACCCACAAGTGGTTCTGACTCACAATTTAGACACCAATGATACATGCTCACCCGCAGTAGTTTGAGCTGTTTGCCTGCCTCAGGCTGCTGAAATCCCTCGATTTGAATGTTGTCCTGTTCAGCACATCTGCCAGCAATTAGCTGTGCAATGGTTTACACCAGAGTCCACAATTTAGGGTGGTTCAATTTAAATCAAGATGATTTATGTCAAAATCCAATTTCAAATTCTGTTTTATCCATTCTGCTCATACATAAAAACCTTTATCTATTCAAAGGATCTGCAGCTTTTAACCTTTTCAACCTGCTTTCCCCAGCCAAAGTGGAATGCAGTGTAAAACACACCCACACACATGCCAAAAGAAGGGTCATAGACAAGGTGAGTTCAGATGGGCAGTCTGTTCTATGTGTGTCTTACTTTCTGTTACAGTTATTGCCAAAAGAAGGTCATTTAGAACACCACAAGCAGTAAGGGGAAGCCCACCAGCAGATTCTCTGTGTCCTCTGGCACTAGTAAGTCAGTGCAGAGGGCAAGAAAAGGGAGGAATGGAGAGGGAGAGGAATGGGGAAGAGAAGGGGTAGAATAGGGGTAGAATGAGGTCTGGAAGAGGGTGGTATTGGTTGCAGCACCAATATCCTATGCTATTCCATGCCTCAATCTGCTTTCCTAGGTCTACTAATACTTGTGCCAGAAGTAGACCCATTCTGAAAGTTGCCTTACCTGGAGAAGAACTCTGGGACTGCCCCCCCCCCCGAATGAGGTCTCTAAATGCCTTCTTTACATTCTCCCTTGTAAGGAAATGTATATCATTCAGTCAAATGGCAGAAAAAGGTTGTGTTCCATTCATAGAATTGTATTCCATTCATTCCAGCCCATTCATAGCCCTGAGAGTGTGTAGTTCCAATCTCCATGGGGGTGTGCTCGCAATGTGCCTTTGCACAAAGCACCCAGATATGCACTGCAACCCCTAGTGGTTCTCTGCAAAACAGAGGTTCCCCGCGCGCACGCACACGCACGCACACACACACGCACGCACGCACGCATACACCCTGCCTATTATAATGGGAGCCAGCGATGTCTGGAAATGGAGCCCTTGCTGCACCAAAAAGCTGATAGGATGACCTTGAGCCAATCACTCTCTTTCTCTCTCAGTCTCACCCAAGAATGTTGGATAGCTGGATGCACCATGTCGTCACAGACTTGAAGCCATGGAATTACTAAAATGGCTGACTCAGATCAGCGCCGCGAAGGAGGAGGATTGCCGCCGGAGGGGCTCTCTCGCTCGCACGGCGCGCGTGTAAAAGTTAATTTCAACGTCTTTAAGCATGCCTGCGTGTTCTGCATACAGGTGTGCGAATCGCTGGACGAAAAATGGGATTTAATTTCCGCGGAAAGATTCATGTATTCACATTACATCGGCTCAATAAAACGACCAGTAATATTTTCGAAATTCTGAACATTAACAGACATTTTTTTAATGGGGCATGGCCGTTTTATTCCTGCTTGTGTAGATTTCAAAAAATAAGTCTGTCAAAACAGTGCAGTCTGAGTTAAAATAGACAGCATTTCGTCCGGTGTGTTCAGTAATATAATTATGCGGAATTAAACCTTGGAATTGCATATTAACTCATAATATGGTTACCAATGACGTTTCTCCACGATCACACATTGTTATTTTGGTAAGTTTTTACTTCAGGAGTAAACGATTAAGCGCTAAACATCATGCGAAAACCCATTGGAAATCATTGGAATGAGCAATGTTTTGGACATACTGTCATGGCCGCTAGGGAGTCAATGCGTCCCCATTCATTCTAAAGGGAGGGCCTAGGCCTGGTCTCACCTTCCTCACACAGGATATTAGGAGGTCCTGGAAGAATGGGATAAAAGCATTTTACGTAAAATGACAGGGTTTCATTAGTTGGGTTTATGACTTAGCAATGTATATGAAAGATTGTTCAGTGTTTCATTGTTTGGCGGAATCCCCTGGCAGAAGTGTAACTGAAGGGCTTCCTGCCCCAGGCACTATGCCAGGGAGTGCATGACTGCCAGGCCCTGCCCTAGTTAAAGAGGAGATGCTGCCCCGTTCTTTTCCCTGTGGAGGCTCTGCTCCACAGGAGTTGTGAAGCTGCCACAGAGAGAACTTCTCCTTCGGGAAGAATCCAGAAGTGACATCAAGTGACATGGGCATGGGGGCGGTGCAGTACACCTCTGCCCACTGGTTTCTTGGTTGTTGTGATGGTCAAGCCCCTGCTCTGAACATGTCTGCTCATGAAGCAGCACCAGCTGCTCAGCCAAAAGCAGCCTGCAAGAAATTCATGTTGTACTTCTCAACTGGCACCGTTTTGCACAAAGCAAGGCAATGTCCCAGAAGCCTCTGGGGCCCTATCATACATCATGCCAGCTCTAACTTTCCACATGCCATTGCTTTGAGCACTAGGAAAGGAGCAGGGCCAAGGAAAGGGGACAAGGGTGCCAAGTCTGTCCTGCTTCTGGATGCAATTTGCCAAACTTGATGGTTCCTTCTCCAGGTCTAAAACAAAGAACAGCCCATAAATAGGGTGGTCTTTTCCTGTCCTGACAGAACTTGTGTGCAGGTGGGTGACCAGCAGAACTCCCACCTCCATGCTGCAGAGGGGGCAATGGCACCTGTTGGATTTCTGTCTGCCACACTGTTCTGAAAGGCACACACACAGTGATGTCATGCAACCACTATGCACCACTACGCGAGTACCGGTTCCTAGAAGTTGAGCTGGCCCCGCCACTCGAAGCTGGCCTCGTCGGCTGGTTGGCTCAGCAGCTGTGCATGTGTACTGCATGCCCGCAGCCGTTGCCTGCACTTTCTGTGAGGAGGCAGGCAGGCAGGCAGCTTGGTGGTGGCGGCAGCAGCAGAGCGAGAGGACCGGAGGCAGCAGCAGCAGCAGCAGCTAGGGAGACCCGGGAATAAGGCAGCAAGCATGAGAAGGTAGGCTGCCTGGGGCTCCCGCTCCCTCCAGCCACGCAGATCCAGCGTCCCGGTTCCTCCTGCAGCCTCCCCCCAGCCCCCACACAGTCTTTTTTTGGTCGCCCGTTCCCCCTCCTGCTCCTTGCCGGCTCCTTGCATTTAACATTAAAGTTAAATGGCTCCCTGTCCCAAAAGGACTCACAATCTAGTACAGTCTAGCCTGCTATTTAACCAGGGAACAGTTGAAGCCAAATATGTCTATACACATCTCTAGAAAGCAAAGCAATAGAAGTTAAATCAACACTAACCACAAGCTGAAATTTATAAACATGATCACATCCATGGCAACAACCATGACATCACTTCCGGCTATGACCTCACTTCCTGCCACGACATCACTTCCGGCTTATGACATCACTTCTGGTGGGCGGACCCCGACAAGTGCCAATCAAAAGTGAGTACCTGTTCCTAAATCATTTGGATGACACCACTGCACACACACCATACAAGAGTAACAGGTGGCAACACCAAGCATGAGAATTAGTACATTTGGCAATACATAATTTTATTTAAGCTTTAAACAGACAGATTTGTTAATACATTATATTCAGTATTTCTACCCTCGAAACACTCATTTGTAGCATACTGTAGAATGTGTTGCTATCTGGACTTTTTCAGCTGTTATTTGCAGAACTCCTGTCTCTTTAAAACTAGGTCTTGGTAGCCTCCCTTAGCAACCGAGGTTGCTAAGCTGAGTGTTTGTTATTCCAGACTGCTGAATATCTTTCAAAGCTAAGAAAAACCAGCTATGATTCAAGTGTTTTCCTTTAGGATTTTTCTTAGCAAAATATCCTCATTCTCTATGTTTTTGATAGCATGTTAAGAATCCCAAATCGTCCAATAAGTGCAAAAAGGATTTTTCAAGATCATTTTATGCTGACACATTAAGGTAGGGATCCTGGTAGAAATTTGATTTTCTTGATCTGTGCGATATGCTTTAAACCTCTTGTAGTCTATTATGTAACAGGCATTCGATCATTCACTGTATTTTTAGATACCTCTTTGTATGATCTCAGTTTCTGAGAAATACTGGAAACTCATTAATGTATTTATAGCAAAGCCTTTCTTGTTTGAAGAAATATTTCCATGAGATTTGCAGCTGCATGTGGGGTTTTGAAAACACATTGCCCAGTGTTAACTCTCTCTTTATCAGTGTGTGCGCGCATGCATGCACACACGTGTATGCTTGTTACTAAGACCTAATTGGGCTTAATATTATTAGTTTGGCAAGCAGAAAACAAAACTGGTGAGTGTAGATCAGTGTAGTTAAAAGAGGAAGCCACAAGCAAGAAAGTTCCTGGAGCAGATCTCAATGGGCAGCCCAATTCTAGCTAGGCTGCCTAGGCTGCAGTACGGCAGCACCGAAAGAGCTGCCTCTGTATTCTGTGAAGCTGGAGATCTCCTCAAGGTAAAGGAGTATTTGCTCCCTTACTCATGTCAAGCCCTGGTAGCCTATATGGGTCTACTCTGCAGTAGTGTTCCTAGAGGGACCGGGCAAAATGCTAAGCTTTGCAAGAGCCTGAACTCCTGAGTAACTTGGCCTCTTCCCCTCGCCTCTAGAGTCATTTGCGGCTTGGAAAACTGGCTCAGAGACTTTTCTCTCTGAGCCACGAATGGTTCTGGGGGCGAGGGTAAGGGGCTGATTTACAAGGAGCTCAGGTTCCAGCAAAACTGGTCCCGCAAAAAGCACCCCCCCCCTCCCGGAACGTCACTGCTGGACCAGCTGGACCCGGAACGTTCTGATCTGGACCAGCTGAAGTGCTGATGCAGAACTGAGTCAACCCATGTAAGGCTTTCGAGCCCAGGATGCAGAATAGGATCCAGCAGAGGCATCTGTCAGTGTCCCCACCCACTCCCTGGTCTGAAACACCCCACCTTTTCTCCACTTAGTTTTATCCCCTTCCCACCTCGCCACCACTCAACAGGGAACATATTGCCATCTCTGTTGAATGCCTGTCCAACCAACTCATTCACAGCACAATCCTATTCAGTTTCAGAAAGTCACGCCATATAGACCAAATACAGGAACTGAGGGCCCAATCCTATCCAAAGTGCCAGCACCAAAGCAGCTATACTACAATGCAGCCCCTCTATGACCGCTCACACCATCAGTATGCAGCACATGCCCTGTTGGCATGACTGTATAGGTGCTGGGACGTTGGATAGGATTGGGCCCCAAGTCTTGCTATGGGGCTTCAGTGGGATTATAATTATTGAGATAAAGCAGTGGTTCCCAAACTGTGAGTCTGGGACCTACCAGTGGGTTGTGACTCAATTTTTAGTGAGTCATGAAACTGACAAGGCAGATTAGGCTATGTGCATCAAAGGTTAAACAACCTGCTACTTAGGGAGGGGAGCACTTCTGCCCAATCACCATTATAGCTACACCTCTGGCCTTTATAAATCAGGCAGCAGCCTTTAAGCCAGTAGTTCCCAACCTTTTTTTTTTTTTTTTTTGCACTAGGACCCCCTTTTAGGTTCTACAACCTAAAACAACAAGGCTGAAAGTGATGTTATTAAGAAAGAAGTGAAGTCATAAATCACACTTTTTGGAAGTCTAAAGAGTTCCACATCCTTTTTAGAATATTTTATATCTCAGTGACATTTGGTTTTTGAATTTAGTGATTGATTCAGCACTGAGAACTAACATTGCAGAGAACACATTGTGGCTTCTTTATGCCACTGCTGATCAAGGTGGTAAAGCCAAATTTTAGATAGTCTTCAGAGTATTTATGTTCCTCTTCCCCATGTGCTAGACTCACCTAGGCATGCACGTGGAAGGCATGGCATACTCACTTGGAAAGTGGGAGAGACAGCATCACACTACTCTAAGCTAATGTTTTTAAAGGACTTCAGAAAAATTTAATACAAACTCTGTATTATTGCTGCTTGCAAGACAAAATGGTATGCACTTTTAACCTCTGCATATGGCATGTGTCGTTTTATAGTCTTCATTTTGAATATTAGTTTATAAAGGCATCATAAGAGCTAAGGCAGTGGTCTTCAACCTTTTTTGTGCCACAACCGCAATACGTAGATAAATAACTGAAGTATGAGGCTGGAGACCCACTGCCAATCCCACCCCATCCTGGGCCTGATCTGCCCCTATTGCCACCCACCCCCTGCTCCCACCTGCCCCTTTTCCCCCTACCTAATGTGTCTTTACAACAACGCTGTGTGAGGTCGTAATTGGAACAGGGCTGACCTTAGAAGCTGCGGAGCAAGACAGACAGAAGAGGCTGTGCAGGATTATATCAAGAACTCAGTTTTAATAAGGCAGTACCATGATTGGATTGGATCCAAGCCCTCTCTTGCACAGGCTTTGAAAGTTTGCCATGACCCCCAAAATGAGGCTTCACGGCCCCATTGGGGTCCTGACTCACAGGGTGATGAACACTGGGCACTGACGAATACTGAATGCTTAGGCTTAGAGATGATCACATCTTTCTGGCTCCCACACCTCTGACAGGTGAAGAGGCATTAAGTGGGTTAACCTTTTTGTACCTGTATTTCCATGCAGGGAATGGCTTTGCCTGTTGGATTACTGACTGTTAGGAAGAATTGCCCTGCCTCCACCAACAGCATATATGTGCACACTTTTTCAATCAATCACTATCAATCACTAGTATTTATATACCGCTTTTCACAGCAGAATATAAAGATAATCACTTGCTACTCTGCTATATGTGGTGCAGATGAGGCAGACGCAGACATGTCATGTAGCGGGTATGCGGGGGTATGTGAGTACCCATTCCTAGGATTAGGGCTGGCCCCACCCACTCATCGACTCCATCGGCGCTCTGCTCCGCCCCCTGCAACGTCTGAATTGCCTGCACGTTTGAGTTGCCTGCATGTTCTCAGAGCCAGGCAGGCAGGCAGGCAGTGGAGCGAGGGAGACCAACGGCGGCAGCAGCGTGAGCAGGTAGGCTGCCTGGGGCTCCCTCCTGAGAAGGAGCAGCGGTTCCTGGGGGGGGAAATCGGTAGCCTGCGCGGCGGCCCCGGGGAAGCTGCCGCGCAGCCTACCAAGGAAGTGTGGCAGTTCCTGGGGGCGGTTCCTGGGTTCTGGCTATGACCTCACTTCCAGTGGGCAGGCCCCAACACAAATGCCAATCAAAAGTGAGTACCTGTTGCTAAATCATTTAGATGCCATTACTGGGCAGAAGTGCCCTACCAGAGTTCTTTGAAAAGTTCCACCACTGCTGTGATCCTGCAAACACAACCCATGGTGCGGAGCAGCTGGAGCATGTGAGTAGGAAGTGTTTTCAGGATCTCAGTCAAGGCAGCACTTTTCAAAAAACTCCAGTAAGGCAGTTCTGCCTCACCTGCCACACCCACACTGCATGTCCCTGTTCCTGATGTCTGTTCATTCAGCCACTCTCAAAGGCACAGATATGGTAGTTTGGAAAAGCTGACAACCTCAGCAAATGGCAGCAGTTTGGGGGTATTTTGCTCTTCTCTCTGTTAAAAAAAATGCCCAGCGCAGCTGCTTATTAACAAATTACAAAGATAGTTTGATACAGGAGAACTGTGAATTCTGTCCCATTGACACAGTATTCACAATGGTGCGTATAGAAGCAGTGGTGTCATCTAAATGATTTAAGAACAGGTACTCACTTTTGATTGGCACATGTTGGGACCCGCCCACTGGAAGTGACATCATAAGCCAGAAGTGATGTCGTGGCAGGAAGTGACATGAAAAAGCCCTTTTTGAAGCCTCAGACAATTTTAAACTGACCCAACAGTTGCAACAGTATTCCACAGCACCCCCCCCAGAACATGTTAAGGAGGCCTGGCATCATGTTAAAGTGACCCAACAGGCAGGCAACTCAAACGTGCAGGAAATTCAAATGTTGCAGGGGGCGAAGTCAATGAGTGGGTGGGCGAATGGGCGGGGCCAACCATAATCCTAGAAACCGGTACTCACGTACCCCCGCGTACCCCCTGCATGACATCACTGTATAGAAGCTCTGTTAAGGCTTTATGTCTGAACACATGAAGATAGCAAAAAAAGAGCACACCAGCTCGCTCTACAATCCTGCGCCTGTATGCTCACTGACCACATTCCATATGTTCAGGATTTGTCTGCAGAAGGCTACATTGAACATGTAGGGCCAGAAGTCCTTCACACAATGTGGAGCCTTGCAAATAAGGCTGTTTCCTTGCTAAAAGTTAGTGCTACTACACTTAAAACCTAAGTGGGATGATGTATCAACTGATGGAACTTCAAGGACTGCCCATGCTGTGGGAGAGCTGTTACGTGATATTCCCAGTCTAGCCATACAATGTAACTATTTGAAACAACCACCTAGGATTTGCAACTATTCAGAGTCTCCCTAGAAGAAATAATGTCATTAATTGTTGTGGTTATCTCACAGTGTAGATGGTCCTTTAAGAAGTTCCAGTGGGTTCTTTGAATGGGTTCTAATGGGTTCTGGAAAGGCCCTGAGATTCAATAGGACTCTGTGACAGCAGGGTGGCTACTGGGCATTTGTGGGATTAAATAGGGGCGTACGATCAATAACTAACTAACCCATTTTGATTGCCATGGTTAGGTACTATTTGGATAAAAACATGGATCTCAGTGAAAAATCCCAGCTGGTAGCGATGGAGGTGAGTGACTGATTTAACTTGCCTGCAACCTACTTCATCCAAGCCAAAAATATCACAATAACTCAGAAAATCATGTAAACTAGTGTCTGTTAACATGGAATTGCAGAAAAAGAAATATTGGATGTTATATCTAATATTGCCTGATGTTCCTGAAAATCTTGCACCCAAAAAAAAGTTAAAGATTTCATGCATTGTTGGGGGCGGGGATATGTTTGACCCCAACAGTACAACTCCATTCATTTCAAGATAGCGTGTCTCTAACTATGTCCAGTATTTGTTTCTGAATCTGAAGGTGGGGAGGGGCTCCTAGGAGAGAAACAATGAATTGAAATATTTAGGAGACTCTTAGGTTTAGTTCTCCTGAGCTAGTAAATCTGTTTCTAAGTTCTACCACTTCAGATTACAGGCTTTCATGACTGAATGCATATGCATACCCCCTCCCCCCCCCCCAAAAAAAATACCCCTCTGCATAGAAAAATATACAGGGAGATTTCCAAGCCAGCTGGTGTACTAGTTTTCTGTGCACAAGGCTTGATTTTTGTATGGAGCAGCAGTGGTGTTCCAATAGGGGGCAAAACACTAATATAAGTGTTGCAGGAGCCTGAGCTCCTGTGTAACATGGCCCCACCCTTTCACTTCCATTCATTGCTTGGAGAGCTGACTCAGAGGCCTTGCTCTCCAAGCTGTGAATGGCTCTGGAAGGGAGGGGAGGGGCCACATAACAAAGGAGCTCAATCTCCTGCAACACTGAGCATCCCCTCCATAGGAATGCCACTGTGGAGCAGCGTTCAGTCAAGCATAAGACTAAGTAGTCTGAAATTTGTGCTGTTGGAGGTTTATCAGTTCAAGAAGACCTACGCTATAGACCAGAACTTGGATAATGTAGGCAGGAGAGGTGACAGAGCTCTTGTTCCTTTCTTGTTTTTCCAAAGCAAATGCATTGATTATTCAAGGGAAAAATCTACCTGCTGAAATTCCCTCTTCAATACAAATAAGAATGGCAAAACTGCTCCTGCTGCACTGTCCTTGTCTTTACACCTACACCAATGAAATGAAAGAGCCTCATTGAAACTTGAAACAAAAAGGCCAAACCTACTGCAGTTTTAAAATCCTGGAGTGTTTGTGTCTGATGCCAGGTTGAATCATTGCCATCCTGATGGACGTGTTTTCAATTCAGAACCCTTAACTTGCAGAGAAAGTTGGAGAATTTTGCTCTGTACTCTGATAAGTTATCCCTAACCTATATGGTTTGCACCAGGGCTTTTCTATCCAGTGTCTGCAGAAAGCTCTCTGCAGTGCGATTGGTGTTTACTTTTCTGCTGTACTGTGGCTGCTCCTGGCACCTGACCTGCACTGTGCGACACTAGGCGTTGTGCATGCCAAGAACTCTGGGTGCAATTCCTGCTGGGCCATTGGGCAACAAATGCAATTGTCTAGAGCGGTGCTTCTCAAACGTTTTAGACCGGAACCCACTTTTTAGAATGGCACTTGTATAGGGACCCACTGGAAGTAATGTCATTAACCTGGAAGTTACATCATAGCTAGGAGTGACATCATCAAGTAGGAAGTGCTGTCATCGTGATGTAATAAAATGACACTTCTGGAATGCAAACTGGCATTCTTGGACTGCAGCAATTGTCCAACCAGGAAAGATCCCTGACAGAAAGGAAGATGAGGACAAATATTATGAAAAACAAATTTTTAAAAACCCCTCACTTGAAAATTCAAACTGTTAATACTCACAAAAGGAATATAGCAAGAGTGAGGTCTGCAGTTTCCAAGATGGCATCTCCCAGCTTTCTGCAATCCACTTGACATCAGGTCCTGACCCACAGTTTGAGAAACACTGGCCTAGAGAGTTGCACACTACCAAGAGCAGCTACAATGCAGTGGAACAGAAGGCTGCAGAAGGCTTTATGAGTGTGCAGCAGTCTCCACTTTGGAGACTGCTGGTGTACATTTGGTCACACCACCCATTGGTATGTCCCAGAACCCGCAGTTTGGGAACTGCAGGTTTATACAGTTTGGCAATATGAGACTGATCCCTATGCAGTCTATAAAAACAGAAGACCAGTGAAAACAACATCAAGTATTTTATATAGTTTTCAAAATTATGACCTTTAAAAAAAAAGATTTATTAAATCTGAAAAAAGGTTGCTATGGCAGCTCTTCAAGAGCTTAGGGCAGTGTTTCTCAAACTGTGGGTTGAGACCCAATTGGTGGTCACATGACAGGGTGGTCATGTAGCACCTAGCACAGCCAGAATTGAAAATATAGGGAGATGGGACACTGGAAAGGGGGCGGGCTGTGTGGTCTTTTTAGTTGTGTCAGGGTTTGTAAACAGGCCTTTTTCCTTTCAGATTCATTTTGCTATTGGAAAAAGGCTGACAAAGAACCCAACTTATTTCTGCGTTCTCAGGAAAGCAGCAGGCTCTGGTGTCACAATGACAGCACTTCCAGCCATGACATCACTTCCTGAGGGTTCCCGGACAGATTGTCATTCTATAAAGTGGGTCCTGGTGCTAAAAAGATGGAGAACCTCTGGCAGGAGATTGGGGCCTTGGGGGATCTAGGTCCTTACACCCATGTGTAGCTGGAAGGACAGGTGACCTTTACTGATGTGTCCAATGCTTAGATTAGTAATCAGGGCAATTGTGCAAAGAGAGGTGTGGCCCACTTCTTATAGCCTGTAGGCACTAACCAGATATTATCTGTGCGGCGAGCCCCTGACTTTCCTGCTCTTGGGAATTAGATGGGCTTCATGGTCCAAGAAGCTGGCTCAACACTACACTCTTTGTTTCCAGTCAGTTTGGGAAGGAAAAAAGTCAACTAATAAAGAACAATGGTATGGGGCAAATATGACAACAGTACTGCCATCAAATGATTGAACAGACCCCTTCACTACAGTGATGTTACTTTTTGGAAATGTGTTCTTTCTGCATAGGGAGTGTGTAAAATAGAAAAGCAGGTATTTTATATGCATAATATCTGGATCTATTTCTAGGATCTCATGTAGCAGGGCAGGAGAAAGGCTTTTTTTTTTTCTGTCTGAGCATTTGGGGGGTTGCACTGCTAATTAGATTGACAGCCCAATCCTATGCATGTCTAGTCAGAAGAAAGTCTCAATTAAATGAGGCTTACTCCCAGGAAAGTGTGTATAGGATGGCAGCCTAAACAGCACTGGAGGCTAGACGATCAATAGGCTGATTTTTCTAGTGTCATATGCAGACGTTCAGCACGCACGTGTAAAGCTACTCAAGAACATGGCAGGCAAAAAAAAATCCTATTTGCGGTGCGTCGTTTCCTCAGCGTTTTACCCAATCGTTGGATCTTTCTGAAAGGTATCTTTCTTCTCTTCCCCGATAACCCATCTCCCCGCAAAAGTCCAAGGAGTTTTCAGATGATGAAGACGCTGACGTGGCAAAGCTGAAGAAGTCCTTAAAAAGTCAAAGGCGACGGAGGACAAAAACCGTGAGTTTGCAGACAGCCGTCTTTGGGAAGCGGAGGGATGGAAGATTAGGCACAGTTTCAGCAGCGATTTCGACACGTCAGAATGTATGCCGAACGTGCGGGACGGGATCTGCGCGTGCATTCCTACAGGGCAGGGTGTATGTGGCAAAATGCTATTACAGGAGCCTGAGCTCTTGTGTAACGAGGACCCCCCTCCTCATCTTCAGAGCCATTTAATTCGCGGCTCGGAGGCTTTGCTCTCTGAGCCACAAACGGCTGCGGAGGCAAAGGGGAGGGGCCACTTTACATAGGCGCTCCGGCTCCTGCAAGATTTAGGGTTCTGCCCCCAGTAGGACCGTCACTGCGCGTGCCTCTCCAGTGCATTAAGGGGGGAGGCGACGCTTCTTTCTAGGCACACGCTTGCTGGTCGGCCTTCGATGCATCGTAGCAGCTCTCTCGGAGGTGGCGCGCATCTATCAGGACAGTTCACCCCTCCTCCCATTATCCGAAGTGATAAAGGCAGCGCCGGCCCTTTAAGCCCTGCCTGATCCTTTTCGTTTCAGGTAATAACAGGTAGCGCGCAATTCCTCTTACGCACCGCGCCCGACTCGACCCTAGCAGTGGGAGGAACACCCCGGGAGAGCCGCCTCTTCTCCTTGCATTGAAATGCGCAGACGCGGGCGGGGTGCCCCAGTTTGCAAAGTCTCCGCCCCTGTTCAGCTATCCCGTCTGCAGCCGTTTCCGTGCCGGGGCGCGGGGCATAATTGATCCCCCGAGTGTCTCCTACCCCGCCCCCAATTGCGTTGGCAATGCCTGCAGGTAGCCAGAAATGACGTCTCCGCCCCATTTTAGAAAAGCAATCCCCCGGGATTCAGGGGTGGTAAAAGGTATGTGTGCAAGTAGTGGTGGGAGAGGGTGTCGTGGGGAATGCGCCCAGTTCCAGAGGAGGAGGAGCCGCCGCGGCGTTTGTGTAGGCGTGCTGCATCCCGAACCGTAACGGCGTGTTCAGATGTTCTCGTAGTGCTCGCCCATTCTTTGTCTTTTGTTTTTTAATCGCGTGAATGGAATGACGTATGGAATGACGACGTTCCTTCGACACTATGCAGCAGCAGCAAGTGATTGCATTATGCTGCGCCCCCGAATGAACAGAGCTAGGGGATGCAGTTGCCTGCTGCCCCCACCCCCCAACACCTCGCCTCTCCAAAGCGTGGAGTGGTCGCGCGAATAGTCTGAGCAAGGAATTATTGCACGGCTATATCCTGAAACAGCCAATGTTGGGAGCTGCATAATAATTGCATCTACTACAGATGCAATGTTTTACTTACAGGAACACTGCGAACGGGCAGCAGAGGGTTTGTAATTGGGGGGGCGACAACGAAGCTGGAGTGGGCGTACGACGGTGCGCATTCTTTTAGAACAAAGGGGAAAGCTGCGGAACTGGGCTGGGCCTGCATCTAAAGTGTGGTGTAGGAATTCAATGTGAATGTCTGCAAGAGATGTTTTACTGAAAAGAGATCATATGAGGCTTTGGTTTTTGTTACCCCCCCCCACCATAATGCACCACTGTTGGCCTGAAATGATGGGAAACCAAGGCAAGGGGGCACAGGAGGCATTAGCTGGTTGCTGCTGTGATTCCCATCATGATTTTGGTCTTTTTGCACACTATTGGGAAAAAAATCAATTTGCTTTCAGTGGAAGGTTGTTTCCCCCCCCCCCAATAAAAATTGCATTGGGTGCAATTGGAGTGGAAATCATGGTGAGGACAAAATGTGAAAAATCCCTTAGTTCTGCTGTGATTTTGCATTGTTTTGGCCCCCTCTGGTGTGCTATTTAGAAACATTGAATCAATTAAAAAGCAAAAGGGCCGCATTACACATTTCTGGTAACAAATACGTGATTTGTGTAGTGTGTGCAACTTGATTCTGTTTCTCCCTGTTCTACAATCATGCCTTATTTTGGGACCTTATGATGAACCGTATCTAAAGGCTGATCTTGGACATTTCTCCTCTCAGCCTTCTCCAGCCCCCCGCCCTGCTTCTTTCCCATTCAGATGAGGAAGGAAGAGGGTGGCAGTGTGTGAAGGAGGGGCAAAAAAGTCCTGTTATGTGTATTTATCAGGGGGTACAATATTTTTTTGGTGGGCCCCAGAGGGCAAAACATCAGGGGGAGGGTGGCAATGGGGGCAGGCAGTATAGGGCCAGGGAGGGGTAAAACAGAGGCAGGGAAAGGATGGTAACAGCTGAAATAGTCTTTGGAGCCCAGGTCTATCTGCTTGCATGGTGTTGGCAGCTAGCTACAGTAATACAGCAAGCCAAGCCCATTCTTAAGTCATACCACAGAAAAGGTAAGTCCCCAGGAAACCTCTGGGCCCCTCCTTTGGCTTCTGGGCCCCCTTTTTGACCCTGAGCTCAGGTACAAATTACCCCTTGCACCCTGCTGTCATGGGCCCTGGCTACGAGAGCTACTTTTGGAAAAGGAGAAGTGGGGGAACTTGGCACTGTTCTCTAAAGATACATATGGATACATTGTAAGTTCTAGTGAACTCTTTCTGGCGGATGAGCAGAGGTACTTGGTGGTCATTCAGAAGTACAGAGCGAGGAGTTTGAGTAAGATATGAGATGCCTCAGGAGGGGGAGAAGGATGGGTAGATATTCCTGCAGCACTGAAGAGCAAGTGTGCGCACGCCTGTTTCTTATGCGGTTGTGACAGTGAGAGTGAGCATGGACAGGTGCACAGAACTCTCATTGGGAATCAGTCGCTGCTTGTGTGACTTGACAGTTAATCTCTTCATTAAGCAAAGTCCAGTGTCTCCCATGCAACCCAAGTACCCTGGGTTTTGCTTAGAACTGTCAGTCACTCTTGGTTCCCACTCCCCTCTTCTTTCTCGATCTGTCTTGCAGGTGGTCGACAGGGGAGAAGTGCAGCCTGATGAAAAGGCAACAGAGCGAGACTGGCTTGCCATGGCTGCTGCTAGTGCTCGGTCACCACGCGGTAAGTACTCCAGTCAGTGGTGTTCCTTTCCTGAATCCACTCCCAAGACAGGCCTTGGTGGCTGTATGTCGCCAACATTATTCTAGTCCTCTGTGAGGAGGGAATCAGCCTCAGGTGTTAGCCCAAGTAGATGCAGTACTGATGCTGTCAGTAAATATCTGTTCCTGCCTTTGCAATGGACGTGAGGGTCATGGAGGTCATGATGGCAACGCTGTACTATTTTATCTGACTGAACCGAGCCAGCTCCATGATAACACACAGGCAGGGTGCTTGCGTTAGATGGAAGGAGCCCTGCTCTTCACAGCCAGCAAGAAAATTACACACTTTGAAGCTTTGCTTTTTGATGCAACCACAAGGCTAAGATAATTGCAGTAAAATGAAATGAGAACTATTCCTTCCAATTCCAGACTTGTCTCGGGTTCTAGGCATTCTTAAAATGTGGTGTAAATTTTTGACAGCTGTTGATTCAAGTATCATCTGTGAACATATCTAATCCTTTCCAAGCTGCCTTCGCCTCATCACATTGTGTGGTGACCGAATTAACTGTTCTGCTGATAAAGAGATCAGTGTGACTCAAAAGCTTCCATGCTCCTTTACCTGGAGGTTGTCAGTAGAGTCAATGTTATCATCATTCCATGTAAGAGCAAAGTGGATGTTCCCAGGTTATGCAGTAGGCTAGCAACATAGAGCCAGCCACAGGCAAGAGAGACAGACGTGTAGGTATGTGGGTTACAAACCCAAAGCAATCACAAGGTATGTAGAAAAATATTGGTTAAAGGTGGGGAACACGGAAATAAGGACCTTCAAGCTTTACATGTTTGTTGTATTCATGTGGCCGTGGGATCCCAGCTGGATGAGAGTTGAGGGTCTTGATGGTGGCAATAAGAAGCAAATGTGCTTTCTTTCAGTGTAGGACTGAATGAAGAGAGGGAAACTTAATTGGGAGGTGTTCATTCCTCCTCACCTTTCTCCAGAAAACCTGGAATTGCTAGTGGGTTTGTCTGCTTTGCAGCTTTTTCATTGCAAAACTAGAAGTGGCCTTTTTTGCTGCTAACAGCTGTTTGGAGGTATGGATGCCTGCAGAGGGGTTCGCAGGCTCCCCAGAGACTCTGGAGAGCCACAGTGACCCTGGGGTAAGTTTAAAACACCCCTTTTGTCCCCAGCAGTAACGAAATCCTGGTGATTGCATTGTCAATGTCGCCCAGCCTCTTAAGGAGCAATGACAGAGGTTCCCTGGCTGGGTGTCCTGATACTCCAGAGAACCTCAGGATTCTGGAAAAGGTTTGGGGAGAAAGGTTCAGGGATGTGTGCTATGAGATGTGCACCCCCTGATTCCTGTTTCCTCTCCAGTATGGTGCAAGAAGGGCTGTTCCCAGCAGGTTGGGGCTGGCTTAACTGGCAGGCACACCTGCACATAGTTGTTACGTTGAATTGCTGGGATTGGAGAGGCAGAAAGAGGGTATTAGTATTATTAAATTTATATCATGCCTTTCTGCCCCATATTCGGGCACCCAAGGAGACTTACAACACTAAAATACCAACAGTGAATAAAAGATAAAAACAGTACAAATTACTAACACAATGACATAAAACAATTAAAAACAAGCAGACCCTAATGGATTTCAACAAATATAAAATTACAATGATTAAAAATTAGAAATTAAAAGTGCCAGCCCAGCATGTCAGCTGCTTAAATAAAAAGCTTCCTTAAATAAAAAAGTTTTCAGACCCCACTGAAAGATTGTTAAGAGAGGGAGCCGTTCTTGGTTCTCAGGGGAGGGAATTGCATAACCATGGAGGCACCACTGAGAAGGCCTGAGAATGATATATATTCTCTGTTTTCTTTTCCAAACTTCCAAAACTCTGAAGTGATGCTGCTCCTTTAGGGCTTTGAGTGCTTTTACCTGTCCCTGTGTTTTGCTTAATATCTGTAACATACAACCCATCTTATCCTTTCCCCCCAGTTGATGAAGCAGCACCCCCAAATGGCAATTGCTGCATCCTATGGTAGGAGGGCAGTCCAGGGGTTCTCCCCTGGGTAAGCCTCCATGCCATGGGGGAGATCTACTTGACCTGCGATCAGTGGCATAGCTAAGGCATCTGCTACCTGGGGCAAAGAAGATTTTGGACACCAAACCATTCCACAACAAAATCAAATTTAATTTATTAAGTAAATAAACACCTAAAATGGTTAATGGTTAATTGGCCATAGCTTTTGATATAATACAGATATTCCAACATGGTTTGTTTCATTGCATTCTGCCTTATGTTGCCTTTCCAATGATATATAGCATGATGGTGGTATTCGTATTTACCAAGGTTTTCACAATTTTGACCACCAGTGTCAAGCTCTGTTTGTTGCCCCCCCCCAAAAGCTTGTTCCCTGGTGCAGTTGTTCCCCCTGCTCCCTTTTAGCTATGCCACAGCCTATGACAGCTAAATAAGTGTTGTGAGTCAGCATGGACCTAACTCACGGTGTCCGGTCTGGGAAGGGTAGTAGGATATTGGCTGTGGCACCACCACCAATTCTCCTGGGCTCAGTCCTGCCCTGTTTTGCCCCTTCCTTACCGCACCCCAGCCTATCCCACTGTCTTATCTTTGTCAGCGGGAGAAGCTCCAATGCAAGTGAGAAGGAGCATCCCTTCCTGTTGTGCTCTTGGCAGCGCACTGTATAGTGTGCTGACAGCCTTTTGTGGCTGAAACTGACTGCCTTATGGCAACTGGTGCCAGCAGAAGACGTGACCCAACAATGGCCAGTAAGCTTAAGTTTGGGCTCTGTATCACTATTATTCATGTTGGTTAGGGGTCTCTATTGTCTCTCAGATTTGAAACCTTAACAAAATGCTGGGGTTACATTCTAGACAGTTTTCCAGGGGAAAAAGAATATCTTAACATGTTCAGAGCTTAGTTAATGTCCCTAAGCGCCACTTAAACTAATATTTATTTTGGTATTTCCCATCGCAGTGTGAAAATACACATTTTCAAACAGCATTCATAGGATGATTAACAATCGTAACAAGATATTTTCTTTCCCCTTTGAGTATTGTTCAACAGTTTTCTTACGCATATATGTTAGCTTTTCCAAAGTGCTTTTTCTCCCCTGCCCCCTTCGTCTTTTTTGGCAAAAAAGACTCTCATTTCCCTTTTATTTAAGCTTTGCACTCTCTTGGATTCAGAACTGCCCTTTTAACTCTGAGGCTTTGGCAATATTTTAATTCACTAATCAGACAGACGAATAGTGAATAGAAAACAGCTGCGAATAATGAGGAAATGGTGTTTCAAGAAATGTTTTGAATTTTGACAGTTATTCCCGTGATAGATGGTGGAAGATGAAAACATTGTGAAGTTCATTCTGCATTTGTAATGCTGTTAAGATTTTCACAGAGGTCCTGCCTTAGTACAGTTTTATAAGCTTCCAGTATTTTAGAAGTTCACACTAAACCTAGTGAATCTGCATAATCTGTGAAACATAAATCTTGTTTGTCATTCTTTTCTTTTAAGAAAACTGCTAACTTTTTTTTTAATTTTCCTTTCTCTAACTTCATGTCTTGAGTGGAATCAAGTACTCACTCACTCACTCACTCACTCACTCACTCACTCACTCACTCACTCACTCACTCACTCACTCCCCTACCTCTGAGCAGTACACCCTTCGTTTGTGTTCCAAATGTTTTTGCTGTGTGCAAAATGATCTCCCACAAAGCATGTCAGAATAGATTTTTCCAGAACTAAATTCTCCTGGTTTCCCAGCCCTGCATCTTGTTGAGGCTCTCAACAGAATTTAGTAATCCTGTGAACAGAAACCCTAGAGCAGCTTTCTCAATGTTTGTTCCCCGTTGTACCACTGTTCCTGGTCCACCTATTGGAAGTAATAGGTGCCACCGGAAGTTACTGGTGATGATGTCTTTACCAGTACTTCTGGAGTGGGAGGACAGGTGCAATGTGACAAACACGAGTAAAAGGCTCAGGGTGGACAGTGGGGGCATTTTGAGTGTGTGAAAAATGCACACTGGCCCTCTATCCATTTCTGCTGTTGCTTATTGTATGGTGTTGCTGGTCTCGCTGCTGAGTGGCAGAGGGTCTGGGGGTTCAGTGTGTATCACCGGACACCATTCCAAGCCTCCCTGGTGGAATGAGTACTACTGGTTGAGAAACGCTGGCCTAGAGTTCTTAGTCCTGGGCAGCAGCGATTTTCAACATTTTTCTTCTCACAGTGCCCTGGTCTTTGCCTCTTGTGATGCCTCTTCTGGGAGATTCTTCTGGGTTCTGTAGCTCTGTTTCTAGGGAAACTTTTCTGTAGTAACGAATTGTCTGTCCCTTTTCCTGTGCCAGCTGTCCTTCCTGCAGCCTTCCTAACTAGATGTGCAAACATCTTTCCAAGTGTGCAAACATGTTGAAACGATTCGTGTAACTGTCCCACTGCAGGCTTGCCCCCCGTTCCATCAGCCTTGGAAACCAGCTTTGCGGAGCAATCTGTGCGTAAACGAATGAGGGAGAAACTGAAAGCGGCACGGGTGAGATTGCATGTATATTAATAAATTTTCTGTAATATTGGCCATCTTATTAAACATCTTTCCTACATGCTTTGTTTTTTTGTCAATTTACTAATGTGATACTTGATCACACCATTATGGTAGATAAGTGTTTCTCAATCGTGGTACGGATACCACCAGTGGTACTTGAGGGTGGTGTCTGGTGGTACACACAGGACCCCTGAACACCTGCTGTCGGGCAGCAAGACCAGCAATGTGACATGACAGACATCAGTTGGAGGCTAGGCACAGCAAGCACAGCTCCAAAGCATGCTTTTCCACACTCAAAAGCCCTCCCATCCACCCTGAGTCTCTTACTGATGTTTCTCACGTTGCATCTGGCCTCCCAACCCAGACGTAATTGGCAATGATGACATCACCAGTTACGCCTGGTGGTACTTCCGATAGATGGACCATACGAAGTGATACAGCCAGGACAAATGTTGAGAAACAGTGTGATAGATGATATTGTAATGATTTTAAACAGATGACTTGGAAACTTTATTGGCAGTTACATTGCTGCTTAAAGAAATTAAGGGCCCAATTCTATCTAACTTCCCAGTGCCAGTACAGCCATAATGCAACCTTGAGGAACAAACGGGAACAAACGGAGGGGCATCCATGAGTGCACCTCCAACGCAGGATACAACTCACACCCTGTTTTCATGGCTGCACTAGTCTGGAAAGTTGGCTAGGATTTGGCCCTTAACATTTTAAGTGTGAGCTTTGAATCTTGAATTACTATTAAAGATATCAAAATCTGGCCGTGTGTGTTGGTCTTATCAGACTAGAAAATTGGAAGAGTTGGGCCACAATCCTGAGGTCAGGCAATTGTGAACAGAGGAGACCCACTGGGTAAAACCCCAGGATTTCTTCTATAATCCTTCACTGCAGCTCGCAAATAAAGACTGCATCTTGTAAGTGGGGGGGGGCAGCTGATGAAAGGGAACATATAAAAACAAAGATTCTGTCTTTTGTTTAGTCTAAAGCAGAAAGTACTTTATTACCAGAAGTCTCCGGCCATCATCCACGATCTCTGAAAAGTCTCAGCGAAAGGAAAGCTCATACTAGACTGCAAAATGTGGTAAGGGTCAAACGAATTATGTATTAAATGCATCATTTCTCAAATGCATGCAGAAGTGTTTGTAGGTGTGTTTTCTCTTACATTGCAATCAGGGAGGGGGCTGACCTGGATCATGATTGTGGCACAGGGAGATCAGGCTTTGTAATCCTTTTCTCTGTGCTGCCATTGCGCAAAAATCCAACCCCATGAAACTCTGTTCCTTGGGAGCAAAGTTGCTACTGGTGCTAATAGCAGCTTCTTTCCCTGGACAAGTAGCTCTGAGGGGTGGAAGATTTCATCTCATCCATAGCATGGGGTGGGGGAATTTATATATACCTCTTCCATGCTGCAGTCTTACTCTGGATTGGTTTCTCCTCTGGCCTCTATTTCTCTAAAAAAGAAAAGATGAAAAGACCAAGAATTGTTGTTGCATCTAGTTTGGCCCTATATTGTGTGAATTCCTGCCTTATATCTGTATTTTTCAAGAAACAGATTGATTTTCTGATATTTGGAAGGTTTGCTTGGGGCGCAGTCCTAACCAACTTTCCAGCACCGGGGTAAGGGCGATGCAGCTCCCAGACCCCCTCAGGTAAGCGCTACAGTCCCAGGGTGTCTCGTGGTGCCACAATCACAGTGGCGCCATCGGGACATCCGTAACTGACCACTCCCCTTAAAGGGAAATGGCCCAGTTTTGCTTCTCCATGGAGGGTTGTGACCCACAGATTGGGAAGCACTGGCCTAGGAAGTTGATATAGGATTTTTCATCAGTTTAGAGACGTTAATGGATATGAATTGAGAAATCTTGCCAAAATACTAAGATAGCTCTCCAGGAGCCCTAGTGGCACAAATATGGACCCCTGCTAACTGGACAAGAGGCACTTTTTCCAGTGGTGTTCCTCTTATATTTAGCAGGGGGAGAGTAACTGTCCCTCTTCACCCCTGCGCAGTCTTTCTAGTGGCTGTTGCTGGCGGTCTGCCTTTTTTTAGATTGTGAGCCCTTTTGGGACAGGGAGCCATTTAACTTTATTATTACTATTGCCTGTAAACCGCTTTGTGAACTTTGTGTTGAAAAATGGTATATAAGTACCTGTTGATTGATTGATTGATTGATATGGAGGCTTGAGGAGCCCAGAGCACCTGTGCATGTGTGGGGTAGTACAGTGCCGAGTGGATGGTAGCCACATATAACGTGCTCATCGAGCCCTTGAAGAAGTCTCAGGGAGCTCCAGGGTTCCTAGGGGTGTACTTGGAGAAATACTGACCTAGGGGAGAGATATGCTGAACTTTAGGGTGTTGCCACCCCCAGTTTTAGCAGTTTAAAGCACATTTTCTAGTCTGGATTTGCTTCTTTGACTGCATTGATAATCTAGATATAAAATAGTTCTCTTTAAAATATTATGCATGTTTTCAACTATATCTTCAGTTTGAACCAGCAAAAATATCTTATGCTGGGCTTGCTGCTGTTATTGCGTCAATTAGAAGTGAATTTGTTGCATTTTATTGCATGATGGTATTGTAAGTTGTCTTGAAGCCATTTGAATAATGTAAAAGAGGGTAGAAATTTTAGAAATACCTCTTGGGGGGACAGCACAGGCTCTTGCGCCGCTGTGGCAGTGCCAGGGAACTCTGGTAGCTTTGAGCAGCACATGTGGTATCTTGATTATTGGGCTGCCCTGGAAATGTGTTCGGAGTGCTGCAGCCAGATTGTTTCCGTCTGCTTCTGGGTCTAATTCAAGTTGCTGGTCCTTACCTTTGAAACCTTATGTAATGTAAGCCCTTGATAATTCAAGGACCCGCTTTGGTAAATGAATCTGTGCAACCATTAAGATCTTGGGGGTGAAGCTCTGCTGCCTGTGCCATCATGGAGGGATGCTTGATTGGCCTCCATGGAGGTTTAGCCCTTTTTCTCTGGTGGTTTGGGTAATCTCTTTTCTTCATTTTTAAAAAGATACTCAAGACCCACTTCTTCTGCCCATTTTCGACTGATGAGTGGAGTGGCGCATGTACAAAAGTATTTAATATTGGCTTCTTCAGTACCTAACTATCCCAGACCCCACTAGTCATAGTTACATGTATGTTGGTAGTATGAAATAAATTAAATCATTAATGTGTTTTGTACCTGCAGGTAGGTGAAGGTGAATCAAGTGCAGTGCAAGAGGTCGAGTCCAAGGTACCTGTGAGAGTCAAGTTTCGTGAATCCATCAGAACATCTCAGGTAAGGACTGATATTGTTCTGTTCTGTTTGTGTTGGCTTTACGGTTAGTTTGTACTACTAATCAGGCTTATGGTGCATTGTGATGGGTTTATGACTCTAGTAAGCTACCTGTGAGCCTTGAAAATGTGAAAGCACAGAATATATACTGATTCTAATAAATACTTGCAATGTAAATGCATAGAGGCCAGTTCAGCTGGTCTCATGAGCTCCATTGCTGCCTGAACTGGCTGAATTTAGTTGGGTTATAACATCAGAAAACACATGTGCATGAAATAGCAGCAGGATTCCAATTATTTTGTAAGGTTTTGCATTCATGTTTATTTTCGGTGCAAAACAAAACTAGAACTACTTTCATTGAAAGCAAGGCAATAAGTACACAACTTGCGTGCTGCAATGATTTAAGAGTGTGCCAGTGCATATGTAAAGTGTAGTACATATGAATTGCCATATTGAATGAAAACATTTATAATATGCTTTCATATTTGTATATACAGGTGGGACCTGCAATATCTGTGGATTCAGTATCCCGGGATACTGAACTCTTAGAAGGACCCACCTCCCAGACATGTCTAGAGCTGAGCTCCAGTTGCGACTTGGAGGCTTTCTGAAGCCCAGAGAGACGCTGCGCACAGCCTCTGTGGACTTCCAACAACTGCCTGGAGCATTGTAAAGGTCTTCCGGTTTTTGCCAAAAACTGGGAAGTTACTTTTAAACTTCTCTGCTCTGAGTGGCATTCTGGGGCCTGCAGAGGCTGCAGGCTGTTGTGCATAAACTCTGGGGTCCTCAGAACACCCTACAGATGGAACCAGATCTAAGCTCCAGTCATATTTGAAGGGTTTAGGGGCCCTAAATCCATGATTTAATTATCCATGGATTATGGAATTTGTGGGGTTCCAGGAATGGAACCCCAGGATAATGAGGGCCACCTGTAGAATCAGTTCTCCGTATCTGGAGGGGTTAGATTACTGAAACACCAGTATAGCAAATCAGTGGATAGGAAATAATTGATTCTACAGGATCAGTGGGGTTAAGGGGAGGGGGTAGCTTGCCTGCCAGCAGCAGCATTACTCAGAATCCAGTAGGGACCCTTAGCAAATCAGCAGAGACCTTCAAAATGGCACGGGATGCTTGAAAATGCCTGTGGCAAGCTTCAGAATGCCAGTGGATAAGCAAATCTGCAGGTTTCAAATCTGCATGTAGATAACTAACTATATGTATGTGCACAGTATTTATAGTAACCATGCTGGCTAGGAAGTGCACAGGTTCAAATGTTTTCATCTGGGGCATAAGACATGCATCAACTTTTATGGAAGCTTTTATTTAAAAATGCTGTTTCTTGCTTTTCTGGCAAAAGCTTCATATGTCTATCAACATTTACTTGTTGATCCCACACCCATTTTCACAGATCCTGGATGTTATGGGTGCAGGAAAAATGTAAAGCACAATGCAGTGTAGCATCAAACACTGACATTTTAGAATGTTGGCATGCAGAACCAATTCTGTATTTAAGGATCCCTGCTTTTTTTTCAAGGTGAAAACAATGCAGTATACATCATAACTTGGTACTCCCTTGAAGAGTGAGGTATCAGGTTAAAAGTTGATGGGCAGCTGTAATTCACAGGCTCATATGCCCTATAACCAGCCCAGGGCCCATATGAGTTATGAACATTCAGCAGAATGTGTCCTTAAGCACTTCCAATGCAAGGCAACAAGGCCCACACCCTCTGCTACCAGCCAGGGACCACAGCTAAGAGTAACAGCTTCTAAGAGCAATGAACAGCCTCTTAACTTTAAAATTCCCCAGGCATAACTAGCCCCAACTACAGGGACCTATCCCAAAGCTATAAAGCTTAACTGGTAGGGTGGCCAAGCAGCAAAACTGGATTTAGTCTGGTTCCAAGCAACCACAAATAAAGCTTATAGATTAACTATAATTTATTAAGAAAACAAGCAGTTACCAAACTAGGAAAGACTTAAAAGAACTAACAGAGACTTAACCAAGATACACCTTAAAATAAGTAAACACCTATATGCCTAACTAGACTAGGCCCTAGTATAAGCAAGGTAGTTAGCCTTACAGGTTCACCTTCTTCTCAGTCCAATGCAGGCAGCAGGTCCATGCTGGGTATCTTGGACAGGGTTGGAGAAGGTGATTTCAATGTCTGGAGATCTGGTGGTCTTCTTTGATGGTCTCTGATGGTCTTGATGGTCTGATGATATGTGATCTGTACCCCACAAATTATACATCTTCTAGCACAATCAATTATCCAATCGGGATAAAGGTCAGCCATCTCCTGATGGGGTGATGGAACGTTTGGAGGTCACAGAATGATCAGAAAAGGTAACATAAACAACCTAAGTGATGGGTCTCAGCTGTGTGGCATCTTCTTGATTGCTGCACTAGCTGGATGGAACCTTCCTGATTAGATTTGTTCTTCCTGACTCCAACACCTTTCTGCAGGAACAGGGGGAATAGAAAACACTCTAAGTGAGCTGATTAGCACCAGCTGGTATTTTAGCAGCTTCAGCTCTTTCCCACAAAATAGAGTAAGACCTTGGCCAAGCCTTCTTTTGCTCTTTACAGCAGCCCAATCCTAAGCTGCCCCAGCATCTGGAGGAACAGCAGTGCCAAAATGGTCACTGCTGAATGCGATAGAGCTGGGGCAGCTGCTGGAGTCTCCTCGGGGCAAGGGAGCGTTTGTTCCCTTCCCCGAGGTAGAGCCCCGGCAGCTCCAATGGGTCCAAGCTGCACCTGCTCTTTAGTGGGCACAGAACCCAGGAGGCCTTGTCAGTGCTTCCGGCCAGGGAGGGGGAGTAGGATTCAGCAACATCGTCTGTCCACCCACTTCCTGGGCCCAGTCCTCCCTCTGGCCCGTCTTCCCCCACCCCGTTTTGCCCCCTCCACACCTTTGTCTTTTCTCACCGCGTGGCAATAAAACTTACTGGCTGGTGCTCCCACAGCGACTTCTCCAGTCTCCGAGACCCAGCACCAATGGTACATCCATACTGCTGGTGGGAAAACGCTTTTTGGCACTTGAACAACACCCGGTGCCTGCGGTACAAGTGTACCGCCGGTGCCAAAGACCCACAGAATTGGGCCCTTGGGACACAGTTCTGCAAAACTGCATGTTCAAATTTTGATATCGCCCTCCCACACACGTGGACTAAGTTGGAGCATGACCCCTCAAATGCTGGGCTTTGCTAATTTACGTCATCATTACCACCAGCTATTATAAAGACGGTACAGCCATTTCCATTTACTTGGATTAAGCCTCAGTTTGCTTTCAATTGCTTCTGTTCATTTTCTCAAAACATTCTAGAGGTAGCAGGTTTAGCTACTTTTCTCATATTAAAATATTGCGTTGTGAAACGTGTCTTCAGTAAAGTGCGCCTTTTCCCCACTAGGTTCAGACTGGTTATCCTTCTTCTGAAGAAGCCTATAATTTTTTCACTTTCAATTTTGATCCTGAACCGGAGAGCGTAGGGGCTGACATTGAGAAGAAGAAAAAGAATGTCTCCAATCTAAGTGATGAAGAGGAAGAAAAGCAGGAATCTATGATAAGCCATCCAGAAGAACAAGGAGAGGGTGAAACGGTAACAGTGATAATTATATTTACAAACCTGTTCAGGCAGGTTTTTGGTGTTGGTTATTTTTATTTTGCAGTAAACAAAGCTGGGAAGTGTGGAATCAGTTTTGGTGGACAGATGTATCCTGCTCCTCTGCTCCTCTACCTTAAATGTTGAGGCTAATGTCTGTTTGACATCTAAATGCTTAATGCCCAATGCTTGGAAGGCTAAATATGCAAGGATAGCATTTGTGTTAACAGTGCTCATGTGTAATTCAAGTTATGTATGAGTCCAAATTCATTTGTACCATTTGTTCAGCAGCTTAAACCCAACCCTTGTTTGCATGTGCAAATTTGTGAAATGTGATATTTGCTGACTATGAATGTTGACTGAAGAATAAAAAAAAATTGCATATAACTTGCAGGATGAAGAAGCTTGTCTTGTTGGTGACAAAGAAGCTGATCTATTCATTATTGAACAAACGGCTCTCGAGCTGCTAGAAGTTCGACCTCCAGAATATGAAAGCTACTCTGGACGGGTACAGAAAGAGAGAGAGGTGTTGTTTGTTCCCAGCATGCTAAAAGGTATGGCATTTGTCCTTCGAGGTCTTCTGTGATACGGATGATTCTTGCACTTCAAGCGGTACAGGCCAGTATCCCCTGGGGTTCTGTTCCGGACCCTCCCCTGGATACCTGAAACTGTGGATACTGGGGATGCCTTTTGAAAGATAGGGGGTCAGTGGTTTTGCTGCAACAAGGTAAAAAAAGATTTGTTCAGTGTTCCCCTATCTTTTTAATAGGCACCCCACTATCCATGGAACCGAATCAGTGGATACTGGGGCACGCCTGTAATCAATGGTTATGTACTGAGGTTGTGCTCACCCAGGAGTTTTGCAAATGCCCCGTAAAACACGTTTGCACCACTCTTGGAGTCAGGGAGGCCAGTAGACATATGTGCGCCATCCTCCCTGACTTCAAGAGTGGTCCAAATGTGATTTTATAGGTTGTGCTCCAGGTTAGGATTGTACCCTAAAGCTATAGTACAAGTTCCTTCCAAAATGCTTTGGATATGAAATACTGGAGGGGAGTCTAGCTTGTATAATAAAATAATTTTGAGATAGTTCCAGGTTGATGGTTTGCCCTGAGGCATTGACCAAAAACAACCCCCTACTCATAGAGTACCTTCATTTTGTAAGCCGTGTTAAGTCTAGAACAGTGGTTCTCAAACGTTTTAGCTCTGGGAGCTACTTTTTAGAATGACAGTCTGCCTAGGACCCAGCGGAAGTGATGGAATGACTGAAAGTTCCATCGTTGTGACGCCAGAGCATGCTGCTTTCCTGGGTTATTTCTCAGTCATTTTCCAATAGCAAAGTAAATCAGGAAGAAAAAAGCGTATTTGCAAAAAAAGTGTATTGACACAAGCAAAACAACCACACAGTCCTCCCCTTTTCCAGCATTCCATCTTCCCATATTTTCAATTTGACTGCTCTAGATACTTCAAAAAAAACCTGAAATTGACTCGCAACCCACTGGTGTGTCCTGACCCACAGTTTGGGAACCACTGGTCTAGAACAATGATGGCGAACTTTTTGGGCTCACCATCTCAAAAATGCCTAGCTTGACTCTACTGTCACACTTCCCCCCCCCCAAATGAAAGAGAAACCAAATAAAATGAAAATAAAATAATATTCATTTATTTAAACCAATACAGCCCAATCATGTCTGTGGCTATGCATTATATAAAGAAACATCAAATCATTACAAAAATGAAATACTAGTAAAACAAACTCAGTTGTTGTCAGGTGTTTGTGAACTCTGGTGTGTCACCCAAAATGTCGTGGCGTGTCACCTTTGACACATGTCATAGGTTCACCATCACTGTTCTAGAATAACATTTTTCAATCAATATGCAATGGCACAATGGTGTGCCACAAAAGGTCCTCAGTTGTACGGAGGGAGTTTGGAGCACAGCATTTGACAATCTCCGGAAAACTCTTCCGAGTTCTGTGGCTTTTTCCTACGGCAACTGTCTATCATAACAAATGGTCTGTCCGCTGGCAGATCCAGCAGAGGAAGAGGAACAGACCATTTATTATGACAGAACTTGCCTTAGAAACTGACCTGCAGGATCCACAACAATCTTCTGGAAGTAACATCGCAGGAGGCAAAGATCATAGGGAAGACCCTAGAGGTCAGTGTACAGGCTGATTATTCCTTATCCACACTGCTTGGGATGGGAAGGTGTCCGAATTTTGGATTTGTCTGGACTTTGGAATACTTGCAGAAATACAATGAGAAATGTTTCCTCTTACTTTTTTCACTGTTACCCATTTGGATGCTTCTGGCCTCTTTGACATTTTAACAGTGGCAAACATCGCAGAGCAGAGAGTAGAACTTACAGTCTGTATGTGGGAATAAGCACAAGACCCTCTGTCTACAGACAGTTTTTTTAATCTTTGACAAAGATGTCTGGATTTCTGAATAGTCTGGATTTTGGATGTCTGGATAAGGGATTGTCTACCTGTACTGTTATGTGACATTAAGTTACTGGTGTGAAATGATAAAATGTATCCAATAAACCCTTTGGTAAGGATAGGCAAAGGGCTAGATTGGTGCAGTGCCTAATGTTTAACAACATCCTCCATCTCTCAGCTTCCCCCTTTTACTGAGTGAACTGGGGATGGATTGAGAAAAGGTCATTTGCTGCCATTATCCATTGCTGGGGAACCAAACCGAGGAAAGGGAAAGCTTCCTCTCATTAACACAGAGAATCCAAAGGTATAGGCTCTTCAAACTGACTTAACTGTAAAATGGGAATAATGATAACCTGCCTCAGAGCAAGAATGAGAGCAATGATAACTGATATTGCAAAATATAATCTATGTCAAAAATGTTAGGCACCCTAAAAATAAAGTCATGCTTAATGCAGGCATGACTCTTGCTTTTAGTGCCTGCCTCTCTGAAAGTTCCGGAAAACAAACAACCCAGGTACCTTGAGGATGAAGGCCTGTATACTGGAGAGCGTCCGGTTGTGTCACCGTCGAACCAAAACATTGTGGAGAACAGGCTCCTCAGGCAGGAACAGGTAAATGGATGCGTGCGTTTGCTTTTCTGTTTACTGATGCTACAAAACTTAAAACAATTGTAATTCCATCTTGGAGGCATCTGGCCTCCAGTTCTCAAATGACTCACTCTGGCATCATTGAAGAGAACTATTCCCAAGCTGCCCTTTCATACAGTAATGGGAAAGACAAAGCCTCATGTTTCTCTATGGCCCGTGTGTGGGGCAGCCCATGTGCTTTGAAGGCTGTGGCCCTTGGTTCTTGGTTTTGAGCTGGGTGACATCTATTTGAGTCTGTCCCATTAACTTTGGTGGTGTTAGGCTTGTTCAGTTTTCGACTATCAGCCCCCTTGACCTCCTGTGACACTGGCATGATGGAGCACCCCATGGAAGAGAGCATGAGTGACACCACCTGCGGCTCCTGCACTAAGCCTTCTGCCCTTTTCGCCCCCTCCTCCAGGGGGCAGAACTACCTGCTGACAAGGAGATATTGTAAACAGGCGCCCCCCAGTCTTTCCCTGCCCCTTCCTGCTGCATCCCCTAGAGCAATAATTCTCTGACATTTTAGCACCAGGACCCACTTTTTAAAATGACACTATCAGGACCCATCTAGCTTCTCAAGACTTAAAAAAAAGTGGTCTAGAAAGGCAGAATATTTAGTCGAAAAGGGCAGAAGATTTAGTTGAGAGGGTTAATGCCTGAAGATAAGAGCTGAAGATCTGAAGGTCGCCATTTCGGGACTACTGGAAGTCTCTGTGAGTGGCAGACCTTGTAAATTGTGACTGATTAACAGCTGAGCTGTCTCCGGCTGCCTTGTGAGAGGGGGAGTGTGCCAGGGCAGCTGCTTCTCTGGTGGGAGCAGGGAAGCCGCTTATTAGCCAGCAAGAAGACAAACGGGTGGCCAGAAAGAAGGACTAAATCCAGAAAGATCCATCTGTATGTGTAGTTCTTGTAAGATAGAACGTTTCTGTAAAAATTGTAAAAACCTTCGGGTTTCTGAATAAAGTCTGCCTATGTAAACTGACTTGACTTATAGTCATTAGAGAAATCTGGTGACCTAAGAAAGGCGGTATATAAATACAAGTATTATTTATTAATTTTTTATTTATTTACGTTTTATTTGTTTATTGGGAAAAAAAATCTTTTGCAATGAGGCAGCCCTAGTGAATAGCCTCAAGTGCTTGAGGAGGGCTCAGTTATATGACCCAGCTTTCCCCTGCCCCACTGCCTGTCATTGATGGTCTTGGGGAAAAAACACACCAGAAAAAAGACACTCTGACACTTATCTGTCTCTATTTAGACAAGCTTGCCAACTGCAGGAACTCAGGTGTCTGCAGGGCAGTTAGCAGCTATCTGGTTTTTGAGTGGCCTCAGGACTTGAGGCAATGAGTTCTGTTGTTTCTGTCACCCTTATTTTCATTGGAGGTTCTGCGGGATCCACCAGAAATCGGATCATGGCTGACCAAGTGGGTCCCGACCCACAGTTTGGGAAAGGCTACTCTAGAAGGTGCCATAACTTAGAACTGTGTACGCTCCTGAGACATTGTGTAGACATTGTTCCACTGGGTGTAAAAATAACTTCTTGCCAGTGCTAACGGTGTGATAGATTTTTGGATTACAAACACATGAATCGTGTCAAAGGTTTGTTTAGATGTGCAGTTTGTTCCCAAGCATTGTGGTCCCCATCCAATTTACTATAAAAGTTGTTATGGTCTATCAGACTATTTTCCCTACAGCTGCTCCTTTTCCTGAAAAGCTAGCCTCACTTTTTTTTTAAAAAAAGGAAACGAAGTTTTAAGCAGTTAAGAAGTGCGTTTATTACCATTTTAACTTACCCGATCGCCAAAGAGCTCAGGGCAGAGTACATGGTGAGTGATCTAACCCTGCAGGGGGTTAGCCATCTGCAAGGTCAGCATAGGGTTTGCCCCTAGAGCTCAAGTAATTTGTGCTAGACAAAGAGGGAGGGCTGCATGGGGTTAGAGAAGGTATTAAATGTTCTGAAAGGTATAAAGGTTCTGAAGTCCAATTGGAGCAGTGCTCTGTTTCTTCCCTTCTGTGTGTGGGTGGCTGCATCAGCATGGGAATAAATTGCGTCTGAAGGATAAAGTATCCATTAAGTGTGCTTAAGTATCTCATTGCTTTAAAAGTGCTAAACTTGGGCTATGCGCATGTGGTGGATATATTGCAAGATCCCTGCCACTGTGTGGGAGTAAATCCCTTGCGAGTGTTCTCGACCTTTCGTTTTCTGAAGAACTGTTTGGTTCTGCAATGTATTTCCAGGAAAATTACAAGTCTTTATTGTTTGCAGGGGAAAAAGTGGTTTGGAGATGACGGCAGGATTTTGGCTTTGCCCAATCCAATTAAGCAGTTTTCTACTAGGCCTCCGGTGTTCTCAGCGGAGAAAAATAAAGAACCAGAACTGGAGACATTTTATAGAAAGGTGAGTTTGTTAGAATGGGACATTGTATAAAGAATAACCTTGCATGTCAAGAATTAAAGGTTAAAAGCTTATTAACGCTTATTAAAGCTTCAGCTTAAAAAAAAACTGGGGTGTACTGCATTTTTTGCCTTGAGCCAACTGGATGGGACACTAGCAGTTCTGTGTTTATGAAACTGTCAGTAGTTGAGAGCAGCAGTGGATCCAGTGTTCGCTTGCTTCCTCCGCCCGGTGAATGGCCGGCGCAGCTGGGTGCTGTGACTTTTGGGGGCAGTTGGAGGCTCTTTTTACCCATGGAATGGTAAGAGTTTCTGCTGCGTTTTGACTGCTTCAGTGGTCTCCAGTTTGGAGATGGACGGCTTAGAGCAGGGGGGGTCTCCAAACTTTTCAGTAGGAGGGCCACATTGTATATTTTACACATTTTTGTGGGCACCCCAAAAATCAGTTTAATATAGGGAAGAGATGAGCGATGCATGGCAGAGTTTCTGGCCAATCCATTGCGAGACCCAGATTTGTTTCCGTGTGTGCAAAAAATGCCACATTTCCTCACTGCAATTGTTATATGGCATTGATGAAAAGTCAACGTGTTTTATTGGCCGGGGTGAGGTTAACATTGAATAATTACAGTTTGAGGGCCTTCAAGCATCTGACCCAGGTGACTGAAAATGAGAGATAGCCAGGCTGAGACCACTCTGGCCTTATGGAAAGGACTGTGGTGGACAGAACTGCACATGTTAACTGTCTGACTGTGTGGTGGTGGTGGGGAATATTTTAAGTTGCTGAGAGCTGGATAAAATCTTGTGGTGGACCAGATGTGGCCCCCTTGACCTAAACTAGCAGTTTTCAAACTTTTTGGCTTCTGGAGCCCTTTATGTTCCTAAATGGAGTCTTGGGGTGCCCCACCTAATTGGGCATGATTAGCTCATTTGAATCACTCGCAATGCAAAGATGCACAAATAGATTTCCTGCCCTTCAAAAAGGCAAATTTAGCAGTTAGCAACATCATTTATTATTTTGTGTCTAGCAGAAAACAGGATATGCTAGCCTTGAAAGAGTATGGTCATTTTATTGCAACAAGATATTTTTCAGTCACAGCAGGTGGTGCAAGTACCTAAGTGCCTGTAGCAAAAGACTTAGCAGAATCACGTCGGTTTTTAATTACTATGGGTTTTCCAGCTCCAGAGTTCTCGGTCAAGCCCAATTTCCTCATAACTCTGCTATGTGTTTTACTTGCATAATCTTTCTTTCAGGCAACAAAAATGATGGTTGCTAATCAGTACATAGTTGGGTCTGGGGACCCTCAGGGACAGTTCCAGCTGGATGTTGATATTTCTGGGTTAATATTCACTCACCATCCCTGTTTTAGCCGCGAGCACGTCTTAGCTGCTAATCTGGCGCAGTTGTATGATCAGTATCTATCAAGAAGACAAAAAAATCTTTCTAAACTTCTTACAGATAAGGTAATTTTTCTCTGTTTTTCATTGACTGCAAAAACATTTAGCAGTTCGTCATTATGTTTGATTTTTGAACTGAACCTTTTGGGAAATTTAACTTTTAGGAATGCTTTGAACGTGTAGTCCAATACTCAGTTATTTTTGCTTTCAGTGGTTGTACCATATTCCATTACTGCTATTTTCAGTTTTCTTTTAAGCTGTACTAAAATGGCTTATAAAGGCTGTTGTTGTTGGGATAATAATAAATATGGCTGGCTGGTTAGATCAGACTTTGTTGATTATATAAGGGGGGTGATTTGAATTAAATATTTTCTTGCGTTTTTTTTAAGCTACATGCTTTGAGAAATGCCCTGCAAAGTATTTTGGATTCCAGTGAAAGTGGGGCTCTTAACCCAGTGACACAGCAAAGCATCACAGAATACAAGGTTGAAATAAGGTGAGTGCAAATTCACCGAATCTCTCTTCTGTTTGTTGATATTTTGTATGTAGAGAAACATTTGTCTTTCAGGAGGGTTCTTGTGAAACCATTCTTGTGGCTCAGTATTTAAGGTGTGAGGAACATTTCTCACTTGAACTTCATGAAGCCAGATTGCCCCATAAAGCATGCAAAGCATTTGTCCTAAACGATGGACTTCATCCAGCTATAAAATGAACATTGATCACCTGCTGGATACTTGTATCCTCCTGTGATCACGCTATAGTCTTCAGAAAGTCAAGATGCCACCTATGGTCTAGTTCAGTGGTTCCCAAACTATGAACCATGACTCTCCAGTCATGGAATCCTAGACTGGACAGTCTAGTGGAATCCAGGTAGAAAATCTACCTCCTTATACAATGTATAAGATTGTAGCCGTAATGGTGAGCTGAGGCCAATGGCCCCATAGATCAAGGAAGACACCAGTAGATAGAAAATGTTTGGGAACCACCGATCTGGGTCCAGTCCCATTCAAATGTTTAGCCTCAGCATGGCATGGAGATTGAACATATGATTCCGACTGAAACAGATGACCTTGTGCATCTGTTTCTTTATCCCTGTTCACTACCTTTAATAGTATTGACAGTGAGCACGTAATTGGTCTGGGGAATTAATTGATGGGGGATGACCTCTAGCCTGGAGGGCTTTAAAAGGACAAAGTCATGGAGGACAAGGTCTATCAACGGCCACTAGTTGTGATGGCTAAACACTATCCCCAGATTCAGTGGCAGGTGCAAGACAGAATGGCAGGAGAGAACAATGTCTTTTTTTCCTGCGTGTGGCTTTCCTAGAAGCAGCTGGTGAGTTACTGTGAGATACATGAAGTTGTACTAGATGGGCCTTTGGCCTGATCCAGAGGGACTCTTCTTATGTGCTAATGTTTGAGTGTGACATTTGTGATTCGGTTCTTTCATCTAGATAACCTATTGTGGCTTGTATGTGTGTCCATCAGTGTGACCTGTTTGTGTGTTCCTTCCCCCATGCAAAAGGGGTGGGCTGATCCTGTAGACAGCTTCCTTGTGTATGATAGGTCTATACATACATGAAGCAGGCCCAAGTCTCACTCATGTGCCTAGACCTGCATACAGACTGCACAGTCTGCAGAGTGCAGTGTGAATGGAACTTGAGACTTATTGCACCTGCAAATGTTAGCATTAAAGTGCCAGATGTCGCTTGAGAAGCATGCAAAATTATTCTCCCTTCACTTGTACAGAATAACAAGGTTTGAACTCTTTGTCTCACGACTATTCATAGAAACTGATACTGATACAGCAGGAACATCAAAATACCAGGGATGGGTCTGAGTCGAGGGATGATTTCACAAGTCGAGTCCAGTTTCAAGTCAGCGACCCTACGAGTCGAGTCATGAGTCACAGCACACACCATTGCTACTTGCAGAAAAATTGAGTCCCAAGTCACTTTGAGCAACAAGCAAAAAATTCCAAACGCTTAAGCTTTCCTCTTCCCCTCAAGCCCCCCCAGCCCTGCCTCCTGGAGCCACCGACTCTCCTCCCACCATGTCTGCTGCAAGACGGCTTCAGGATTGTCCACGAGGTGTTTTGGGGCAATGTGGAAGTTACACAAGGAAAAAAAAAGCAAGCACACAAATACTAAAGGGACTCAAGTCAAATTTGAGTCATGACTCTTTTCCAAGTCACTGTCTACATGTCTCAAGTCGCGCTCGAGTCGATGACATCCAACATGAGTTGCAAAGCAAGTTGCAAAAACCCAGCATTTTCGTGACTCAAGTCCCCATCCTGGCAAAATACATATAATACCCATTAAATAGCAAACACGAGAGATGGAAATGATTGTAGATCTCAAATCTCCATTGAAAGCCACATAAAGCTTTTTATTAATTTTATTTCTGCTCCAAGTCCTTTTATGGGCATGACTTCATTGGTCTGTCTTCATAGCAAAAATACAGTTCTCAGGGGCTTTGCTTTATTATTAATATGCCTACAGCAATCTGTGGCTCTTTTCAAAAAAAATTCAAAAATATTGGGGGATGAATAAAATTGGTGGTGGCTTTAAAACTTTGACAGACCTAATGTATTTCTTCAGTAAGTATTGCATCATTGTCTCTGTGGTTGCAAATTATGTATGCTGCCTATACACCAGCACATAGTTATGTATATGAATTTTACTGAAACCTCTGGGATTTGCACAATTCAGTCAGCTGGCTTTCAGCCATTGTCCTGCTATTCTTAATCATGCATGTCTCTAATCAGCTTTAGTTTCTAGGGAAGAAACAATAATTGGTGTTTGACTAAAGCAATTGGAGAACGCAGCTACAGTCAGTCCTTTTAAGCGAACTCACTACCTTGGAATTTGGTTATCTGCGAGGGGCAGAATTGATATATTCCTTGTTACCTGCACCTCTGTCCTCATTATCCACTATGCAGGGACCTTCAGAATGGCACCTGTGACCAGTGCTGTCCCCTTTAAAATAGCTGGTAGAAGCATCTGCTGGCCATGTTTAAGGAGTCCATGCTGGTTGTAGGTGCCATTCTGAAGGTCCCTACAGCCTTCGGATAAGGTACCCCTTGCACCTAACTCCATTGATCCTGTAGGATCAATGGTTCATTATCTGTGACTTCACTATCTGTGAGGATTCCAGGAACCTAACCCTAGTTGACAAAGAGGACTGACTATATGCGGAATTGCATTCAATGTGGTGTAGTGGCTTAAAAGCGTTGAACTAGGGCAGGTGAGGCATGTTCAAATCCCTGTTGGACTAAAGCTCACTGGATAACCAGTTACTAATCCTTATCCAAGCTTACTTCACAATATTAAAATTTAGATCCAGAGAAGGGGGGAATAGGTACACTGTACAGAACTTTCTGGGAAAGAAAGGGTGGAATAAATAAATCTGTAAGGGACAAAATAATTATGACACAGAAGTCATGTTTTCTAATTTTTTTCTTTAATACAACCTAGGGCGATTGGGGGGCTGGATCCCATGCCAGCAGTCAGCTCTTAGGCCACAAGGCACTGCTAGCACCGGCTGTAAGAGCTTACCCAACAGGGGGATGTGAGGAGCCAGCCAGCAGCAAGTTTCACCGCCACCAGCAGTGAGCTCTTTCAATGCATTGGGGACGGCAGGGTGGGACTGGCAGGGACTTCCACTGCCGGATCCTACTCTCTATCCTGGGCCGTGTGGCTCAACATGGAGGCCCTCAAGTCTGTGCTGGTAAAATAGAATTGGGCTGCCAAACAGCAAATTGTGTGTCTAACGTTTTGCCTATGGGCTATTTGTAATCTGCCCTCCCAACAGCCTCTTGTGCAAGAGGAAAAAGATACCAGGCCAACTATATTTTTTCTATGGGGAAACAAGCAGCTTGGAGGGGGCAAATTTGAGCAGACAAATGACCTCCAGGGAAAGGTTAAGGGCACACATGCCTCAGCTGCCTCCTTTGACCAAATTCAGAGCTTGTTGTGGTTAAATTTTGTCTTTAACGTGTCGCTTGGCCCTAAGACTTGGTTGGATCCAGAGCAGAGCAGTCATCCTTGAACTTCACTCACCACAGTATTTGGCTTTTAGTGCTGAGTTCAGTGCCCTGTTTTCTATAATAGCGTGTGTTTGTGTGCTCAGGCAAACAAGAAGACTCCGTGATGCTGAGCAAGAAAAAGATCGTGCATTGCTAAGGACCATTGTCAAAGTCTGGAAAGAAATCAAGTCCCTGCGTGACTTCCAGAAGTTTGCTAATACACCTCTGAAGCTCTGCTTGAGAAAGTACGTTTTGATAAAAGTCAGTGTGCCTTTAATCCTTGCAGTTTTCTGCTCATCTGTAAGGCCTCATTTTCAGTGATAGCTAATGCATGCTAATGGAACTTGGTATGATTTAATGTTCCTTCAGATTTTTTAAAAAAATCCATCCACATGAGAAAACTAAATGCAAGGAATTCTTGTGTATTTATGCTATACAATAGGCCCTTGTTATCTGCAGGGGTTCTGTTCCAGGAGTCCCATAGATACTGAAATCTGTGGGTGTTCAAACCCGTGGATTTGGGCCATTCCCCAACTTCTGAATCTGACTGGAGCTGTGTTTTTCTGAGGCCTGCAGAGGTCTCAGTGGGTTTTCCATGGTCTTGGTGTGCCTCAGAATGCCTGTTACAAGCAAAAAAATGCTACTTCTGGTTTTAGGTGAAAACGGGAAGTGACCATTTTATAAGGCATTCTGAGGCCCGGGGAAGGATTTGGGTCCCGAACTGGCCCATGCTGTTTTGTCCCAATGCACACCCCATTGAAGTGCTGCAGTGAATGTGCACTTAATTCATGTACAGAAAGAATTGAATGTGCTTCCAATGTACATTTGTGCTTCTTGTTTCAACACATGTATCCTGCTTCCACATATAGATCTCTGAATTGGAGAATCTATGTAGTTATTAACTTGAGAAGCAAAATGAACTTTTAATAAGTTTTGACATGTTTTCACAAAACTTAAGAGGCCAATCAATCAGTCAGAATGTATTTATATACCTTTTCAACAAGAAGTTTACAAAGCAGTTTAGGCAAAAAAAAAATAACAAAGTTAAATTTATAACTCTAGAGAAACTGTAACATCCTAGAGAGAGATTTCTGTATTACATGCACAAATTTGATAGATCAGGTGCAGTGTATTGATACATGAATTCTTGTTTAAGGGAAGAAATTGATCAAAAGTTGGATGAGAAGGCGTACGAGGCAGAAATTCAGGCTGAAGTAGCTGAACTATTGGAAGAATATACTGAAGAATATGAAAAGAAAATGGAGGATTATAAAGCTGAGCTTCGGGAGTGGAAATCCTGGAGGCGGACACAGGTTTGATCTTACACGTATATATGAAAGTGTCTCTTGGTCACACTCCTTCTTGACCAAGAGATGGGGATGGCAGCATAAAACAAAGGGGTGTGCGTGTCAGCATAAAGCAAATGTGGGGATGGATACAATACGCAAAGTCCAGCAATGCCCTGGTTGGTAAACCTTGAAATAGGAAAATGGCGGGAGGGCTCTCCAATATTTTCTGCAGTTTGTTGATAGGCCTTGAAAGGCTGCCACAATATAGTAGGCAAATGGCACTGTGAAGACTTGTTTAAATGCTTCTCTGGTTCTTTCTTGCCAAATGGAAGAATTCCACCAAGAATTATTGCATGGTGGTTGAATAAAGGAGCCATGACCAAGGAGGCCAAGGCTGGGCTGGAAAAGCAAGGAAAATTGTGAGAAGGGAAACTTTCTCCCTTTGCCTACATTTCAATCCACAGGTCTTTCTGCCACACAGGAAAGAAGAGCCAGGATGGTGTAGTGGTTGTAGAGTAGGACTTAGACCTGGAAGATCCAGGTTCAAATCTCCACTCAGCCACGAAGTTTCCTGGGTGACCTTGAGCCAGTCACTATTTTCTTAGCTTACCTCACAGGGTTGTTGTGAGGACAAAAAGAGGGAAGGAGCTATATATACACCACAGTGAGCTCCTTGGAGGAAGGACAGTAAGGAAATGTGAAAAATAAGTGAAGTATGTGAGGCATTTTGCTATGGAAAATTGAAAAGCTGTTCAGACCTACAGAAGTAGTGTTGTGTACGCTAGTCGAGGAAGAGCTAAGAGCCAGACTTTATTAATCCCCTGTTGCGAATGGAGAAGGCTACAGCTAAGTTTGAAAGGATGGTGACTTATCTAGGCCACTGACTATGTGCAAGGTTGTGGTAAGGTTTGAGCCAAGGACTTCTTGGCTCCCAACATACCTCCTTATACTTTGAACAGGGCTTTATAGCCACTTCTGATTGTGACAGTTTCTTTTAATTTTTGAAGGAAGTGATGATAAAACCCACAAACTGAAAGGCGTGCTTATGCTCAAAGGAATGTAAAAGAGTTAATTCATCTTAGTCCATGCAACTTTCTCCTTTATTTTTGGCTATCCAAGAAAAGCTGAATAAAATCTGGTGATCATTGAGGATTATATTATGTGTTTATTACTCATGACAGTATGTATATAATTTCTGCATAGAAGAAGACCAGATGAAAACCAATACAAACTATATAATCCACACTTTTGTCTTATGTGGTACACATCAAGTTCAAAAATAGTTGCATACTGGGAATAGCAAAGTTTTGATTTCTTACACATTTTTGAAGTACTTTGATTACTTCCACACCATAAATAGCAAATCCAAAGTTGCATCAAGTTTATTGCTCTGTGTGTGTGTGTGTGTGTGTGTGTGTGTGTGTGTGTGTGTGTGTAAGGAAAACTATTTTTATTTGAACAGAAGGACAGAAAGAAGAAGAAGAAACGTCAAAGCCCAGATGATGAACAAGCAGAAGGATCTGACTGTGTGGAGGAACCTGCAAAGCCCATTCCTCCGCCAGTGATTGACAGGTTACAGGTGGAGCTGCAGGTTCGAGAGAGAGCTGCCAACATTCGAAGGAAACCAGGAGAATCTGCGTTAATTCCTGAGCTGAGTCTAACAGGGAACGTTACTCCAAATGATCTTTGTCCTAGGTGAGAGTTTGCACGATATTCCCCCCCCCATATATTTATTTAGCCAATAACAGGATAACAAAACAAGTCTAAGTTCAGGTGTGCCCCAGTACCCACTGATTAGGTATCCATAGTTTCACTTATCCATAGATACCATGGACGCTGGGACGCCTATTAAAAAGACAGAGGAACATTAAACAAACCTCTTTTTTTACCTTGTTGCAGCAAAACCACTGATGTTCCCCTATCTTTAAAAAGTTGTCCCCAGTATCCACGGTTTCAGGTAACCAAGGGGGGTCCGGAACAGAACCCCAGTGGATATTGGGGCATGCATCTAACAGAAAAACTAAGCAATGGCATGACTAACACCCTATAAATTTATGCAAGCATAGAATAGTGCATCATTTTCATAAAATCTGAGCATCCACTCCAGTCTTCATAGTACATAGAACAAATCTTTCAACCATTCTTAAGAAAATATGTCTTTGTCCATCATTCCTCTAATCTCCTTTTAACAGTAGTTTAGTTGTAATTGCTTTTTATTCTTCAAATCCGCAAACTCATTATATCATTTTTTTTCTCGTGCAAGAAAACAATAAGTGACTTCCGATTGTTTATAAATGTGTTTACCAATTTCTCCTTAATTAGGATTGTAAGTTTCATTTCTGCTAGTTCCAAGATCTTTATCCACCAGTCTTCAAATGACAGTATTTCTGTGGATTTCCAGTGTTGTGCAAAGAATTGCTGCTGTAGTCATACATAAAAATGACGTCAAAAATAAAAGTATTGTCTCAAAGTTCTTACCCATGCAATCATCCAACATGCCCAACAAAAATGCTTCTGGTTTCATATGCTTGCATGATTTTTTTTGTGTGAAAATAACTGCCTACTTATTTAAGCAATTAGGCCGTACATAATAGTTGATACATAAATAGGAGCACTATATAAGTAAAACGGCTTTAAAAGTGAGAAATGCAGGTTCAAATCCTTGCATATGGCAGTGTTTCACAAATATTTTAGCACATTCCACATTCATTGCATCAGGACCACTCTGGTTGCCTTGCCTTTGATAAGAGCCAAGACATGTTTGCCTCCTTGTCAATAAATGCTTCCATGTGGGTCAGGTTCACTTTACTTTCCAAATGGCTCGATACATTTTCCTTGTCTGCTATCAATCTGTCAGTTTCAGGACCTACCAACTGTCAGGCTGTGACCACTTTTGGGATCTGACCCACAGTCTTGGAAACACTGTCACATGGTTTAGCTTCTGGTTAGTGACTAACAGCCCAATCCTAACTAAATTCCTGTTCAGCAATGCAGTATCATCAGTTCAAGCTCAGTTGCATCCCATGAGGGATTTTTACTGCTGTAGGGAACATCTGCCCATTTGCCCTGGGGTAAGCCCCAGTAGCTGCAAATGTGTTAACTTGGACCAGCATGGTGATCTGGGTAGGTGGATCAGAGCCAAGAAGGGGGTCGGGATTTATGTGTGTAAAGCAGCTGAGATACTATGCTTATTGCAGAGCTGGAAAAATGAGAGGGTGTCTAAACGTCAGCATCAACAGAAAATGGTACAGACTTAAGTATGATATGGTATGATGATGGAATTGTTTCTCCACTTCCAAAGTCTCCTGTAGAAAGGATTGCTGAGCAGAAGGAAAATGAGAGCTAGCAAACAGCACCTGAAGAGACCAGGATCATGCTTTGGGTTCTGAACTGTGGTTATCTCAAAGAACTGTTTAATGTTAAGTCTGAATTTGAGCCAATCTGGCTTTACTTGCCATTGATTGATTCTAGGATTTGAGACCCCTCTTGAATCCTAGACTGTGCATAACTGAGCACAACTCTCAATCCCCCTATACTGCTTGAGAAACTTTCTCTCCATCACAAAGGAGGAATGTGTCCTTCTGGAATTTTAACTACAACAAAAGATGCCAGAGAACATCATCTTGTGACTGTTTTCAATTTTGTACCACATCAGCCTTTATGTCCAACTTTAATATCATTAAGGGTCTGTTTACATTGTGATCATCAAAGATTTTGTTCATAGATTTTGTTCCAGCCTGTAAACTACGAGCCTGAAAATGGCAATTGCTTTCATTAAAATGTTGCCGGGGGGGGGGGGGGAGGATCACTTGTATTGCCCTTGATTGGTGCACACAGAAATGATGACTTTGAAACTGTTCGGTATGATGAGTCTGCTGGACTGTCTCTTCACACTTTACTAGTCAAGATAATGTAGTTGCAAATTTTTGACAGGACTCACCTGTGTGGTTCCCAGACTGTGAGCTGATGCTCCCTGGGGAACCGCAGAAACCAGTTAGCAGAGCGGCGAAATCCTCACAAAAACCCCCCACTGCCCTATATAATGTATAGGATTGTAGCCGTAATGGTAACCCCAGTGCCCATTTTGACTAGCAGCTCCCTTGATCAGCTGGGCCATTGGAAACTACTGAACTGGAATGAAAGGCATAAGCTTCAATATGCTGAGTTTAGCTGTTCTCCTATGTTCGTGCTTTACAGGAATATCATGGTTGCGTCTTTAAATCACTTGATTCATGGCTGAACTTGGGAGCCTGTTTGGTGTGATGACAGCATTTTTCCTTCCCACTTTTTAGGGCAACACCCACATTTTGAACAATGAATGATTTTAAACATATTTGCAGGGCTGAAGTTTCAAGACGTGAGGACTTAAAGAAACGATCTGTCTTCTTAAAAGTCCTTTTCAACTCAAAAGAGGTGTCAAGAACCATCTCCCGACAAATCAGCTCAGATTTCCGAATTCACTTTGGACAGATTTTCAACTTGCAAATATTCAATTGGCCGGAGAGCTTGAAACTGCAGGTGAATTGTGCTGCTCTCGTGAATGCTGCCATACAGATATGGTCCCCTGGTCGTGTCAACTTCTGGGCAGAGGTCCTGGCTGTGTGCAGGTCCCTGGTACATGCAGAAGCAGTGGTCATTTTTGGGTTGGGTATCGCTGAGGAGGTAAATCTGGCATCTGGGCTGTACCATTTCAGATTACAACTAGGGGCTCATATCATGGATTGTTCTTACACACACACACACACACACACACACACACACAAATCAGCTACATAAAAAGCTAGCACATCAGGGAGAGTGGTTCTAGCCTAGCCTTCTCCTCGGCATACTAATTTTCTATGTACAGGGGTGTTTGTGCAAAGGACCCCCCAGTCACTTAAGTGTCCCTGTAGTCTGAAGTGGTGCAGTCCAGACATACCTCTTTCCTGAGAGCTAGGTTGAGTAGCACCCTCAGACAGCATTTCTCAAACTGGGGGTTGCAACCCTCAAGTGGGTCACACCCCCAATTGTTGGTGGGTTGCATAATGCTTCCCACTGCTGCACCAACCCTTCAGAGTTGCTGAGCTTTCACATCTTTTATGTGCTTGGCAGTCTTCGTCCAGCTCCCGGCGTTGTTGCTTCATGTTCTAGCTGACAAAAACACGCTTATTAGTGAGAACATGATAAGATGAGGCCAAATGGCTGGTGGGCTTTTCCCATTTTTTTTAAAAAATGTGAAAGCTCAGCAACCCAGAAGTTTTGGCAGTGACATGATGATGTCATAACATTACTGCCAAAACTTCAGGGGTGCTGAACTCCACACTGAAGGTAGGTGACAGGGTGGGAAAGTTTGAGAGCCACTCAGCTATGATATTTGGTTCCAGTCTCTTATTGCTACCAAGCCTTTCTGCATTGCTGTTGTCATCCCAATTAGCTGCTGTGATTTTACTGCTTAAAGGCAAGCGATTCTGCCTTCTGTCTACCCAACTAGTCTCAGCCCTACAAAACCTTGAGAGATGTAGCGCAGTTTGCTGCCACCAGAATCCAAGGTCACGCAAGTTGTTGTACAAATTCAGTCTGATGGTCACTGATGCCCTGAGTATGAAAACCATGTTCTCCTCTTCACCACAGCTGTATGAAACAATCGGACTGGGCAGTGCAAACTTACTAGCAGAAGTGTATGTACCAATTCCAGAGACTACAGTTCTGACTGGCAGAGCCCCTTTAGAAGAAATTGAATTCAGCAGTGACCAGCGTGTGCTGTTGGACCATGAAGGAGTGGGGAGTGGTACGGAGCTTACTTTGTTCCTTCTTTGTTTTCGTCACGTCAGACACCTAGAACCTGGAGCAGAATAAATGGTTGCAATGATGGATTGAAAAGTCCTGGGTTCAAATGGCCATAGAGCTTTCTGGATGACCTTGGACAGTGGCACTATTTCTCAGTCTAACAGCATTCATGTGACAATTAGGAAGGAGTGCGTGTGTTGTTGCCATCTGAGCCTTGAAGGATAAAGCATTTAATTAAAAATATAAATTTGGGGGTGGAGCAGCTGTGCTCCTTTTGTATTGCAACAATAGTAGACAGTGATTTTTCAACCACTGTGCCATGGTACATTGGTGTGCCGCAGGATGTTACTATGTATTAGTAGGGCCATTGGGGAATGTGAGCACCCCACTGGCAGCACAGTGTGGCTTGTAATTTGTCAAAAAACAGATTATATGCCTTGACAATTTCAGCACCTGCACATTGCTGTCGCTACCTGGAATGGCTCTGAATGCAAGCAGGAGGAGCCACTTACATGGTGCATTGCAGCGCCTGCAGTAGTTACTACTGCTGCTCTCCATAGGTATACCACAATGCCTATATAAGTTGCTTTGAAGGCTCTTTAAGTGCCAAAAAGCAGAGTAAAAATGAATACATCCAGGAGTCCTGACTTCCACCATGATTCCCACCATCTCATATTTCTGACTCATACAAATATTATTACATTCTATATAACATGTTTGGTCTCTCTTATTGCAGGTGTACCATTTTCATTTGAGGCTGATGGGAGCCATAAAATGATTCTGATGACATCTGGCAAAGTGTCTTGCAGTGTTTCTTGGGCTGTGGGAGAAAATGGGATACCCTTAATTCCTCCAGTATCTCGGAAAATTGTTGGAATCTCAAGGTAACCAATTTTCCCAAAACTGTTTTAGAAGCCCTTTGAACATTTTTGATAGCAATTGTAACTTGGAATTATGTCCCTTGTGCCAGCCCAGGAGTGTCACGAATGTACCGTAAAGTGCATTTGGACAGGGAGGCTGGTGCACGTCTGTGCTTGCCTAACTCCAGGTTAGGATTGCACCATTTGTCAGCTAGGCCATGATGCAGCAATGCCTGGACTAGGCTGAAGACCACCGTGCCTGTAAAAAACGTGAAAGCTTAGCAACCCAGTAGCTTTTGTCATTATGCAACCCACCAGAAATTGGGATGTGACCCACTTAGATTGCATTAGATTGCTCTAATGGCTAAGAAGTTTTATTTTAGTTTACTGGACTGTATAAAGTGAATAGGAAACATGCCTGTGATCACCTCTAGCAAATGAAATTTTTTTTCTTAGTACATTTATATCTTGCCTTTCCTCCCGTAAGCTCAAGGCCGAATGTGGTCTCCTCTCTCTTTTCATGACTGATTTTTCCCTTAATTTCCCCTTCTTCCCAGTGTGTTTGTCTTCTGCTGTCACTTGTTGCTTTCTGCTTTTTCTCTGGAGAACTTTCAGAATTCTCTGCAGTTGGAACTTGGGTCACTCTCATCTTGTGAATTGTGGACATATGTAATGTGATAGCCACGTTCTTAGGTTCCTTGGAAGTTTGCAAGCTTTCCTAAAAGACCTCTTCTTTGAAAACAATGTCCACCATTACCAGTTACTCTCCTGAAAGGCTCAGCCTTGAGAAGAGGGTTTCCCCCCTTGCTTTTTGTGCTGCGAAGCCCTTCCATGGATATGTGGCAACACAGTGGTGTCTCCTGACACTTGGTGAAGATGTCATATCATTGCCAACTTCCGGGTCACAGAGCACCAAGGTGCACAGAGGTTTGTTGTGAGCTGCATAGCCACTCTGCTTAGGGACAACACTGATCAGGAGATTGGGGTGTGCGTTCATTTTGTGTGAGGCAGTAGTTCTAGCTGGCACCTTGTCTGACAACATGCTTCCAAATCCTTCTCGGCACACCACAGTTCCTCTGCAGCCAGATCAATGGGGAAATGCATTTCTCCAGGGCAGGAAGTTTGAGAAACACAGTGTTGGCCATGTAGGAGCAGTAAAGGGTAGATTGGAAACGCAGCACTTCTAAGGTTTGTGTGCTTTTGCCTAAAAAGGCAAACAAACCACATCCTGTTAATGTTCGGAATATTAGAAATTCCCCACCTAAGAAATTAAGGTACTATTGTGGGATAAGCTCTATTTCCCTTAGGAGAATTGAACAGTTTTGTAACCCAACGTCCTTGTATTGTCTCTCTTGTTACAATGTCAGTGCTTTAAAAAATATGGATGCGATTGCGTCGGTTGGCGCATCAGGACTCACAGACATGAAGAAACTAACCAAGTGGGCAGCAGAGACCAAGCTTGATCCAAATGACCCCAGCAATGCAGCCCTGATGCAACTGATACAGGTAAGAAACCACTTTTGTCTCCTTTTCCTCTTCCAGTCTTTTTATTTTTTCAAATGCAAGTGAGGCCATGGGGTGGTGCTGTGCTGTAGCAATGTGAGCAAGGCTGAAGCCCTGTGTGTCACTTTTCTTCCATGCATGTTACTCACGCCGTGCAATGGTAGACATGCATGGAAGAATGTTCTCATGATGATGCCACCACCACTACTGGAGGTGATTGCTTCAGGGGACCTTGTTATGGGACTGGCCCTACAAGAAGAACTTAACACAGCTGCAGGTTAGTCAAAACAGAGGGTAAAAGGCCACCCCCTGAAATAATTTCCATGTCCATAACAGCTCTTCTGCATCCAAGTTGGCACGTGCGGAAGGGAGGGGGCGGAATTTGGCTGAGGTGGAAACATTATTGATTCTTAATGTGGGTCAGCAATTTTCAACTTTCATCTCATAGTGCACTGACAAGCTGCTAAAATTGTCAAGGCACACCATCAGTTTTTTGACAATTGACAAGGCACACTGCACTGCTAGCTGGGGGCTCGCATCCCCCAACGGCCCTATGACCCTCCCCCAACCTCCCACATCAAATCCGCAGGCCATTTATGGCATGCCAATGTGCTGCGGCATTGTGGTTGAAAATGGCTGGTTGAAAAGCTTCGGCTTCTAAAGGCTGAAAAAAATCACTACAACCTGTTAATAGTTATCTATAAATGTGCATTGTTGTTTAGGTTGCTACAAGTGGAGAGTCTTCAGTTCCTGACTTCTTCAGGCTTGAGCAACTGCAACAAGAATTTAATTTTGTTTCTGATGAGGAATTCAACAGATCCAAGAGATTTCGACTTCTCCAGCTCAGAAATAGTGAAGTAGCTGAGTTTCGAAATTATAAATACGTTCCATTACTGGAAAGAGAAATTAGTGAAAAAATCTTCCAGGTAAGAATTAATCCCAGACTACTGTGATTCAGGGCCCAATCCTTTTCAACTCTCCATCACCAATGCAGCTGCCAAGCAGCAGCAAATGTTCCATTATCTGAGGAGGCTTCCATGACTTTGCCACCACCACAGAAAGCAACACGCACCCCATTGGGATGGCTACATCAAGGCTGGAAAATGGGATAAGATTTGGCCTTCAGCTTGTTCAATTCATTGTTGATCTCTCTTGGTTTGAAAATCCTACAGTTCAACAAGCCAAAAGAACATCACTTTAGAAGTTAGAACAAATCATTTGGAGGGAAGAGTTAAGGACCTATGCTTTTTAAAGTCTTCTACCTATCATCTTTGTTTGGATCTTAGATTCCTACAGATGATTAATTTTCCCTTCTGTTACAGTACAGTCTGTGTGTGTTTCCTTAAGTGCTTCAAAGTTACATTTATGAACAGGTGTCTCTAACGCAGTGTTTCTCAGACTGTTGGTTGGGACCCACCTGATAGGTTGCAACATCTGTGTCAGGGATGCGTCATGGTTGTGCAACTGCTGCAGTCCAAGAATGCCAGTTCGCATTCCAGGAGTGTCATTTGATTATGTCATGATGACGGCACTTCCTGCATCATCAGATGTCACCAACTATGATATCACTTCCGGTGGGTCCCAACACAAGTGCCATTCTGAAAAGTGGGTCCCAATCCATTTCATTTGAGTTGAGAATGAAATATATCTACCTTTGACCATTTTTACTTCTTATTGAGAACCTATTTCGGTCTGTCTTCTGAGGGACAGATAGCATTTATATTACATTGGAAATCACCATTGTAAAACTTTGATAGAATTCTGATTATTGAACTGTAAACTATGTCTTCTGAGTGGAAGAAAATTAATAAATGCAATTAATACTTGAAAGCCCCTTCTTTGATTGAAGGCACTACCCAAGGTGATGTACAAGATTTAAATTTTTGGCACTTCTCTCTTAGGACTATGAGAAAAGACTGCAGGAGAGAGATATAGTTGATACCCAAGATCACCTGAATGCACACAGAGCATTAGTTGCCAAATACCTACAAAAGGTAAAAAAACAAAAATCTTTTTGTTTCTGCAAATTGTTGGCTTATCTTGATCAGACTATGCCATGTATTAATGCAAAGTGCCAAATTAAGCAATACTCAGTAGACACAAGGGAGTTGTTACTTATATTATCAGTTCAAATCAACAAACCCAAGACCCTTTAGTGTTGCCATTGAGATGGAAGTGTGACAGGTAGGGGTAACAACTCAACCCTGTACAATGGGCCCTCATTATCTGCGACAGTTCCAGAAACCCATGGGTACGGAAATTTGTGGGTTTGGAGGTCTCCTTAAAAACTCTGGAGGTGGGGGGAACTGAGCCTCTTATCTCTGGAGGCTCCTCTGAACCATGCAGAGGCCACTCTCAGGCCCCAAAAAGCTTTTTAAAGGCATATAAATGTCACTTCCAGTTTTGGGGGGAAACGGAGGCCATGGGTGGATGTGCACAGTCTCTGCGGGGCTCCAGGTTTGCTGGCACCGTGAATTTGGAACCCACGGGTATTCAAACCCGCAGATGCCGAACCCGCAGATAACACAGGCCACCTGTATCTTCCTACTGTTTTTTCACTTTAAAGTTTGGCCCCAGTTTTGGGAATTTCAAATGGTACTTCAGGTCAGACAGTGCTTGAAGATGAAGTGGAGTTTAAAGTGCATAAATGCTGTGAAAATGTTAAAACTCTATGGTGACATTGCGGAGTTGACAAGCCAGGAATGTGATTCCAAATCAGGGGCCGTGAAATCGTGGATTATATAAATGCAGCCTACAGTCTTTAAGCCTGGCCTAACTTCTGAAAAGTCAGAGAGGGTCCCTAGCAATGCTTCTTTAAGAAGAGAAACTCCACTTGGTTAAAATGGATTATTGTTGTTATTTCTATTTCTATATGCTGCTTTTCAACAAAACGTGTTTAGCGATTCTAGGTTCAAATCCTGTTTGATGTCTTCTCAGGTTAGGGAATCGGTAATTAATCGATTTCTCATTGCAAAACACCATTTTCTCCTTTCGGATCTGGTCAACGAAGAGGAAATGCCTAGCCTTGGGTAAGGAAGAAAATTCAAAACTAGATCCGAAATGTAATAATGTGCTTGAAAAGACCATGTTACTGTCTTATTCACACGTCCTTAATTTTTATCACACCATGTTCACCCATAATGCCCTCTCATTGTGTTAAGAATGGCAGGAGAAGAAATATTCCTTTTTCTGTTGCTCTTGTGGGCTTCCTGCCAGAGCCAGGATGGTGGGCTAGATGGGCCTAGTAGAGCTTGGTCTAGTAGAGTTTTCCTTAGGTGTAGGATTTTTGTAGGTATTGCAAACACTTCTGCATGATGCCTGATTTCCAGCAGTCAGTCCTTCCTCGCCCTTTGAATAGAGTCCAATCAAAATAATCTTATGAGTGTCAATTACTTAGATTGCTTTGAAAGCAAATGGGTTATTGCAATACATTCTCAAGCCGAGGATTTGAGTTAAGTGTGACTGACGCCAGGTGAAAACACATGGGTGGGACGGAAGTGATGAACTGCCCCCATGTTATGGATGCACCAACTTGTCCTCTCTCTGGAAGAAGGATTGTTTCCCCAGAGTTGAGCAAGAGTGGATGCTTGGAGGGCTTTACAGGGGCATTGGGCAAAGGTCATGGAGGACAGGTCTATCAATGGCTACAAGTCATGATGGCTAAGCGCTTCCTCCAGGTTCGGTGGCAGTATGCCTCGGAATACCAGTTGCAGGACAGCTATGGCGGAAGAGGCGGATGCTGTTCTCTCCTGCTTGTGGGCTTCATTGTATCAGCTGTTGGGAGACTGTGGGAAACAGGAGGCTGGAGTAGATGAGCAGTTGGCCTGATTTTGGTGTCGGTGACTCCAGCTGGGGTAGTAGGAAAAAGAGAGACTTTGGGGAGGGTCTTATGGTGATGTGAAGGAAGCTTTCAGCGAGGGGTTGAATCTTTGACTGCCTAATGAGCAAGGTGGACAGAGGTTTGGATACGTGGGGAGCAGCTTCTTAGCTGGTGTTCGTTTAAGTGACAGGGGTGGGGGTAGCCCATGTCTCTCCTGTGCTGTTAGAAAACAATGTCTCTCTCCTGGTGGACCGTGCTCTTAAGAAAGCATGCAAACATTTAATTCTGTTGTATAAACCTAAACAGTGCCACCTGCTGGACATTCAAAAACAGCAGAGGCTGTTTTATTTCTCCAGCAAAATTGGATGTTGTCTTCTCTGTGGTATTGTATTTTGTATTTCATATTATCTATTGTACAATAATATGTATTGCAAAAACAACCACCTTTTTTTGAAAAAGAACCTTTTATTGAAAAAGAAACACCTTTTAAATTCAATTCCCATCAGGTACTTGTAAGTTACTTCAATCTCTTAAACGGGCTATTTACTTTTTTATTTATATACAGATATGCCCAAATATCCACTGATTTGGTATCCAAGGTTTCAGTTATCCACTGATACCATGGATACTGGGATGCCTATTAAAAATAGGGGAACATTAAACAAATCTCTTATTTTACCTTGTTGCAGCAAAGCCACTGATGTTCCCTTACCTTTAAAAAGGTGTCCCCAGTCTCCATGGTTTAGGTATCCACAGTGGGGTCTGGAATGGACCCCAGTGGATACCGGGGAATGCTTGTAGTTACTTCAGTGTGCATGAAGCTCCCAGCACAAAACTAACATTTGAGTGTGGGGGAGGGTCAGAATCAAGTGTAAATAGGAAGAATACACTCGGAACCAGAAGCCCCAATTCTTCACATTTATGATATATAAAGCTGCCTTATTATATCGTTGACGTTCTGACTGATGGTGTGGTTAATCCCAGGACTTTTTTTTTTTTTGTCATGATAGTCTGGTTAGAAGATTCCCATCACAATCCTGACCTGCACAGCCAGGCTCCATGGCCTGTGCTGTATCCTACATTGTTTAGGAGGCTGTTGTAGGTTATCTCTCAGTAAGTGGATATTTCATGGTTCTGCAGTTGCTGCAGCCCAAGAATGCCAGTTTGCATTTCAGGAGTGTCATTTTGTTATGTCGCAATGATGGAACTTCCTGCGTGATTGTCACTTCCAGGTATAACATCGCTTCCAGGTTAATGACATCACTTCTGGTGGGTCCTGACACAAGTGCCATTCTAAAAAGCCAATCCCAGTCTAAAATGTTTGAGAACCACTGTTCTAGAATTCTGTAAAAATGTTATTTCCAAATCATTTACTCTTATCACATTTGAGGTTTTTTTTGTTTTGTTTTGATGGGATACACTCTGGATAGGATAACTTTTGATCTCTTTACATTTGTTTAGTGAGGGAGACCACTAAGTAGCAAAACTGCCTGCCCATGGATCTCAGTGAGAGGGCAAGAGAGTTTGAGACAAACTGTTGCTAGACAGACAAAGAGGACAGGAACTGTTTGACAAAAACGCTAGTGAGTGCAGATTTTACCTACAGCATCACTGGTCATTAATGATCTAAAGTGGTCTCTATAGAAGTTAGTGCTGCAAGATTGGAGCCACAGAAACAAACAGGATGAAGATAGGATTCTTGGTTCTGATAAAATGCAGAACCATAATTAAGGCAAACTTTGGTTAACAAACCTGTTAAAGGCATAGGTTCAGACAGTGATGTGATTCTGGTTTTATTCATCCATTGTGAACCAGTCTTTGTTTGTTGAAAGTTACAGTTTGGACAATAAAAAAATACCATGGTTAAGAACACTAAAGCTCCAAAAGAAATCCAAGTAGATCAGTGTCAATCTTAGTGTAGTTTACAGGAGGATGGAAGACAGGCAAATTAGCTGCATCCTAGAATTGAAATAAAGATACATCTATTTTATCCACCATTGCCCAGCTGCAATGAATGATGATGATACATGGGGATTTGTAATTATTATTGGAATTTGGTTCTGATGTTTTCTTTTACATGTTCCTTCTGCAGTGTGTGTTCTTACTCTGCCATGTGCATACATTTCTCTTTTTGTTGGATGCTTTTTGTATTTGTTGCAATTAATAGCACAAATGTATGCATCAAAATAACTGTGTTTTACTGTTGGCTTTTCTTTTTGTTCTGCTTTGCCTTCTGTTAAGTTCTGATGGCCCAGGGTATGTCATGACACGTGTTAATTTTCTTCTTCTCTGTATATGGTTCTGTTCATGGGTGCTTTTTGGTATGATACCTGGATTCATTTAGATGTGTGTTGTAGATTATTAACATAGCTTAGATGCCTTTAGTGTATCATAAATGTTTACCTTGTGCTTTCCTTTGCATATTTCCTCTGTGTGTGTTGGCCTTGTTTAAAAAAAATCTTGCGAACTGTTCTTGTGGTGACAATGAGGCTTGTTTCCATGTGCAGCTCTCTCTTCATTCTGTTTCTCTTATCCTTAGCATTTTGGGACTCAGCCTTTTTAAACTGGCAGAGTCAAAACGACCCTTAAAACCACGGCGCAAGGAGAGGAAAAAAGTGACTGCACAGAATCTCTCGGATGGCGACATAAAACTCTTGGTGAACATTGTTAGGGCTTATGAGCTTCCTGTTAGAAAGCCTGCTGGGAGGTATGATGCTGTCTCTCAGAACACATTTTTAGAATTGGCTATATGAACTTATCCCTTAATGTGCCTTCAGAGCATCTGTTGCTATAGGATCAAATCTGAAGAGATATGAATTAACTGAACAGAATTAAAATTGGGCAATTTAGTTGTGTTGTTAATGGCAGGCATACTGTAATACAGTAGGCCCTTGATATCTGTGGGGGTTTGGTTCATGGAACCCCAATAGATAACAACATCCATGGGCATTCAAACCCACAGATTTGGGCCATCTTCCGAATCTGACTGGAGCTGAGCTCTGGTCGCCTCTGGGTGGTTTTCTGAGGCCTGCAGAGGCTGCATGCAAGCCTCAGAATATCCATTAGGGGCAAAAAATCGGAACCAGTTTTCAGCAACAACGGAACATGACTTTTTAGCATGTAATGGGCATTCTGAGGCCCACAGAGGCTGTGGGGAAAACCCTCCAGGGGCACAGCTCCCGTCGCCTTTGGAGGGTTCAGGACCTGCAGATTCTGAAATCTGTGGGTCCCAAATCCATGGATACTGCAGGTCTACCTATCTTGCAAATGTCAGCAAATGTTATCTTTATGAATTGCTGCTGCAGCTGTGCCCAGTCAAGCCAGGGAGAATGGCACATGTAAACAGACTTCCATAGACAGCTTTGGCAAGTGCAGATTTGCATTCATACTCATATTGCATTATGCTGCACATCTAGCCTCATTAAATTGACTAGATCAGTGTTTCTCAAACTTTGAGTCACAATCTGAGGCTGAGTGGTTGTGACCTGATGCTCAGTGTTGCACTGCAAAGCATTTCTGGCAGCCCCTGAAGCCCCTTCTGGGTCACGCTGGGCCCATGACCCACTCCATTGGCCTCTCCAGGCCTCATAATGCGTCGTGGAAGCAACTGAAATTGACATCAGTTACTTCTGGTTGCTTCCACGAGGCATTGGCCTGCAAAGGCCAGTGGAGTGGGTCACAGGTCCAGTATAACCCAGAAGTGGCATCTGGGGGCTTCCAGAAATGCTTTGCAGTGCAACATTGAGCATTAGATTGCAACTCACCATGGAGGGAAAATGGCATTCCCTGTATAGCATAACTACTGTTGAAATAATGTGCAATTTGGATAAAAGAAGCTAACATAAAATGAAAATAAAACAAATGATTTGTTTTGCAATTAAAATGGGGGCTGCATGCACATATACCAGTATGTTAAGACTCTTCCCCATGATTGAGCAAGATACATATCAATCAGTCAACAGTATTTATATACTGCTTTTCAACACAAAGTTCACAAAGCGGTTTACAGGCAAATGGTGATAATAATGAAGTTAAATGGCTCCCTGTCCCAAAAGGGGCTCACAATCTAAAAAAATGCAGAACACCACCAGCAACAGCCACTAGAAAAGACACTGCGCAGGGGTGAAGAGGGACAATTACTCTCCCCCTGCTAAATATAAGAGGGACACTACTTGAAAAGGTGCCTCTTGCCCAGTTAGCAAAGGTGACACCATATACCTGTGGTTTTGTTGCTTATCCCGTGACTTTTTTTCTATGCTTTCCTTCCTAGTAAACTTCAGCAGCCATCTCGATCATCGCGTTCCTTCAATGAGATGTTTGCTGCTTCTGCGGCACCACAGAGCCCCACCCACAGCACAGACTGGGCATTTAACCAGGTAGCACCAGGCATCTGATCCGCTTTGGAAAAGTCATGATCCTTTTCCCCCAGAAGTCTTTATCTTCAGAAGTCAGAGATTCAGCATGATCTCTGGAAGGGCTGTATTTTGTGTGTGTGTGCGCGCGCACACACGTACAGTATATGTGTAAATGAATTTACATGATTTGCAAATGTCCTACCCTCAGCTTTAGAAAAATGTGTGCTTTCTCTGTTCAATTTCTAGGTTTTAGTCCAACCTTTTGTAGAAGTCTCTTTTCAGAGAACGGTTTGCCGGACGACAACTGCCGAAGGACCAAATCCAAATTGGAATGAAGAGCTTGAACTTCCGTTCAGGTATGGATGCATCTTTTACAACTGTTTAGTTGTCCACATGGCACATGCTGCTCTGTGCGTTGCTGAGAGCATTGCAACATTTGCATTGCTGTGTATAAATCCCTAGGATGTGCCCATCATTGTGGCAGGCTTTGTGTTATCCTCAGAAGCATTTGACTTTTGTGGGAGAACATAAAGAGCCTCAAGTTAGGAATGCTGTTGCATGGGGGAGGGCACACCTTACCCCTAATTTTGATATTGGGGTCATCAGCGTCAGAATTTTTTTCTCCTGTGATATTTCTAATTGCAGTTCTTTTGCTTTCCTTGCTGAAATGAATGGTTCGAATGAATGAAGAAAGACGGAGCGGCCATTGAGAACATGGTTGAGATTGGGGACAAATCTATTGACTGCCCCAGATAATGCAAACCCCAGTGTGAGAGGAGGATATCCAACTTTCTCATGCTTTACTCTCCCCCACCTGCAACCAAGAGCCTTCCTGAAAGCGGCTCTAATAACATTATCCTTTGTAGGGAGCATTAACTTCAAAGGAAGAAAAGAGATGATTGGGGAGAGTGGGAAGTAGCAGGAAGAAAGCAAGTCATATACAAGGAAAGCTGACAATAGTTGAGGCTGCTCAGTCTAGAACAGGGGTATCCAAACTATGGCCTGGAGACCCCTAGAGAGAGACCTGGTCTCGAGACCTGGTCTAGAGAGAAGGATAGAGGGAAGTTCTTCTCCCTTTCGCACAACACCAGAAGCAGGGGACATCCACTGAAATTGACCAGCAGAAGAATAAACAAACCTATTTCTTTATCCAGAGCCTGAGTAATCTGAGGAACTCCTTGCTAAAGGATGATGGCACCCAGATAGATGCCTTTAAGGGACAAATTTACAGAGGAAAAGTCCATCACAAGTTACAAGTCATGATGACTGCCTGTAACATCTGGATGTCAGTGATAGCCTCTGTCAGATGGCAGGGAGTGGCCCACTGTGAGATACAGGAATCTGGATGATGGTCAAACTCCAGGGTATTGAACAGCAAGAGCTGTGGAGTGCTGCTAATAAGACACACTCGCCATTATGCCTGCAGATCCCAGTCAAATATGGCCAACCAGTAGAATACTTCTTTCTCTTAAAATGCCTGCAAGATTGCAGGGCTTTTTCCCTGGCAAGGTGTAGCTCTATGGAAGATATAGAGGGATCCCACCCAAGGAGAGGTGCTGTCCATGTACAGGCAGTGGAATGGAATCCCTCCTGCATATGCTTCTCTGAAAATTCTCTGAAGGGAATTTTTAGTCCTGATTCTTGCAAACGAGGGGGTTGGGAGGATCTAGATCAGTGGTTCTCAACCATTTTTTGGCCATGCCCCACCTAAGTATCTCTAAAATCCTGATGCCCCCCCCCCCCATGACATATAATTCTTATATTCAAAAAGTGAACTGCTATTCATGTGTTGGCCATTAACTTGGTTTAAACAAGGTTCCAAAGAACATGGCATCCATGAAAGACAAAAATAAAAGAATGAAAGGACAGTTTAATATTGAAAATAAAATTCTTGTTAAAATTAATTATTTAATATATCAAATTAAATGTGGACTATAAAATTATTAGCATGCTTTCTTTGAATGAAACAAATTATTGAATTCAATGTATCAAATATATAAGAAAATTAATATAATTGATATAATTGATATAAAATTTTGTTTAATATAAGTACATACATTTATGTATCAAGGCCCTTCAAAAATAACTGTGTGATAATGCGCACACTAAATACTTTTTTACTATATTCTAAGATTGCCAGACTTAGCAATGTACAATGGAGTTTCAAGCTGCTTAACTTGCTCCAAGTAACAATGGAGAGGTAAGGAGTAAAAATTATCTAAACAGAAAAGACACTGAGAAGAAGATGGTGTGGAAAGAGGAAAATTTTAAAAACATTCTTAGCTTAATTTATGAATAATAAGATATAAGAACAATTAGCGGGCTTTCAAATTCACTGTTAATAACTCAAAAAAAAATTCAAAAAATTCACTGTTAATAGCTCATTCTCGAGTTGCCCACCTTAAAAATCAAATTGCCCCCCTGTAGGGGGTGTGCCCCACGTTGGGAACCATGGATCTCGATAAAATTAGGTACATTCTTTCAGGTGTGGAGGCAGAAACAATGGAGAAAGTTGCAATTTTTAAAAAGCAGATTGTAAACAGGCCCAAGGTGAACCATGATGGAATTACATGTGTAGGTTAGATTGGATTAAATTGTTGTATTGTTCTTTGTGGTGTTTGTTTATGCCAATAAAAGTTCTGCTTTCTCGATTTCTTCTTTGATGACAAGCCCTTGGCCTGGTCCAGCAGAGCTCTTCACGTTCTTATGTATATATCTGATAGCAAATTCTATAATGCCTTACTTCTGGGAATTTTAATCCGTGTTTAAAATTATTGTAGAGCCCCTAATGGCGACTACAGTACCTCCAGCCTGCAGTCAGTGAAGGATGATGTGTTCATTAATGTGTTTGATGAAGTCCTGTACGATGTCTTGGAGGTGAGCAAAACATCGGAAGAACCATGTCAAGTTTGTACACAATTGAGCCCTTTCTTGGATGTTTTAGAGAACCCTATTTGGGCGAGAACCATTCCCTCTTTCTTTCTAGAGCAGTGGTTCCCAAACATTTTAGCACCAGGACCCACCTTTTACAATGACACTCTATTGGGACCCACCTAGCTTTTACCAGCCACTCAAGTCTCTATTTTTATCCTTTTGGCTATGGTAGGTGGGACCCCCTTCTGGATCAGGACCATTCTGGTGTCCTTACATTCACCTTTGCCTAGCCTTCTATAGGAGCTGGGGCATGGTTGCCTACTCATGAGTAAACACACAAGTGTGGCTTAGTTTCACTTTCCATAGGGCTCAATACAATTTCCTTGTCATCTATCAGCTTGTCAGTTTCGTGACCCACCCAAAATCCTACAGCTCTACAGACTTTGACTAAAACTTACTAACATTTCTAGAAGCACAGTGTTGTTGTGGCTTGCGTGACTGTTTGGAACTCCAGGTTCTGAATGAGAAGAAAATACCTTTCCTTTACCACAAGTTGAGAGTAAAAATGGAGAGTTGACTGTCACAGAAAGGAGGAAAATAGGGGGACAAGCATCCTGTTTTTGAAAAGTAATTGTCAGGATTTTTGTGGCCTTTTTCTTAGGATGACCGGGAAAGAGAGAGCGGTGGGGTCCACACTCGTGTTGAGAAGCATTGGCTTGGATCTGTTCGCATTCCATTTACGACGATATATTTTCAAGCTAGAGTAAGTAAAGTGGAGTAGGCAAGGGAGCAATACCGTTTCTGAATCCGAGGGCAGTGAACAAAGATATCAAACTGTACTCTTTATCTCACGAACAAAATAAGAGAATGGTCCTAAGCTCTGAATACCCTACTGCATATTGATGTACAATTCTATTTTTCTTTTTCTAGATTGATGGCACATTTAAGATAGATATTCCTCCAGTTCTTCTTGGATATAGTAAGGGCAAAGATCTTGGAATTGAAAGGGGCTACAACACCATTCGAAACCTGAGTGAAGGCCCCTACTTGTCTCTGTTTATTACGATTGAACCACAGCTCATCCCTGGGGAATCTGTTCGAGAAAAGGTAACTCCTTCAGTATTATCAGAGACAGTTGTGCTATGCCTTGTTTTTTGAGCAAATATGTGTGTGTTTTTGGTTAGACCCAAGAATATAGACAAGTCACAGGAAAAGAATTGAGAAATCCTTTGGATTTGGAATTTGGCTGAATCACATACCTTCTTGTCAGCTGAAGGTTGTAGCTAGATTTGTGTTAGCCAAATGTTCTATCTTGGTGCTTCCAAAAATTTTTAGCATTGGGACCCACCAAAATAAGGGTTTCAAGTTATCAGCTTCTCAAGGCTCTGTGGCTATAATGGTGACTGAGCAGCAGTGCTTCCCGCCGCCCCACTAGCAGCCTGTTTAACCATTGATGCGCATAGGGTAACCTGCCTTGTCAATTGCACAATCCACCAAAAATTAGGTTGCAACCCACTGGTGGGTGCCGGATCCACAGTTTGTGAACTGCTGTTCTGACTCCATTATTAGGACACTCATGATTGGTAGTAACCATGTATTTGCCCCTCCCCTAAAAAATTAGCATAGTGTAATAGTGACAGTCCAGTCCATAGACAATCCTATTTGTGATACATAACTGCAACTGCCATCATTTTGGTAATGCATTTTTAAGGGTTTTCAGGGGTGGTTGTTCCCCTGAAACAACCATCCCTTCTGCACTTGAGCTAAGGCATCAGAGCCTTGAGCAAGTTTAGCCCGCACTAGGTAGCAAAAGTATCAGCCATGTCACATCTTGAACACGAACAGTTTATTTCCACGTAGGCTTTTGTGGATTCCAGTCCTTGTATATCAGCTGCATGAAGGGCTGTCCATAGTTGCTGGAGTGTATGTGTACAAACAATAAAACAGATTATACCTTGGCTGTTTTCAGAAGTCTGGAATGCTTTCCCTGAGAGCAGACCGATCAGATTGCAGTTCCCCCACCTCATCTCTCCTGACATTGATAGCTGTAGTGTCATTTGTATGTAGACAGGTCCCCATATCTGTGGATTCAGTTATACTAGCTCTGGAAGTGCTGGCGTTTCTTCCTTTAATCAAGTAAAACTTTTAAATCAGCCAGCATGCTAGAGGAAGCTAAACTGAACTTTAACAGGATGTTTATGTTTCCTTTCAGTTCAGCAAGATTTTTGCTGGGTTTAAAGAAGAAACACTAGAACATCCAGCACTAGTATAAAAAAACTAATAGAATGGGCATGGGGGTGGGTGGGGGCTGCTACACTATTTGAATAGCATCCCCCAGTTTCCATATCCATGGGGAGCCAGGAATGGAACCATCGTGGATACATAGGCCCCATTATACATTCATACATATATACATAAGCTTGTATCCGCAGATGTACTTGGGCATGCCAAATGGTACCTTTGGCTTCTTATTTTTTGAGTGACAGCCCGCGTAGCCTATCAAAACATGTTTTTCAGGCTTCCCTTGATATCTGAGAAGCAGCTTGTGATAGGGCATGGGGATCCGTCACCCAGAAGGAAGAAGCCAGAGATTTCATTAGTCAAGCACATACTTGAATCCAAATCCAGGTCTAGATCCAACCCAGAACCCTTTGCAAAACGAGAGGGCACTTCCCAAGGAACTTGCTATCAACGTCTCAACGATGGAGGGGAGGAAAAGGAGATACAAGATGAAAGTGCGCAAACACAGCTAAGCGTACATTGCAATTCAGTTAGGTTGGAGGGCTAAGGGCCTTATCACCAGAGGTATGTGTGTACTGCTGACTAAAAATGCTGCAAATGTGCCATAAAACTTCCATCACTGGATCCATCTCGGACTGGGCAGCCCAACATAGGGCTGCTTGATTCTCCATGGGCAAAAAAAGCTGGCAGAGACTGGAGGAGTCTCATTGTGGGGGTCAGGGCTTTCCCCAGGGGAAGGGGTCAACCCCAAAGGTACCCTGGCAGCTGCTATGGATGCCACAGTAGCCATTTTGATATTGCTGCTCCTACGGGACTCGAACTGCTCAGGATTGGGCTGCCCACACTTAAGCCAAAAACATCATTAATAGGGTGGGTTGTGCTGACAGATTTGAAGGAAGAGAACATCTTCCCTTTTATAAGAGGGGGCAAAAAGGGAGATCGGAGGAGGCGTTTAGGGGAACAGGAGACAAGGGTAGTCGAGATAACCTTTAACAGCAATGACATATTGGGAAACCAAGGGGAGAAATTTGAAGGGAGGGAAGCCTCCAATATATTTTTGAGATAATTTTTGGGTATGTATTTTAAAAAATGTAATATTCCAATAAATGCCCCTCTTGTTTTTTTCTTTTCACACAGTTATGCACTTGTTTAGGTATTTCACAGCAGTGGTTTTCAAATATTTAAGCACCAGTAACCACTTTTTAGAATAGCACTTGTGTTGCTACCCACCAGAGGTGATGTCATTAACCTGGAAGTGATGTCATGGCCAGAGGTGCCATCACTGATCAAATGACACTCTGGAATGCAAACTGGCATTCTTGCAGCAATTGCACAACCATAAAACATTCCTGACAGAAAGCAAGATGAGGACGACATACTATGTGAAAACATTGAACTAAAAACATTTTTTAAAAAAAACCCTCACTTGAAAATTCAAACTGTTAATACTCACAAAAGAAATATAGCAAGGTCTGCCGCTTCCAAGATGGTACCCCTCAGCTTTCCCCAACAGTTTGGGAAACTCAGCGACCCACAGTTTGAGAAACTCTGTTTTACAGAACCTTAATTTTGATGTTGGTATGGTGCAATTTGCCGGAGGACTTTAGCATTTTCTTTATTCTGGTTATCATAACAAGCTTAGTACTTCAAAACCTAATGAACTCGTGTGGAGGAGCTTTTATGATTGTGCAGGTCTTTCAAATGGAACTGCCTCATTTCTGCTCCTGTGCTTTCAGAAACAGTCAGGGGTTGTTGTTTTTTCCTCCCTCCAAGGAAGAAAACAAACACTTAAGAATTGGAAAGGAAAGAATATGCCACCTGTTCTGGAGTCACAGCAAAAAACTACTGACCTTAAAATGTAGTCGTTAGAAGAGAACTTTCAGTTTGAATATTGAAAGACAGTCACTATCAAATGTTAGCTAGAGAATGCCAGCATACAATAAATGACTTGGGAAGTGAGAGAGAGAGAGGCAGAGAGAAAGCAAATCAGGTAAGACAGTTTGGAAAAACCAGATATTTTGTTGTTACTAAAACATGATGATTGGAATAGAACTGGGGTTTTGCAGAGGATGAATGTGTTTCAAGCCACACTTTCACTGCAATTATTCCGTCCAAATCTGTTCCGTTCACTGCCTAAAACATCCAAATTTGAATCTCCTAATAATATAAACAAAAACTTTGCGAATAGAAGGTTTCACATTCTTCCTGCAGTTGCTGGTCCTGCTGCAACTATGAGAAGGAAGTAGGCAGCCATTCCCCCCCCCCCAAGCTTGTTGAACGTTGTCATTAAGAATATGTGCTGATCCTGTATCCACAGTTTCAGAGATCCATGGATACTGGGACACTTATTAAAAAGATACAGGAACACTAAACAAATCTCTTTTCACTTTGCTACAGCAAAACCCCTGATGTTCCCCTATCTTTAAAAAGGCATCCCCAGTATCCACAGGTTTGGGTATCCACAGGGGTGGTGGTGGTATCTGGAACGGAACCCCAGCAGATACCAGGGCATGCCTATATAGAGGGTCCTCCTTATACACAAGTACAGAATCAGCGGATTTGACCCACTGCAGGTTTAGAGCCTGCATTTGGAGGGGCCCACAGAGGACCTCTGGACACGACCGGCAACCCCACCTGTGGATCTCAGGGACACATTCATGTATGGTCCTTGTGAGTGGATCTTGGGCCATCCAGTTTCAGACTCTTTTCCCATCTCTAGCCTTTTTCCTCACAGTCCTACTTTTAAACTTTTCATCAAGATTAAATATTTAATCTGTATTTCTTTATTCCTCTATTTTGTGCCCCTATATTTTCTTGGTGGTTTATGTTTTCTATGTCTTTCCTAATCTTTTGCACTCTCTAGGTTCTTTTATGTAGTTTATATGTTTGTTTGTTTCTTTTCTTGCTTGCCTTCCTGAATCTCTGTAGATGAATGAAATGCTTAAGAAGGTAAAAAAAATTACACAGTATTTGGTTTTCAAATAGTAATAACTGACTTGGGGCCCAATCCTATCCAAATTTCTAGCACCCATTAAGCTTCAATGCAGAAGCTTATTCCCTTACCCATATACAAATATTCCCTTACCCAGCGATGGGATCTACAAATGAACAAGGGGAATGCTGGGCGGGACTTACGCGGGGCTTCCGCGTGATTGGCTGCCTGTCCGTAGCGTTCCGCAGCTGTCCTGGCCTTGGGGGGGCTGCCCCTGGTTAGCGCTCCCCCGCTGCTAGCCCAGGCACCCAGCGCAACCCTCACCTGTCCCCCGCGGTGAGCAGGAGCCCCCCTGAGGCCAGGGCAGCCGCGGAACGCTACGGACGGGCTGCCACTCAAGCGGAAGTCCCGCCTACAATCCCGCCCAGCGTTCCCCTTGCTCATTTGTAGATCCCATCGCTGCCCTTACCTTGCGGAGACCTCCAAGATTGCTCCTCCATCCCAGGATGCAGAGCATGCCCCTTGCACAGCTGCATTGGCACTGGGTTAGGATCGGGTTCTAAGAATGTTTTCCAGCTTGTATTATAGAGATTTTTCACTGTTTTCATCTTCTTCTGTGCAACAAGCATGGCTTTCCTACCAAATTTACATACTGTGCATCCTGTGTGTTGTGTCTGGTCTTTTTAACAATAATAATCTCTGAGAAATTAGTTTAAACACGGGGTGCAAAATGTTCTGCAAAATCGAGGAAAATATATTTATTTTCCCACCCCAGCATCTACAAGGAGGGAGGGCAAGATGGAGATCTGTCTGTTGTCCTGGTTGCCCATCTGTGGTGTTCTACTGAGCAATGCTGAGGCGCAAACCTACCATGAAATTGTAACCCTTGACTTGGAAGTTCTTGATCCAGTGAGTGGTTGCTCCTGGGGGGTGTTCATTGCAGAGGAGAAAACACCCAGGCTACAGCTTTACTAATATTTGTCTTCCAAGCCTAAGTTCCAAGTGTGGAGTTTTTACTTACTTGCAAGGAAGGCTATTGGAGGAAAAAGGAAGCAAGTGTGAATCAAAAGTTTAGAGAGGAAATGAGTGGAATAGTGGAGTAAAGAGGAGGGGCAAGAAAGGTTTGGATCAAAGTGGTAGTGGAGCTACAGGAGGGTGGTATGGTATGTATTGCAGGCGCTACGACACACTGTATAAGCCACACCTCCTACACCTTCAGTGCCATTCTGGGCAGTCATAGCAATGTGTTTCTGCCATTGCCCAATGGCTCCAGTGGCAGGTGGGAGGCACCACTTACACAGCTTGTTGTGGGGCCTGCAATACTTACGGCACCACCCTCTTAGCTATGCTCCTGCTTTGATCCAAAGGAGGATTTGTAAGAGAGAACAAAAATGTTTTGGAGAGAACATGTTAAAATGGAGGAGGGTGGAAAGGAGGAGAGTTGTGAGGAAATTGCCTCAGTAAATGGGCTTAGACCGAGAGGAGAAAGAATAGACCTCTCCTTTTAGAGGGATCAAATGGGAGCAAGTCTTTTCTTTGACACCTGAAGTAGAAAGCATGATATGAGCCCTTGTCAAAGCCCAGTTTAGCCCCCTTGGGCAAAGGTCAGTAGAACCTTAAATGGTGGTTCTTTGAATTTCACCGGTGTGGACAAATTCTGTGCAATTCTTTATGGGAAGTTTTGGCCACCTACTCTTGAAACCCTGTGATGATGGCAGCAGGGAGTCTGCTTAGTGCATGGAACTTTATCCTCTACAAGGCAGTTTATCCTTTAGAGCAGTGATTCTCAAACTTTTTAGTACCAGCACCCACTTTTTAGAATGACAATCTGTTAGGGACCCACAGGAAGTGATGTCATGACTGGAAGTGCTGTCCTCAGAATGTAGCAATGTTGGGTTATTTCTCAGCCATTTTCCAATAGCAAAGTGAATCAGAAAGGAAAAAGGCCTATTTACAACCTTGACACAAGCAAAGCAACCACATAGCCCTCCCCCTTTCCAGCATCCCATCTTCCCATATTTTCAATGTGGCTGTTCTATGTGCTTTGTGACCCACCAGAAATTGGCTCACAACCCACTGGTGGGTCCCGACCCACAGTTTAGGAACCACTACTTTAGAGGCTTTACAAATGTGACTTTGTCAGCATCAAAAATCAAGGAAAGATGTCTGGGTTGGAATATATGCAGGAATAATGTTGAATGCCTCCTAAAGCCAGCTGGTGTTGACTAAAGTACAGATTTGGCCCCATGCATGTGAATTGAGGGGCAATTTGCCAACAAAAAACTGATACCTTTCTTCCTCTTCCCCCCCTACAAGTTTGACACCCAAGAAGATGAGAAACTTCTCCAAGCTGCTGAGAAATACCAAGCTGAATGTGCACTGAAGTTTCCAAGCCGGCAGTGCCTGACGACAGTAATTGACATCAATGGCAAAACTGTCTTTGTTACAAGATACATCAGACCTCTGAATGCACCAGAGGAGCTCCTCCATGTCCATGCCGACAATGTCCAAGAAACGTCTGTAAGTGTTTGATGCTGGGGAGAAATAAAAAGGCAAAAAGTTTGCCTCTCCCACCCCTTGGACACCTTTTTCTAAGAAGATTCTTCCAACCTTATGGGAATCCCTAGGTAATGTGTGAGTTTATTTGTATGGTTTCTGTGGCTCTCTGGGGAGCCACAGCTCAGTTTGGAAACCACTACAATGTGCTTTTGTGCACATCCCATTCATTTCAGCAGGCCTTGCGCAAGTGAACACTCTAGCGCAAGGGACTCCAAACTATGGCCCAGGTGCCAAATCTAGTTCACCACAAGATTTTATCCGGACCACAGCAACTGAAAATATTTGACATTTTTGCTCGCTCTCTCTATCAGTGTTATTCAAAATGTGGGTTGGGATCCACTTGGTGGGTCGCAACCTGATGGCAGGTGGGTCATGGAAAGCTGGGAGCAGCCATCTTGAAAACGGCAGACCTTACTCTTGTTATGTCAGTGTTAACCGTTTGAATTTTCAAGTGAGGGTTTTTTAAAAATTTTGTTTTTAGTTCACTGCTTTTACATCGTATTTTGTCCTAATCCTGCTTTCTGTCAGGGATGTTTCATGGTTGCACAATTGCTGCAGTCCAAGAATGGCAGTTTGCGTTTCAGGAGTGTCATTTTATTATGTTACAATGACAACACTTCCTGTTTGATGGTGTCATTTCCTGCCACAACATCACTTCCAGGTTAATGACATAACTTCTGGTGGGTCCCGACACGTGCCATTCTAAAAAGTGGGTCCCAGTTGAATACCACTGTTCTATATCATTTCCCAGTTTAAGCACAGCATTGCTTCTTTCTAAATTTTTCAGAGAAATGTTTCAGAACATTTATCTTTTGTTCTGAATCATATAATACAGTTTACAAAAAAAATCAAATAAAACTTATTCATTTAAATTTCATTAATTCATTTGTAAAAACTGATTTTTTTTCAGCCCCCCAAAATCTATACAATATACCATGTGGTCCTCGTACTCAAAAGTCCAGAGCCCCCTGCTCTAGCGAATGGTTAAGATGCAGCTTAGAAATTGCACTTTAGTTCCTATAACAATTCTTTGCTTTCCCTTCCCTTCCCCCCAGATCACATAAAGATTCTTAATACGTCTCTTTTGTTTTACTGTAAATTGAGCTGTCTGGTTTATGGGTGCTGGGAGTCTGAGATAAATCACCAACCCATAAAAACTTTGTGGTATGCCTGCTAAACGGGATTGGATTGGATTGCACCAGGAATACTAAAGAAGTCAGGGGCTGCTTACTTTAGATCATGAAGAAAATGAGTGGGGAAAACAGGGGGACGTATGTTTTATATACTCCGAAAAATAATCATAGGGGTCCAGGGGTTGCCAGGCTAGTATCAACTGGACTTTTGCTGTGGATTTCATTGATAGTAGCAGCAATCTCGGCACTGGACTGATGGGATGCCATTTGTTTGCTGTTTGTAGGAGCTGCTGGCATGGTATGTTGCACTTATTCCTTTCCTGCCTGATAGTGTGTCATTCGCGGGAATCTGTGACTTATGGAGTACATCAGATGTAAGTTAAAAGAATTGAAAATCCTCATGTCTACCTACACATTCTCGTTTCTTTTCCGCAGTAGAGACCCAGAACAGAACAAGTAGTTCTTGATGCTAGTATACATGTTACTAAACATTTAAGGAGGAAAAATGGTAACTTTTGACATTGCCTGGTCTGTCTCTATTCACAGTTCAGACCTTCTTGCTTTTTTTTTTAGTTTACTACAAAAATAACCATTTCAGGCCAAGCCAATGTGATTGCTTTGGTCCAGTCCAACGATTCTCAATGTTTTTCTTCTCAAGGCACACTCTCCTCTGTCTACTCAGAAGTAAATCCCGTTGTGCTCAGTGGGACTTGCTTCCCCTATAGACGTGCCAGGTTTTCAAAATGACAATAAGGGACACACAGGTATCTGGATACTGCCTTCTAATATTTAATGCCCCACCCCCACTTTCAGCACACAGTGTCACCTTTTTAAGAACTCTCTCCATCTTTAGTAGCGCAGTCCTACACTGACCTTCCTGTGAGTAAGCCCTACTGAACACAGTGGGGCTGACCTCTGAGTAGACATGCATAGAACTGCGCTGTGGAATTGTCACCGTGGCTTCCAGTGCCTGGTTTTGAAATCACCTATCTGAGTCATGGCGCAATCCTAACCTGGAGCTTCCATGGCGAAGGAGCACATTGTGCACAGGAAGTAGGTCAACATGCTTTTGTAAGGAGACTCGTAATAGGAATGAAGCTCACGCCCTGGAAAACAGCCAGGGTGAAGCGAAGAATAGGTGTTGAATGAGTTGCAGGGGGGTGTTCATAGCTGGTATGTCCCAGGATGGCTCGAAAGAAGGGGCAGTGGTGGAGGGAGAGGGGTTGCATGAGCCGCAAGCACTCTGGTGGCTTCTGTCAGTTGGCCTGAGTGGTGGTAGCCAGGGGAGCACTGCCTGTGCCTGTCTGTCTACGGCTCGCCTTCTTACCAAGGACCATTCTCCCCCCCCCCCAATGAGCCAAGCCACCAACTAGGGTAAGCAAAAGGTTGGTTGTAGAAGGAATGTGAATGATAGGCTGGGTGTGGGACCTTGCATTGCTGGAGCCAATGGCATGGTAGGAAGGACAAGGAAGGAGTGGAAGAGTTTGAGGCTAGCCTATAGACACAAGTAAAGGTCTGCGCACAAGAGAACGGCTGCGACTGCTGCTGACCAACCCTTGTCCAGCCCAGTTGTGGCGAGGTGGCGGCAGCAGCAGAATTTTAAAACGGGATTTTTAACGTCCTGTTCAACATTGATAAGGGACACAATTTTTAAACCTTAAGTATGGGAAATACTGTATAATAAGGGACACCTGGCAAGTCTATTCCCCTATATGAGTATAGGATTGAAGCCTAAAATAAAGCAAATCTAGATAAAATTTTTAAATATTTCTGCTAACATAAATGGTTAAAAACTGCAGCCCAAAGTGGTGAAACTGAGTAAGCTTGGCTCACCTTGAATTCTGCCTTGGAAAACCAAAACTTTGGCAGTCCGGTGGATTCTTTCAGGTGTTTGGGGAAGTGATTGCACCAGAATTTCATGCATTTCCTTCCACTCGAAAAATGTTGCGCCATCAGTATCATACTTTGGTTTCCTTGACTATAGTTCGGTGTATTGAGCTGAAGTCTTAGGAGGGACAAAAGGGTGTTTCCCGACGAACAAGGTTATACTGTATGGGGGAACTCTCTGACTTTGTTGAGATAAATTAGGATGATTAGCCATGTTGGTAATAAAATTTGTTGGCTTTGTGTTCTTTAGCAATTCCTTGATCTTTTGGCTGGAGATGAAGAAGAACATGCTGTGCTCTTGTGTAATTATTTTCTTGCTCTTGGCAAAAAGGCTTGGCTTCTAATTGGAAATGCCATCCCAGAGGTGAGTCGCTCCATTGTTTATAGTAAAACAAACTTCCGAATGCTTGAGAAATGCAGTGAATGCCGTGAAGAATTTATATTGTGGCCAGATTTTATCTTGCATGCAAATTTTGAAAAATCATTCTGAGCCTAAGAAGTGAGGCACCAAGGACTTGTATTGATATAGACCTCAATAAAAAACACAAGTAGTAGAATCGTGGCCTTCAACAGTAAGGACCTTGCATAGATGGATGGCTAGGTGGTATAGAGGAGTTTGCCAGGTTCTATCCTAAGTCCTTGCCTGTGTCTCAATCATATTTGTGCTTAGACTCACATTCCCACTTGCAGTGTGATACTAGCTCAGATTCTGTTGAAATGCCTGGGTTAGCCTTGTAATGCAGTATTGTCAAAGAGAATTGTAATTTTTTTTCTTCCAAGGGTCCAACAGCATATGTGTTATCTTGGGAACAAAACCAGTATATGATCTGGAATCCGAGTAGTGGCCGTTTTTATGGACAATATGATGCTTTCTGTCCATTGCAGAGTGTAGGCTGCCTAATTTCCTGTGACAATGTAAGTAATGTCTTATGACTGTGAAACTACCTTTAGATAGAGTCAAACTGTTGGTCCAACTAGCCAAGTATTTTCTGCTCTGATTGGCCAGGAGTCCCTTTGTTCTCAGTGGGGCTTAGTTCCCCAAAGCACAAATGTGTGTAGGATTGCAGCTAAAGCCACCTGCATAGTACCAGTTTGGTTCTGGAGGTCTATGCAGAAGTTGAAATGTACAGCACGCAAGTCATCCAGCCCTTGCCTGCACAAAAGGCTGTACTGCATCTGTGCACAGAAGTGCTAACAGCCACGCCCCTAACTTGGGGAGCTAGTGTATGTACTTTTCCCTTCTCACATTAATTGAAGACAAGTATTTGTGTGTTAGAGTGAACAACGGATCTTATACACATGTCTGTTTGGGGCTGTAAACACACACACACACACACACACACACACACACACACTAGTCTAGTTTGATGTACCTGGCAGGTTCACTGCATGCAGTGAGATGTCGTCTACCTGTAGGCTCCTAGGGGTGTTTACCAATATGCTAACAGAGATGGCACTATGCATGTCTTTTTAAGCTATGAGAGAATGGGAAACGCACCCTGTGAATAGGCCAGGATCCACAGTATTCTACTATTGTATTATTCCCTCTGGCAGAATACAAGCCCAAGGTGGCTACAGACTTGATTTTTCTCCAACAGCAAGACGCTCCTCATGAGCTACTGCACATGGGTCTCAGTAGCTTTCTGCATCCAGATCAAGTAGAATACTACTCTGATCTTGATTTGCTATGAAGATGACAATAATCAAGCTATTCTCTCTTAGGTTTGGTTTAATATTCAACAGTATGATTCCCCACTAAGAATGAGCTTTGATGTCAGTAAACCCAAATTCTGGAAGCCCTTTTTTTCAAGAAGTTCACCATTTCCTGGACTCTCCAGTGTGCAGGTATTGTCTGTTTCTGTAACCTGTATCTTAGAAAGTATATTTCTGTGGGGAGAGACTCTGGGATGGATATAAAATATGAAGTGCAAATTAATGAAAAGCAAATACGTATGTTTGTGAGTGATTTATATGATCCCACTAAGCAGTATACTAACTGGGTCTCCATACTTACCCTAAGCATAAGGATTGAGATTCTGGTGTTATTGCAGCATTCTTGTCTCACATTGATGAGTTTGAAGCAGGTAGTTAGACTGCAGCAGGAGTCATTGGATATCACAAAAATGATGTGGGATAACTCTAAAAGGTTTGCATATTGGTTTAATCCATAAAAAAATGAAGCGCCACATTAAGTTTCATTTGTGATGGGTATATGATTTGGAATTGCAGCAAGATAGTGCTGCACGGTATTTAAGTACTTGGATTGGGGGATGAAGGTTTTGTTCTCAGGCTATGGTACATGTACTGCTCACCTTTTGCACCATTCATACGGAAGCTGGGAGACCATCTGTTTTGTTAGGCAGGTGGCTCACTAATTTAGGATACAGGTTCCCCAACTTTTTGTCATTGGGGACCCAACTTTAATAAAAGGTTCACTTTACCAGCTGCTCAAATCTCTGTGGCTATAATGGTGATTGGGCAGCAGTTTAACTCTTGATGCACATGGTTCACAAAACGTGACAGGGTAGACTATCAAAAATTGGGTCATGACCCATAGTTTGGGAACCACTGATAATCAGCTGATAAGACATTTTTCCATGCATTGGGATTCTAGCTCCAGCTTTTGGAATATTATACATCAAGAATTTGGGGGAAAGCAACACTCTCCAAGCAGAGGCATAGGTGGGGGGGCATAGGGATGGTCACCCCAGGCACAAAATTCTTTGTGCAAAATTTTGCTCCCCTAAGAATTCACTTGAAGCCTGGGAGAGGCATGCAGGAGCCAGCAGCACCGTCCTCTGAGATGGGGTGCTGCCAGCTCCTGCGCACCTTCCCCAGGCTTTGAGTGAAGCAGGGAGAGACTTGCCAAAGGCCTGGCCTGCAGGAGAACATGGATGGCAGTTTTCTGCATACCTCTCCCAGCTTCAGCTGAATGCTGCTGGCGTTGGGAGATGCAATTCGTGCCTTGTCTCCACCACTGCACTCTATGCCTGACTCCAACTAGAGACAAAACGTTTGTAGTCAGGCATACAATTTTGAATTTAGAAGGGCAGAACTGTGAGTTTGCTGAAGAAGGAGGATCTTAAGGTCCAGAAGGGTGTTTGATCAGAGAGTTAAATTTATTGTGGGCTGTGTAAATATCTTTTTGCACTTAACACTATGTTCTGCTTGTGTTTGGTGACCTTCGGTCTGTAGTGGTCTTTTCCAAATGAAGCTCAGCCATGCATTGTTCTCTTCGAACATAGTGTGAAACAACTGTCCTTAGAACCTGTTGAATCTATCTATACAGACTGAGGCATCTCCATATTGGCCAAATGCTACTCACTTGAAGAAAATTAAATACAAACTTCTGAAATTCAAACAATAACCTGCCCCTGATAGGATTCATTCAGTTTTGACATTAAAAGGCAGTGGAGTATTAACTATTACTCCCCCACCCCGCAATAAGGCCCTATTTCTCAGCTCTTAAGTGCCAGATTTATACTTTGCTTCTTATTTTGTCAGCCTGAAGAACTGTTCTACCAGGGTGTGAACAAAGCAGCTGCATTAGAGCTACAGGGGAGGTAACATTGTCTATCTTTGCAACTCCATTTAATCTTGGATCATTAGCTGATCACATATTGGGATTGTGGCTATGAATATGTTTCTGAACCTTAGTGCAATCCTAAACTGTGTTAGGCCAGCATAAGATAAGCCAGCAAAGCTCGGCCAGCACAAGGAACACTGTAAAGTATGTTTGTGAACTGGCCTCTGAGAGTAGTCCAAAAACACTTTATTCTGGCCAAACCCTTGTTCTGGCCAAATTTTGCTGGCTTAGTTTATGCCTGCCTAATGCAGTTTAGGATTGCGCTCTCAGTTACTTAACAGCACAGCTTTATAAGAGATCTGGAAAATCTGATCAGTTTTTAAAGTGTTTTAGTTTACTCTGAAATGTATCTTTTTATAATTTTGATATTCTATCATTCTGGCTTAGTTCTCACTAGGCACCTGGAGGGGAGGCGGACAGGTTTACATAATTGAATGTTCCTCTGTACAAAACAAACCCTGTACACAGAAAACTAGTACTTGTGGAGAAGTGCTCTCCTACTACCTTTCTCTCAGAGATGCTTGTTTTTTCCAATAAGGGCATCTTTGCATGGAAAAGGACTTAGCCTACAGCAGTGATTTTCAAAATTTTTCATCTTATGGCACACCGCACTGCTGACCAAAGGCTCATATTCCTCAACGGCCCTACTAATAAATGACCTCCAAATTCCCATGGCACACCAATGAGCAGGTTGAAAATTGCTGCCTTACCCCTTGATTGAGAAACAGGTTTAACTCCTAATTGCTTGAAGAACAAACCTCAATCTCCTCTTTTTATTAGTAAGGTTTACTTATGTGCCAGTGTGTTATGGAGTTTCTATGGCTGCATTCTGCAGTCACATTCCCAACTTCCAAAACTATCATATTTCTTCTTTTGCTTTACATATTCATGTTCAACTGCATTAAATACTTGGCTTGAGAGAGCATTCCAATCTTCATTTGGAGGGTTCTTTCTAACCACATGTTCCTGATTTGGATGCAGTCACAAACCAGTTTGCTTGTTAGAAGTATTAAATTCAGGCAAATGCATGAGGGGAGGAAGAAGAATTGGGGGCGGGGGTTACAAAGAGAATGCTTACATGGCTCATTCTCAGACTTCTAAACTAGGACTACTAATGTAGCCAGAGTATCTAAGGCACTTTGAAACCAGTTTTAACTGTGGAAGTTGTACTGCCAGTGCTCATCTTTTATACGCAAAAAAAAAAAAATCAGTCTTGCCAGATTTCTCAATAAAATCAGAGCTACCTTTACCAACAGCATTTCAAATGTAATCTTAATACTTTAATGCAGACTTGAGAAGCTATTGAAAGAAAAGATAATGGAATGGAGACCAAGACACTTGACACGCTGGAACAGATACTGTACTTCCACACTGCGGCACTTCTTGCCTCTGCTGGAAAAGAACCAAGGCAAAGGCATAGAAGAGGACCATCAGGCCGAATTACAGAAACAACTAGGAGATTACAGGGTACGGTACCAAACCTACATCTGCAGGGAATTGAAAAAGTTTTATAAAAATGACCTAATTGTTACTAAATTAACAGCAAGATTCTAAGGATAGTTGTCCCACATGCTTTCATGGTGACAGTAGTCCCTCAGGCAGAATACAACATTTGCATAGGCAATTATCATCCATAATGAAACCCTCAAATCTCGCCTGTGATGGATTAGAGCATTAGTTCCTAAATGTTTTAGAACCAGGACCAAGAAATGCATCTGAATGACTTCAAAGTGTCGGGTTACCAAACTACTTCTTAAACTCAGCCGCCTTTGATTTGTGAACTTAAAACTTAGTTCTTTAAAACTGAGCTTGGACTCTCGTCGTTCAACTTTCCTACACAGAAGTGAGCTGCAACTTCTGCCTTCTTCAGTTGTAAGTTAGAGTGCATATGGCAACAGTATTAAGTAGGCATTTGAGAGGACACAATGAACTGAATATGCTAAATTATATATAGCCCATCCTCGATTGTCTTGGTCATGTCACAAATATGCTGCAGCTTTGGGAACTAACTTTTGGTTTATTTCCCTTTGCAGGTATCAGGATTTCCTATTCACATGCCATTTTCAGAAGTTACCCCTGTGGTAGAGGCAGTCTACAGTACAGGAGTTCACAACAGCGAAGTCCCAAATATAGAGTTTGCATTGGCAGTATATGTTCATGCTTACCCTAAAAATATCCTTTCAGTATGGATTTATGTTGCCTCAATAGTTCGTAATAGGTGAGTTCCATTGAGAAACAAATGCTCCTGCACACTTTGCATCAGGTTTGTAATCCACCAGCCTACTTCATTTGAATTCAGTGTCACTTGAGGTTTTTGTATTTGGATGTTAATAAATCCAAAAGATAACTGTTTTGTAAATTTCTTTGTATCCTGCTGATTTTTACATAATAGCATGCTGCGGTCTCATTGACACATTGCATAGTACCTTTGAGATAATGCTGTTCCCTATAAAGTTGGACATGTTCTGCTATACAACTTGTTTGTTCCAGAGCTTATGTCCTATAATAGGAAATCCAGAACTACAGAAGCCATTTGTTTAACCTCTCTTTGTGAAATAGTCTGTTAGTCAAGTCAGCATTCTTGCGCCATTCTCCTAAGCTCCAATGTACTCAATCTTGCTTCAGGTCAGCTGTTGCTGAAGCACCAAGAGGTTAAGATTCTTCCATGAAAGCATTTTTATGCTAGTGCAAAACATACAGAAAGTTTAACCCAATTAAATATTTAAACTCCTCACCAGAGCTGAACTGCCACCTTCCTTGTCACTATTTTCTAACTAAAAACCCAATACCAAGCCACAGAATGATAGCAAGAAACATACCTCTTTATGGTGAAATACTATGAGAGACTTTTTTTGAAGAATATGCTCCTGCAACAAGTACAGTCTGGCTATCAAGAGCCTTCTGCCATCTTGTTACAGCAAGCTATTTTGAAACAAAGAATCACATGCATTTAGAGATCTAAGCTTGATCAAAAACAATTATTAGACACCACCACAATAGTGGAAATCGTGCCAGTGCACTTAGTTGTCACCACATTAATTCTGCTGTTTTGCAACACAATTGAAATGAACACCTCATTCAAATGAACAGTCACCACCAGCAAGTTCCTTAAAGCTGCATTTATTTTAGTTGCTCTCTTATGGCTGAGAAATCACATTTGAAAATCCCTTTCAGAATTCAGCATCTTTAATGTGTTTATATAGGAGATACAGGGGACTGTGGTTGCTATGCAACTAGTTAGACAAGCAGATACTTTGTGTGAAGCCCACAAAATGAAGTGGCAAACAGTCATTGGCCTAACCACACAGTACTTGCTGTGTTTTAACATATTAGATGCTAACATACCTTGTTGCGGATGGGAATGTTATTAATTTACTGTTCTCCAAGCCAAAAAAAAAGTCAGTGCTAAGACAAAATATTTTCCTAATTTTGCAGTAGGACAACTCTGGAATCAGAACATTAGGAGAGAAGTCACTATTGAAAAATGCACATTGTTACCCAGAATGTATTACAAGTTCACTGTTAAGATCCATACTGTAAGCTTAAAAAAAAACTTTACCAGCTTAGCACAAAATAAATCAAACTAAGTGCAAGACATTGGGGGGGGGGGAGAAGAGGGGAAAAAACCATGTCAAAACAATTTAATAAGTTTTTTGCAGCATGGAAGAATTAAACCCATCACCTTCCAAATCAAAGTGAGACACTGTACTGTGAGAATGGCATGACACGATGGTCTGCTTAAGATTCCAAATCGTGGGGTAAAAAGGACTGACAAAATCTTACTGTCAGAAGGAAACTTAACACAAGATGTAGACTGTACGTAAAGTGCATGAAAGGAAGCCTGCGGAGCTAAATGAAGTAGACTGAAAGGTAAGAAGTCAGGTCATTCACCAGAGCGGCAGCAGGCCCGAAAACCACACTGCAAGTTCTGGCATCCACTGGCGGTTTCGGCATGAGGACCTGCATAAAGACAGAAGAAATGTGAAAGGAAGAAAAAGGGATCGGGTTCATCTTAGCCAAAAGCCATTCACAAATTTTTGAATCCATGAATACATATAATAGTCATTTCATTAAGTAGTAGCAACTTGTGACCCCGATTAAATAAGACAGTTTAATCTTTCCCTTTCTATACATAGACTTCAACCCCGATGTAGCCTCAGAGCCTTTATTGCCATATAAAACAATAAAAACTTATTTATCATAATGTCATGTGGGGGATAGTTTTTAGATACTCATTCTAAGGCAGAGCAGTACATAAGAAACACACCCATCTTGTAAGAGACTCATCCTTTCCCGCTAACAAATACTGTAGTAACATGTTATCCTTCTGGCCCAGATTATTAGGTAATAGATATAAGACAAGTTGTTCAAAGCTCCTGTTACCTTGTACAATGTAGCAATATGTAGCAAAGAGAATCTATATCCCTCAACAAACAAAGTTACAATTCTGCTCTTCCTTCAGCTTACCTTTATCTCTACTCCAAGAACATTAGAGGGAAAAGCATTGCAACGGGCTAGCATTAAGACCTGTCTCTTGTGGACAACATAGAAAGGACAAGTAACGAGGGTTGCTATCAGTTTACCATCCCAAGATGGTAATATAATGGGGAGCACATTCTGTGTGTTGCTGCAATTGTTTCCTGTCTATCAATATCTAAAAATCTAGTTAATAGTCTCACTGCAGCAATCCCACTGTAGCTGCTCTAGCAGAGCTCCAGCCTAATGTTCTGGGCAAGAGCAAACCTAGGATAGTACAAAAGATTAGCTGGTGCTACACAGTTTTAAAGGGGATATCCAGATGATGATACAGAATTTCCCTCTGCTTTCCCCATTTAAATTGGGGTCAGTACGTTTCTATTTCTACCTATAAAAATTGTATTGAACTGGTTCCCATAGTGAAATTCTACCAAATGGCTCTTACCTTCCTTTGCTTTACAGTTTTTTGTTTAAAAATCAACACATTGCAAAGATCATTGCCAGATTCATTTCAAAAAACAAGTCTTGAAACAGATTTCCTAATGTATTTCAGTCACAGAAGGCAATGGAGTTGACCAAACCAAGACCACTCTCCCTTTGCCCCATAACGACCAGGATATTTTGCATATTCAAGAAAAATTGCATCCTGGGCAGAACATGCCCATCTGCAGTAAACATTTGGAAAGAGAGCCAACAAAGTAAATCTGATATACTCATCTGGAACTTGTTAGAATGCCTTAGATACAAAAAATTTTACTTTTAAAAACATTTTACAGGTAGTGCCCAATTATTTATCATGCAGATTTGACTCAACGTAGGTCCCTCAGCCCACATTGAGCCTAATCAGGCACTACTTCAACTCTCCTGATCAGAGCTGGGTTCAGAGGATGCCCAAACTGACGCGTTTGATTGAGGCACAACTGTACAATGAACCCCCAGCTTCACTCCTGTAATTACCACCTATCTTCTAATATAACAAATTTCACACCAAATGCAATCCTAGAAGCAGGACCCTGAAAACAAACAATTCTTAGAATACATCTTGTATGTCTGCAGTATACTGATCAGACTATGATCTACGTTTCGCTTTGCATTTTTTAAAAGCTCAAAATGGAATACAGATTTTTTTGTCAGTAGGTTAAATGCCACAATAAAATGGCACAAGATACAATAGAGGAACCTTGCTGTCACACTGGTTCCTTCCTTTCCTTAAGACAATAGGACTTCAATTTCCTATGTACCATCTTAGACTAGTAAGTTAATGTTCAAAAGTATGATTTATGCCACCATTAGTGAGGCAAGCTAGATGTAGTGACCTTTTTGAGTAGGAATAATAATTGGAAGATAATTGCAGAACCTAATGGTTTACATGGTGTTTTTGTGGGAAGATTAGGATTCTCCTACGTAGTTGATATGCACTTGTCTTAAAACCAGTACAAAGAAGTTTATAATTAACCAGTGTGATGATTGTTTTATCAAATTAGATTAAAAAAACCTAAGCTTTGCTAGAGTTCCAACATTTGTGCAATAGTGATGCACAGTGAGCAACTTACTGGTGGTGCAGGGAGATCCAGTTAGCAAAATACATAGCTTCATTTTTGTCATGCTCATGATAATCTGTAGTGATGCATCTAGCATTATTTTCCTAATTACAGACACACAAAGATCTTAGCAAAAATATGGCTCACAGAAAAGCAACATACCAAAACCTGCTATCACACCAATCAAATTCCCTAATGAGTGAACTGTGAACCTAATGAGTGAATGTCTTGAACTGTGTGTGGTTCTAGTCATCCCAGAGAAAAAATGGGCAAGAATATTCCTATTTGCTTAATCTTTTAAAAGACAAGTCTTCAAAATGGGTGAGATGGAACAGAATATGTAGATTTATGAAACTTGTTCATGTATTTTCACACTAAGTGAAAGACTCACTAAAGAGAATGCTCAAATGGCTCAACCGCTACTAGCAAAATACAACTATAATTTAGATTTTTGGGGGGGGGGGGCCAGCCAACACTTCCTCCTCCTCCAGCAATGCCTGTGTAACTGCATATTTCTTCTGACTTGTCCAGCAAAAGCTGAGCTACTGAATCTGTGCAGTCTGGAATTTCTGGTCAGACAGACGTATTTAACATCACTACACACCCTCAATAAAATAATCAAGAACAACAAAGAGCTAACCTAATTCTTCTGTATCACCCTTGGATCCTATTAGTCACCAGTCAAAGCCTTCCATTTCATTGTTCTTTGACAGACAGGGTACTTGGCTTTGACAACAAGGAAAGCAGCAGCCATAGAGACAACATCCACCAAAGCAGTATTAACACACAGGATTATTCTGCCCATCTAGGGCAACAAATCCACAATACAGGCTTAGAGGTTACCTCTTGACACAAAGTAATAAAGGGAAGACAGCCAAAATTCTTCCAAAAACACAGCTGGTCTAGCAATCTTACACACTGACCCCAACAGTTTAACATGGGAGCAAGTATCAAGTGGTGACAGGACTGTATTTTTCATTATATTGGCTAGTACCTACATCTGTCTGGTCAGATATTTTCAAGGGCCAATTCTAATATTTTTCCAGCTATAGATCTCTGTGCAACGTTGAGGCATAATATTCCCTAGACAATTCCGTTAACAAAACATGTATGGGAAGTACTACATACTTACTAAATACACTTACTGATATTTTCAACAATTTAGGGCTGGTTCATATAAGGGTTCATCTTTCATTCCCTTAATCAAGAACCATATGATTAGAAACCACTGCAAGTACCCATGGCTGCGAAATCCCCCTTCTTGCCTCAATTGCCTAGAGAAGATGGGTGCCACTTTACATTCACAGCAATGCTTTGCTCCTCACCAAAGGAAACATGGCACCACCAGCTTTCTCTGGTAGATTGACCCTGCCCTTCCATTTCTGAATTGAAGTAGAAACATACCTCACTGCTGAGAACAAGGGAGAAACATTTCCTCAGTCAATAAGTACCAAGACAAATGGAATATCATTTTTCTAGGAACCAAGTACAAAACAAAGCTGAAGGGCATCTTGAGCCATGACAACATACACTACAGACATAGGACTGCAGCAAAAGTGACCCTACCATTAGGGGTGAACAGGCTAAGCAAACCCATCCTGGGGAAAGTAATGTCAAAACAGGGCAATCTCTGCCAAGATACCACCATTGCTTGAGCCATACAGTACTTACATTTTGAGGAGAGATAATATGTAAGGAGTTATCCTCTATAGCAAGTCTTCACCATCCACTCAAAGAGGATACCAGTAAAACAATTACAGTTTGTCCAAACATTAGCCAAGGCAAAATACTTTTCAATGATTCACATTGTCACCTGCACATATATGAAATGGACTCTTCAACATCCTATGAAAACCAGTCATCCTTCAGTATTTACTGCATTGGAGTGAAGAAGCACATGAAAGATGACACCAGGAAGCATCACCCTCAAATGGCAAACTCCAGGAGGTTCCCAATGGGCCAATCCTTGCCTGAGACAGTTAAAACAGTTAGCACCCTGAGGGCTGAGGGGTCTCCTCTGACCCCAAGCTAAGAGGGAGTTGGGGAAATTATTAACATATCTTTTCCCTCCTCCCCATAAGCCTAACATTTTCTGGATATTACCGATAGGATTGATACTGGCCTATTACTTTCCAGCATCCTATTGTCACTCTACTTCAATGGCTAAAACACAAGCGAATGAAGCATCCTCCGTCCTCCAAGGACTAACCAATTTGTCTTCCCCATCTACATAGAGCACAATGGAAACAGACGTGGACATTAAAAAAGTGTACAGAAGCATTAAGGTGACTTAGCATTAAGTGCTACCTCAGAAGCCGACTTAAAAAGGGGAAAACCTATTTCATGCAAGTAGACAATACATGAGCAGAGAACTTGCAGTTCCCATTCTGTGAAAAGAAAAATGGCATATTTTGTTTGCCAAAACACATGCAAACTCATAGGCACAAATGCCTGAACCAAAAGCACTTGCACCAAGATCAGATCATTATAAAACAGGGCTTTTGCATTGGAGACCCAGCTACTGAGCTTCAAGAAAGGCTTCTATACAAAATTGTTATCCTATTAAGAAGTGTTACTTTTATAGGTTCTCGCATGGAAGTTAAAGTATTTTAATGGTTGGGAAACTGGAAGAAATATTAAAATTCTGGATCTGTAATGTAAGAGTATCTTTTTCAGCAGTCAAGGTAAAGCTGACTTGAGTATTACCGTTTCTTCACTTTCCATGATACCAAGCAGTCACCTTTCGACCTCAGAGAAATTACAAGTATAATGCAGTGCGGGAGTGGGAAAAGAACAAGTAAGAGATTGATCAAGATCAGCAATTTTCAAGCAGTGTGCCACAGCACATTGGCTGCAAATGATCCGCAAATAATGGGGCATTTGTTAGTAGGGCCATTGGTAGATATGAGCCCACTCAGCAGCTCCTGCAGGCATGGTGTGCCTTGATAATTTTAGCACTTTCTCAGGGCGCAATCCTAACCAACTTTCCTGATGCAGCTCTGAGATCAGGGAACAAACATTCCCTTGCCTTGAGGAGGCCTCTGTGACTGCACCCCAACTGCAGGATGAAGTACATGCTCCATTGGCACAGCTATGTCAGTGTTGGGAAGTTGGTTAGGATTGCGCCCTCAGTGTGCCATGAGATGAAAAAGGTTGAAAATTACTGATCTAGATAAATTGTCTAGCTAGCTATAGAACTAAAACTGGACTTTAGATGTATTCAACACATGTATTCTTCCTTAAGTAGAACAGTTCATTTGTTCAGGATCAGTTCTCAAACATAAATCTATGTCTTGAGACATCTCGGCTTCAGCAGAGATGCTTGCAAGTTACAGAGGACTTGCCAGCTGCAGGAACAAAAGGGGCTTTAAAGTCTGAGCATTCCAAGGGTCCAACAACAAGCCCCACAAGAGTAACAAGATACTTTATTCAAAAGACATTACCGTTAATGTTGTCACAGTAGTAAAAGTGTTCATCGTTTAGAGAAGGGCACACTGAGACCAAGTTCTGCAGGCCTGCACCAGTAACAGTCAGACACCCTGAGAGATTGAGGTGTTCTAGATGAGGGAGCCCTCCTCCCAGAGTCAACATCCTAGGAGAAGAAAAACATGCATTAAGCCAAAGTCAGAAAACCAACAGTCAAGGCATGTCTTGCCTCCACTGACCATACCACCTGCCCATTTGAATTACTTGGGCCCCTCATCAACCATTTCTTTCCCCAACCTTCAAGGGACAAAATTTAATGTCTCTTTTCTTAGGGCCTTGCAAGAGCTGCAGGTTTTTGATGCCTCCTCCCAATCCCACTGTGCTCCTCAGACACTACTGCCAATTGCGGATAAGAGAAGAGATAAGCAGTAGGATTGTGGTGATGGCAGCAAAATGTTATCAAGAACAAGCTCAAGAATGTTATCAAGAAATGTTATCAAGAACAAGATAAAATCCAAGCTTCAAAAAAAATGCCAACGGCATGAAGTCAGGTGTAGGTAAACATACCTGTGCAACCAAGGAAATTTTTCAAGACCTACTCTAACAGCAGAAGCCACCACTGAAATAGTTCTAGCTTGGTTTGATTATGAATGCCAACAAACTAAGAGGGCGGCTAGAGCCTGTTTTAAAAAGTTCAGGCAATTAAATTCTCGGCAGGCGCTTAAAGAATATTTTCCCCTGAACCTCTATCTGAATACTTTAGTTAAAAGAAAGAAGAACAAATATGAGAAAGATCTATGGGAAAAACTTTATCAGGCCACGATTCATTTTAACCCTCGCTCTTTTTGGGCTCTGGTGAATGGGACTTTTAAGACCAAAGGACAAGATCCTAAGGCAGTCCCTTCCTATAATTGGAAACTGCATTTTTCGAACCTTTTCTTTGATGACATGGCCTCTTCGCCCGCTGAGGCTTCTGAATCATTTTCCACTCCGAATTGGCCGCCTGTGTCAACCTCAGAAATCAAGGTTTTAATTGCCTCACTTAAGACAGGCAAAGCAGCTGGCCCTGACATGATAATGGGGGAATGGTTAAAATCCAACCCCAACTTCTGGGCCCCTATCCTGGTAGAACTTTTCACAACAGCCATTACCAGCGGAATTCTTCCGGAATCCTGGAAGCAAGCCATTGTTGCCCCTATATATAAAAAGGGGGACCCTGGTCTTCCTGAGAACTACAGGCCAATTAGCCTATTGTCAATAGTAGGCAAGTTGTATGCCAACTATCTTCTGATCCATCTTAATATCTGGATCACCCAGAACAAAATATTAGGCATTGAACAAATCGGGTTCAGACCAGGCCATTCTACCTTGGACCATTGTGCAGTACTGTCCCATTTAGCCTACAAATATTCCACCCAGGCTAACTCAAAATTATTTGTAGCATTCCTTGATTTAAAAGCTGCTTTTGACAGCATAGACAGGATGCTGCTCTGGTCCAAGCTTGAAAGAGCTGGAATTCCTCTTCATCTGATCAATCCTATCAGACA
>JAJKFI010000056.1:7220565-7274837 GCA_029204185.1 Lerista edwardsae | reverse complement strand
GATCTTACTTTAGGCATTTTCTTACAGACCAATCCAACTACTTTCCATTTCCATTCTGCAATCAGTGCTTCAATACCTTAAGTATCATTTGGAAACTGCTGTTTCCTTCCCTCAAAAGGCAAGTTACAGCAGACCTCCAAAAGCAACAACTCAGAATTCACATAGTTCTTTATGGTACAATCCTATGCATTTCTACTTGACCCTACAGAGTTCCGTAAGTAGTGGACTAAGTACTTAGACCCTACAGAGTTCCGTAAGTGTGTATAAGACTGCAGCTAGTGATCCTTTCGACAATCCTCCAGCACAGATCTATATTATTCACCATATTGCAGATTTGTGGGATGGGGAGCAATAAGACAAATAATGACTTTTCCAATGCTATCTAGTGAACTCATAGGTGACTCTTGAATTGGGGGATTTTAATTTATGGCCACAGTTTATCCACTATACATCACATCAAGATGTAAGCCCATATGTGTAAAGACGTTTAATGTCACATTCTACCAGTTGCAGTAAGGAAACAATATTTAAGTCACAACAGCTAGCTTAAAGTCATTACTATGCAATTGTGCCCACCTATAATATTTTAACAATAGGAATTGCATATATAGTGAGAAATTCCAATATATAGTCCGCCCTTTTTATCCGTGGGTGATCTGTTCCAAGACTCCCCTGCTATTACATGAATCCGCGGGCACATCCAGTTTGACAAGCAAACTGGAAGTGGCTTTCTGAGGCCTCCAGGAGACCTTCTGAGGCCCACGGAAGCAAACTGGAAATGGTTTTATCCTGGTATCCACAGGATCTACGGTGAGTCAAACCCAGGGATGGTGGATCCATGAATACCAGGGGAGGGGTCATTGTTAATAACACCCTGTCTCCTGTTAGTTACACTGAACTGAGAGGCTTCTGAGCCTGCAGTATCTTACATTCCTTGTTTGTTCATTTCAGAGGTTTTCATCTTGGCCACTATGGTGAACATAGCAATATCAAATTCTTCTCTAACCAGACAGTACGCTTTCACCAGCTAGTAGTTTAAAGAATGACGTATAATCATTAAATAGAACATATGGATTTGTGCTTTATGTTTTAAAAATAAGACTACACTGGTGGTCTGACTCAGGGATCCCAAAGGAACTACATACCTGAGTCCGCGGTCTGTAATCTGGTAACACCCTGATAGACTGAGAAACTGGAGAACTCGTGCCGTTCCTTGGTCCGATTTTGCACTCCCAGAGTCTGCCAAGTCTTTCTCCTCTGACTGTCTACTAGTCCTTGATGCACGTTTCGACAGTGCAGAGGAACCTGGGAGTGCCTGAATAGTTCTTAGTGCTGTTCCAGCACAACAGAAAGAATGACCACAGTAGGTCAAGGCAGCAGAAGTACAACGTTGCTGCCAGCAGATACTAGTCCTTAGTCCAAAAATGTCTTTGCCGCAGCATGATGCAGAACACATTAAGCTAGATGCAGGTTCTACCACACAAACTCCCTCAATATTTTTATGCTTCCACTCGGCAGCATCTTCAATATCTGCCAGATCTTCTGCATCCAACATCCAGATATAGGTTGAGTTAAAGCTCTCTGATCTGACAGGTACACTCCAATGGCTTTCATTTCCTTCTCCCTTAATCTCATTTTCATTTGTAGCATCATGCAAGCTACAGTCCTTTATGTTGGCTTGCAAGGTCACATCTTTGCTTTTCCACACAGTTCTTCCATTCCGGTTGCGACAACTTTTCTGAAATCCTGCTTTGTGGGATGGCAAAATTCCCAAGGCCCTGGAAATCTTTTCTACAGCCACATCTGTAATTTTCTCACATCCAGAGAGATCAAGATGTCGGAGATTCTGGCAACAACCAATCCAAGACCAACTGAAACCAAGAGGTTATTTAAAATACTGAATTTGGTGTGGTGATCACTCATACTACTGCAGAGAAAGTATTACTGTTCAGGTTTGTAAATATTCATCCCCAAGAATACCACCCATTCTAATATTAGAAAAAAACAGTTAAGGAAATAGGAATTATGTCAGGATATGATCTTGAAATGGGAAGTTTAAATTAGTGACAACGATTCAACTGGTAAAATAAGGCATAGTGAAAGTTACAGAAAACATCACTTCCATACCTCCTCTCATTGCAATGGAACATACATACCCATACATTCTACCCCATCTTGCATTCTCGCAATAAGGCAGGGGTAAGGGAGAGGATAAAGTCAACTGAATGGTGCTACTGAATGGCACGAGTACAGAATACAAATTTGCAACTCTTGGCAATATTTGTTGCCACTCTGAACTGTGATTGGGCAAGCAGTTAGGAGCACTCAGTTCAGTCTGAAGTAAAAGAACTGTTATTGCTGGTGAATGTGCTGTAGCACAGCATCTCTAAAACTAAAACAAATAGTGGTCTTTGATACACAAGTGGTTTCCAAACTGTTTTGACTAGCAGTTCCCTTGACCTACTGGGCCACTGGTCATGGCTCTCCATTAGGGCTACAATCCTATACATTGTATAGGGTGGTGGGTTTTTCGCAAGAATTCCATGGCTCCCCTGGGTGGGGACAGCAGCTCCTGGAGGAGTCGCCGCTCACAGTTTGGTAACAACTAACTTAAGCCATTGTTGTCTCCTAAAAGCAATAACAATATCTAAAACATTCCCCCTTCCAAAGAGCAAAAGAAAAAATTTAAATTAGGCAGCAGGCTCTACTATTTACTATAGCTAGTAAAGCTAGCAATCAAGACCCCCAAATAGTTACCAACCTTTCAAATGCAGAATCAGAAATATCAGTTTGAGTGAGATCGAGATGCTCCAAATTAGGACAAAGTTCTAAAATTTGTCTGACCTAAGTTTAAAAAAAATCCATCAAGGAGATTGCATTAAAAGGAGTGACTACAGTAACAAAACTCATTTGTAACAGTTTACTAAAGAACATGTTTATATTTTGTTAACCCAATGCCAACTAAAGCAAAAAGCAGTTTTTCCCCCAGTACATCCAAATGCAAACACTAGAATTATTCTTTATAGACTGCATAGATTTGCTCTTAACATATACTATACCATTTTGTTAGATATGGCTGAGCTGTATGCCAGTATCATTGTTTTCACCAAGGTGCCTACAAGTGGAAGAACATGATGGATTAAGCCCTGGAGCACATCCTTCTCTTTTTGAGCAATGCTGACCACCAGAGATTCTTCTGCCTTTTCTTCTGCAAAGGAATCAGAAGATAAGATTTAAGAGAAATGTTTGCACACGTTTACAATCAAAGACATACTAAAAAGAAAAAAGTATGCATGAAATAGTTCTCTGTCAATGGGAAGCAGACAAATAAGTATCCTAAAGTTTCCAGCACTTTGGTCAAAGGGACCAAACTTCCAAGCTACATTTCTTGCCAAGATTCTCAGGAGGTCAACCTAGAGACAACCAAGACACTTTGACACTGGAAGTAGCATACTGTTCTAGTTTCCGGTTTCAAAAGACCACACATATGGACCCCAAATTATACCCCCAATGCAAAGCAGGAAGAAAGCTATGCTGCACGGCAACATGGAAGTCTTATGGTCCATGAGTGCCAAGCACAACCTTACCAGATGCAGAAGTGCTTGAACATTCTGATCACGTTTTTAAAGCTCATCTGGTCCGGAAAATCTGACTACAAAAATATAGGTCCCAGTTTTCAGCACACCTCAGACACAGATCCATCCCATATGGAATGAGATGAAGAAGGACACAACACTCCTAGGCACAAACCTCAGGGAGGACCCAAGGAAGGATTTGGATTCAGATATCGGCCCTTGTAGCCAATTCTCATGGGGAAAGCAATACCTTGGCATTGCTTACTGGCCATAGCAGCAAAGGAGGAGTGATTTACACAGCAAGGCAAGGCTCCTCGCAAAACTTAGCACTCCACCCCCCCATAGGGACACCCCCCCCCGTATGTACACAGCATTCAACTACTACGTTAACATACTGTGACCTCTGCCTGTTCATGTAAGGTGCTTCTGCCATTTTCCTGACACAAGTCATAATATGGTTTAAGAATCGTTAGAAAATACAATAAAATCCAGAATATAATTAACCACTATGTGATGCTGCTTCCTTACTTGCCCCCAAAGACACCCAACATTAGAGATGGATTCAGAGGAATATCTCAACTTTCATCTGCAACAGTTTTCCACTAATCCTGGTCTGCAATGCATCTCCACCAGATATACACAAATGCATCCTATACTGCCAGCATGTAACAGGAAGTTCAGTTAACTTGAGTTTCTCTTTCAATATTCTTACCAAGTACAATACTCACCTACATGGGGGCAATGCAAGTTTGGCAATGTGTGCCTAGACACAGAAGGATAGATAACTGAACACATATTTTTATGGCTTGGCTTACCAGACTCATCTATATCGGCATCTTCATCCCATTCCTGAAAAGCACGGCTTTCATCTTTTCGGTTTTTCACCCATTCTTCATCAGGTTCCATATCAAGGTCACCTGGTGGGCCGCTGGACCATTCCCCTATCAGTCAGAAAAAGGTCTGGTTTGTGGTTAAAGCAGCCTTGGAATTAGTTACAGTCCCAACACTAAGTAGCAGATTCCCCAAGAAGCAAGATAGAAGGTGCTAGGGAGAGGCTGCCCAGGACAGAAACACTGTGCGTGTTGCTCTTCTGGTTCTTAATACCTAGTGGATGAGAAAATAGTGCATGCAAAATGGTGGTGCCATAATAGCCTTTCTAGGCTAGGACAATTTCTGGTGGTAGAGGCTCTTGAAGACACTGTCCCAACAAACTGCCTTTCCACTCCTTAAAGTTGCCAAACCAGCTCTACTTCCTAAAGGAATTTTAGACTATTACATTCTGCCATAAAGTCTAAGGTTTCACTTCAACATTCAGACAAAAAATAATAATGAATTATAAAAACCCGAGTTTAACTTCTTACCTTTCTGTTCAACTGGGATGGTTTCATCTGCTCACACTGATCATTTTAAAAACAAAGAACATTCCATTTCATGCAAACTATTCAGCATATATCTGGATACAGCCGTGGACCAATTTAAATCGGTGACTACAAGTCACCAAGAGAGACCCACTCAAACCACTGATTTAAATAAAAATTTCTCGTTTTATAAGCCATGTAAGCAGGTACGTAGAGATTGACACTACTTGTAAGGAACACAGTTCAAGTAATACTTAACATTTATATGGTACTTTGAGTGTCTGAGGGACAATAGAAAAAGATTCCTTTTATGAAGCGCCTTTGCCCTTGCAGTTCGGATGACATTGAAACCACTGAGCATGTGCTGCAGTACTGCTCCTATCATAGAGACATTCATGCCACTTTCATCTTTCCACTGCTGAACAAATTTCCGGGTCATGTGGGTCAACAATATACTCACATGCTGTTACCTGACACAAATCTAATAATTAAATATAGTATCGCAAAATATTTTTGTGGCAGCAATAAGCACCAGGAAATTGATGTTGAAAGAACATGGACCTATGCATTTGGAGTAATAATATCATTGGTGTAGAAGGTTCAAACATGTGCTGGTATGCAGCATGTATTAGTATCAGTATCCATAATTAAAAACAGATAAATTGTTGAAGGTAGGAAATTTGCCAATGGAGATGTGTCATGGTGTCAGAATTGGGATTGACATGTGGAGTCTGGCTTGGGCTTATACTTTTTCCTGTATATCCTATACTCCAGACATTGCTATTATACTGATTTTATTTTTGGGCTTGTCTGTGACTGCAATAAAGTTTATTGTTATTACTTTGCAAAGCAATTCACAAGTATTATTCTGATACTGTCCTTACAATAGCCCTGAAAAGCACTTTATTATATCCATATTGCAGTTAGGGAAGATCGAGGCTGAGAACCAGTGGCTTGCCCAGGCCACTTAAGTGCAAATTTAATGGCTGAAATGAGATGTGAATCATAGAACTCAAGCAGTTAACCACTGATAACTAATATAAGCAAAGAGGCAACTTTTAAAAGTGGTAGTCCTCTTATAGTTTGGGACAGTGACTCTTCCCCTGCTAATTTAGCCCAACATAGCATATTTTCCAGTGACTGTTTGCCAGTGTTTCTTCTACATCTTTGTGAGCTCTTTGGGGACAGGGAAGTATTTGCCTGCATAAATTGCTTTGTGAACTTTTGTTAAAAAGTAGTATATAAAAATATTCATCATCATCACTATCATCATCATCATAATTCTTTATTTGCAGCTCAGTCTCTTAACCATTGTGATACACCAGCTCTTTTGCACTACGTATGGTTGAAATTAACAGATATTGGTTTTCTACACATGCAAAGACACTAAGCAAGATCACAGACTTGAAGCCAAAGGCCACAATCCAAGCTAGAATGAGGTGTGCTACCCGCCCAGAACATTCCAGAAGCTCATAATTACTGGGCAAAAGCTATGTTTCCATGAGATGGAAACTTATTTTTTTTACTCACAAGATAGTAAAATAATAACTATACCACATAATGCTTGACCTCAGGAATCAAGTACTTCAACCTACACAGTCTTTTATTTTTAAACCCAGAAAAGGATGGTAACTTCAGTTTCTGAAGAGACAGGAATTTACTACTAACCTCTAGCCCAGTGTACAGGGTAAAGATGCTTCCAAAGAGATCCAGTTTTAGCCAGCTGAGACCATTTGGTGTTTACTTGACTACATCGGCACAAGTCTTGAGAGTTAAGGTAGCTAAAAATAGTCAGCATTACCTCAGAAGGAAGGTGAGTAATCTTTGTGGACTGCACTGATTCTTCAGTTTCTGAAATATGGTAAAATAGTCAGCATTAGTCAAATAATATAATATTTCTACCCTGTCTTTCCACCTCATTTCTACAACGTCCCTGAGAAAGAGGCATAAAAGCCACCACAAGTTCAACTAGAGGCAAACAGCTCCACATAATTGTACTGAAATCAATGGCTAGAATCCAGATGGAGGAAATTACTTGGAGCTGTTCTCTTGACAAGCACTAGTTGGAGATGACAATGCAAAACAATAAAGCATCAGCACTATAGTATGTGAAACATGGTAAATAAGGGACATGTAGGCTGTAGCTCATGACATTTAAAAGGCCTGCTGAAAGGGGTGTCCTGTGTGATAATTAGACACTCCTGTATCTTGACAATATTATCAAGATTTGCATATTTATTTTCTGTCATGTATAGCTAATGAGTTTCTAGACAAGAACAAAGTGCTCATTTCTGGTCAACACCAGCTTATTGATGTCGCTTCTGGCCTTCAGCAGGCATCATGGCTGCTAACTTCAGCAAACTGTTAAGAAGCCAGTTTGAAATCCTAATCTAAGGTATGAAACAAACTTAAGACTTGGTCAGTGACTTACTTTGAGTATTAACAAAAAATTTTAAAGTACCAAGGCAAAAGAAAAACAAGTGACACACAAATTCATGCAAAAGTATTTCAAAACTGCTAAGAAATCACATTCTATGTCACTGAAAATTCTGGACACCATTATTTTCTAAGACATCTACAGACATCTGGAATGTCAATGAACACGTTTCACCTTTATCTATTTTTTCATCCACAGAGTATTTAAAAGCTTTCTGAAGTTCTTCAGCTTGATTCCAGAGACTAAGACCTTTAAGTATTTCAGCTGCGGTTTCTTTCTGGGTGCAGTGCTGTGCAATTACTTTCTTTTTTATATCCTTTAATTCTTCATAGGTAAAATATTCCATCAACATTGGCTGGAAAACCTAATAAACAGAGTGTCAGTTCTTCAGCAACCACCATCCACCACAAACAAGCTTTACTTGACCTAGCTACTAAAGTGCTAGGTACGGTTTTTCAAAAACATACACCCAATGCAGAGACAGCAAAAGTGACCAAATAAATGCAGGACTAGGCAGTTCTGAAGATCTGGACTGACTTAAATTCAGAAGCAACAGACATATCAATTCATCTTGTTAATTGGCCTCCTTCTACATAAAAATTATTACTTGTTTATCTCACATATATTCTAGATAGGCTCCTTAGAAACACAATATTTTATAGTAGTTTTTTTAAGCAATTATTTCCCTCTACTACTCAGGACTTTACTTCTCCCAATGAAATTCTTATGTATTCAAGAACTTGAGTAACTATACAAGCAAGAACAGGAATATCAGTCAATGAATATCAGCCAATGTATTATATAATTTTGATGTCGAGCACGGGTTCCCAACCTGGAGTACATGTACCCCTAGGGATACTTGCCAGGATCTTTAGGGGTACTCAAAAAGAACTGAATAATGGAAGAAAAGTCAGATCCATATTAGCAACTATCTTACTTACGAACATTTTGCCAATATGAAAGTAAAGGTACGATTTATGGAATTGTGCAGTCAAAGGGCATGTAAGTGAAAAAACATTGGGAATCACTGCTGTAGAAAAACAGAGGTCTCATGGCAGAAGACATTATGACAGACATGTAGCCCTTTGTTTGTCTCCACTTTCCCATAATGTCTGACAAAACTCACAACAGGACCACATCCCAGCAAGTTTCTCTGTTTCATTAAAGTAGGTGTTCCAGAAACTCACTGTGTCAAGTCTTCACACTAGAAAATGTTTGAGCACACCAGACATGGAGCTGCTGGTTTTTGTAGTAGGCACAAGGTCTAGTTTGGTCCTCAGAACACAAGTTGAAAATCCTCACACATGTATGGAACAGTTTTTAAGAACTGGCTTCTGGCTTATAAACCATTTTGTTTTCTTTATGGAAATGTATGAAATATTAAAATTTAAGTTCCTATTAGAAAACTAACTTATCAACTAGGTTTTGGGGAAGGGGTTTGCATAAAAAAGGAATTAATTCATCCATGAACAGAATATGAGGAGTATCAAGGAATGGCACGAACTCTAACACCAAACAGGACAAGCATTAAGATGAAACTTATGGTTCAAAGCTATACAATTCACTCAAATCCCAAGCAAACATCACAGACACCAAACATAATACTTAGATATTTACTAACATTAAATATTTGCTCAAATACTACCAAACAAGATCTGAAAGTGCTTTTTCTGCCAGGTTTGAAGACAAATACACAGCAGTGCTCACATTCTAAACTGAGATGTATACATGTCTTTTAGATTCAAAATGTTTAAGAAAAAGAAACAGCCGTGATAGTGTTGCTTAAGTATGGGAGTCCCATTGAGAAGTACAAATAACAAATCCTATTCAATTTTCCAGCACTGATGCAAACATAATACAGCCCCAAAGTAAGGAAACAAATGTTCCCTTATCTTGAGAAGCACTTCATGACTGTCCCCACATTGCAGGATGCTGCGCACCCTCCAGTGGCATGACTGCATCAGTGATGGGAAGTTGGATAGGGTTAGGCCCACAGTCACTTGTGGTGGGCCATGAAGCACTGAAAATTCCAAATGTATGTAAACAAGCTAGACTTTCAAGAATACAGGTGAACTGTTCACATTAAAAACCTAGTCAATTTGGATTTTATAATCCATAACTATACCTGTTTACCAGGCAACTCCCAACTTCTACAGGGCAGAATCCACCACAGAACAGGTGTTCTTGTTCCATAAAAGCAGAACCACCCATTTGCAAAAGTTAGGGTACCTACTCATTTCCAGTAGAAAATATTATTATTATTATTATTATTATTATTAGATTTCTATCCCGCCTTTTTGCCCGAAGGCACTCAAGGCAGCATTACAAAATAAAATTCAACACAAAAAACAATTTAAAAGCAATATTAAAACAATACAATAAAACAAAATTAAAACAAAGCAATAAAATTTAAAAACCACAAGCCCTGTGGATCATAAGGTATAAAATATAAAAGTGAACCAGCCAGCCAGCCTGTCAACAGTTAAAAGCTTTTTGAAATAAAAAGGTCTTCAGCCCCCGCCGAAATGTTAACAAAGAGGGAGCAGTTCTCAGTTCTAAGGGGAGGGTATTCCAAAGTTGGGGGGCCACCACCGAGAAGGCCCTCTTTCTGGCTGCCACCCCTCTCACTTCTTCTGGTGGCGGCACAGTCAAAAGGGCTCCCCCAGATGATCTAAGAGTACGGGTAGGATTATATGGAAGGAGACGGTCCCTCAAATACCCCGGACCCGAGCCGAAGTGAATGTAGTAATACACACACACACACACACACACACACACACACACACACACACACACTCCCCTTTGCACTGCTCACCTCCTCCTCTTCTTTCATGTGAGGAAGAAAATCCCTGGTGAAAGCTTCCAATCTCTCCTTCAGCTGTTTTGCGTAGTTTAGTTGTTCATATTCATTCTGCAAATGATATTAAGCATCTCATTACAGAGCCTTTGTAAAAGCTGTGGGCACCACAGGAATTCTGAGAAGGTAAGTATGCACTATGCAAAACAATAATCAACAGGCATGGGGCCAGGCACAAATGTGATCTTGCCCACAACTTCCATCCAGCAATTATATTAACACGCCACACATTCATATTCCTTTTCCCATTCAAATGCACACACAAATCTACCAAGTACCCATAGGTATACACTTTGCACCCAATCATACCTTCCTGACATCCATGCCCCCCCATCACTTCTCCCTTACCTGATCCTGTCCCACATGTTGTTCTTCAATTTCTGTTTGACTCAGAGTTTGTAATTAGAGGTTGAGAGAAAAGAGGGATGCTTTACATTTCATCGCCTCTGTCCTCTACACTTCCTAAGAGGTCACTGCAGCCACAGGTGAGCTCCATCAGGCACCTCATGTGCCTGTGGGCACCATTTTGGGGATGATAGCTTTATACCATTGGAAACCAATAAAATTTATCTTAAAGTATTTACATTATAAAATCCTTAAATATGATCAGAGTTAAAGTATACCTACTATAAACTAAAGTTTCCACCATCATGCTATTTCTAATTTAGGATCTTTAAAATAAACATCCATCAGAGAGAGAATCATGCACACTTTCAAAGAGCAATATGATAACTATTGAAATACTTAATGGTAAAATTAAAAAAATGTCCCCATTTGCTATCATATGTAAAAGTTCCACAATTTATAGATTGCCTAATTTATATTGTTTTGATCAAATTAATAGCTTACCTTTATATGGAAAGACTATTACAATTTTTACTTGGGTGTCAAATGCGTACCCAAGGCCTGTAGCCTTTGCTTAATTTTAAAAAGGTTACTTTTTGGCAGCTCTTATGGTTTAATAGTATTTAAGCTCTTCATAAGACTTGTATACAAATACTACTAGTGGAATTTCATGCTTGGAGAAGCATGAGCAATTTGCAAAAGAAAGTTATCAGTTTCTGATGTTTGTTACTGGCATGAACAACTGCTTATTTTTTCTCTTGTCAAGAAGGTACAGTGGTCCAGAAGATTACCACCTCACTATTATCAAACAGGATTATTATCATCATCAGCTTATTAATAGCCTTTGTTTTATTTTGTTATAATTAAATTGCCAAAATGTAAGTTGACAAAACATTATGAGAGGTGGGTGAAAACCTCTATTTTTTCCACGGATTTCAATGTTTAAGTGCAGAAAGTAGTGTTTTGTGTTTATTCCAAGGGCACATTTTTATAAATTAGAATTATCATTTTAGAAGTGTACCATACATGGCAATACAAGCAATACAGGCAGTAGACAGCAGATGCAGCCCTATGAATGTTCAGGCATTCACAAATTTCGTTTTTGTGCAGGTTTTGGTTTTAACTGAGAAGTGCAGAAAACAGGGGTATGTGTTTTTATTTTGTTATCACCCCCAAAAAAATCCACCTCTACACATTACACATGCAGTCTTTATTGGTTATTAGCCATCCTGATGTTCCCTTAAATGGTATGGAACGTTGAGGGATAGAAACTTTTTAAAATACCTTTACTAGTTATTATTTCACCTATTATGTGCTTAATCATACACATTTGATTCCTGCTTATTAAAAACTGTTCAGCTTCTGGCCTTACAGTGACAAAGTCTGAATAACGCAGTTCTCAACGTTATCTAAACTGCTCCCATCCAAAAAAAAAAAAAAAAGCAACTCACTAAAGAAAAAGCTGTGACTTATCTAGTACAAAATTGTCACTAAAAGAAACTTATGGTACCAAAATTATACCGCCTTAAGCTAAATAAAAATGCACATCTTAGCAATATAACTTATTATGCTACTCAAGGTAAAAAACACTTCTATCCTTTAGTAGCTCACCTTCACATTCTTCAACCCTTTCTCAAAGAGGCTAAGCATCTCAGAGAGTTTGTTATCAGAATGTACGTTGTATACAGTACGGCTGCGCTGCTGAAGTAAGCCAATGATGTATTCATTTTCAATCTGCTCATGCATTTTGAATTCCTTAAAAGTTGCATATAGGGATTGAAGAAGAGCCCGGAAGTCATTGTTGTTGGAGAAGTTGGTCTTGGAAAGCTGAATAAATAGAAAAAAGAATAAAGGCTATTTTCCCCACTCCTGGATTCATAACATTTCTGATAAAACATTAACATATGGCTGAGTGACATTCCTTACAACTATAGAAATTTGACTTCTAATAAAGTTAATGGTAAAGTTTCCAAAGACATGTACAATAACAACTAGCTATTTACAAGCCTGGGCATGCTTAATCAATTGCTGGAAATGGATGTTATAGTCATTATAAATCTAATTTTCTGTCAAATAGGAAAATATCCAAGCAAAGAGAACTTCCCAACCATTTCAGAATGTCCTTTTCCTAACTAAAAATTTTCCATCCTTCAAGCCATGGAGATCTGAGACTTAGCACAGGTGAACTAGTATGCTCATGCTTATATTGGATACAATTAAGGCCTCAGGAGCTGCAAATATCTCAAGATGACAAGACAGAAAGATTTGGAGAAGCCAGCCTTTTAAGGAACTACATGCATCATTATGTTGCAATACAAAAGTGAAGAGCCCACACTGAACACAGAGCAATTGCTTTCTTCCAACTGCAATATTTCTGATCTGCACCAGACTATTCTAAGACAATGCTCTGAATACCTCATCACTAGGCACCTATACAGATTTCAGGAATGACAGCTTTTAATGTTTACCAAAACTTACTACATTTTGGTATATCTGTGAAAAATACAAAAGGTCTAATTTTGCCCATATTTTTTTCGTCCAGGCAGGGAAGGGGAAAAGACAGAATAAGTACAACATAAAAGATTATCCTTTTGCAAATTGCAAGTTAACTAACTAAAGTCAGTGTTTATTTCAGCGATTACCTAGCATGTTACTGCATAATACCTGTGAAAGTACCGCAAAGACACTAATTATAGACTCCGATTTTTAGACAAGTGTACTTCTACTCCCAGCAGAGAAGAGGCCCATTATGACAGGCCCATTATGACTGGCAGCACGAGACGTTCTTTGGATTAAGAGAAGTATGATCGACAGCCTTGCAGTTTCAACTTGTACACTGTTGGTTTGCAGGATTTGCCCTCTTTTTGTACCCAACAGTTTCAGCAAATGGTGACTCATTGACTGCTGCATTTATTTATGAAAGAATAGAAGTCAATCCTCTCTTATTCCAAGACCACCTTCTTCCAGCCCACTGCTAAAGGTTTTGCTTGTTTGCCATCTTTATATATTGAGCATACATGCATGCACGCACACATGCACGCACCCCTAACCAACATGCAGGAGAGCTATTTTAGATATATGCAAGTTTGCATTGTTATATCAAAACTCAAAGAGCAGATGTATACAGACCCTTACATAGATTTGTGTGACTGTGGAAAACAAAAATGAATGAAGATGTAGAAAAACTAGGTTCCCCAGGACACAGCCTTCTTTCTAGCAACAGGAAGAGAAAAGTATAAAATAGCACAGGGACATTTGCTGGGACAGCACAAAGCAATCACTAAGTATAGTATAGGGCATTCCCATCCTTCCACTTGATTTTTTTTTGAGCAGTAAGTCAGGCTTACATTTAGTTGTAAATTTATATCCTGATTTTAGAGCCCAAAGATGACTACTTCCCCCATTCCACATGAACTCAACTTGTTAAACTAACTACACTAATATCTTTATTCCAAGCATAGGCTATGCCAGCTGCTAAAATAATCAGCTTGGGACTAACTTATAATGAACGCTTACTCAGGCAACCCTAAGCCTAATACTACTAAGAAAGGATGCTTGCAAAACATAATTCTGGCATAATGATGGGAGATAAATAGCTGCAAGTTGCCAAGACATTACAGTGAAAAGGTACAGCCAGTAAGGCATATAAGATGAAAGCAGGCAAAAGGATACAGCACATTACTGGACACAATACACAATAATAAAATTAAAATAGTATTTTGAAGATGCATATGATAAAAGCAAAATAAAGAAATCAAGAACAACTTAGGAAAATTTGTTCAAGTCATTTGTTCATTAGTTCAATATTTGTTTACAAAACAGTTTCTTTCTAGGGTTTCAGGCAGGGGAATCTCTTCTCTAGGGACTGAACCAAGGACCTTCTCCATGCAAGACACATACTCTACTAGTGAGTTGTGAGAACAGCATCGTGGGGCTACCATAGCTGTTCGTCCTTACTCCCCTTAGAAGAGGGAATATTCAAGTTAGTTGCAAGATGTTTTTTCCAGTGCACATACAAAACAGCAACACATGCATAGTGGCCAAATGTGGCCATGTGAATTTCATATTTCTGAAGCAGGAAACATCACGTTTCCTTGGTTTCCAAAGGCTTTGGTATTCAAAACTGTGAGAAATCCAGTGCAAAGCAAGCTACACCCCCCTTATTTCTGCAGAATGTTTGCTGCTATAGACTCTGAACATCAATTTGACACCTTCAGCCATTCTCACAGAGAAGCAGTATTGCTTTAGCAAAGCAACACTTGTTTGCTTTAATAGTTATTCTTTTCAGGCAACTTGAAATAAAGCAGTATGAACACACAGCACAACTGAAGTACTGCATCATTTGAGAACCCGAGCCAACTCTAAACTGGGGAAGCTGCTTACTATTGGTTGGGGGGGAAGAAGATAGTAAGAAATGCTAGTCCACGTTCATAGTTAAGAATCTGGCCATTGTACAGTGCTCTCTCTACTCACATCTAATTTAATAAACCACAAATAAAAACCAAGAACTGTTTTTCCCTTGTTACCTTTGCCACACTTGTCCTCTCTCTTTCTGTTGTCCCCACCACCACATCAAAACCGAGACAGTAATGTCCTTGAGGCAGAGACCTGTTTTATCTGTTGGTATTACTCTTGAAAGCAATCCAAGACAAGATAAGGATGAATTGGAAAGGGAAATAAAGTTAGTTTCCCTTTCTCATTCAGTCTGACTTATTTTTGGATTTTTGTTTTCCCTTTAAAACAAGAGCTGTACAATGATTGGAAGAATCTCAAAGAAGCAAAAAATGGAAAGTAAAACACATCTGCACGTCTTGGTCATAAAAGATATATTTCTCAAAAACAGGTTAAGGCAGTTTCATACAACGCTGGCAGTTGAAACATTTATACAAGTTTATGAGTTAGTACAAGCTTGCAAACAGCCACTTCCCATGAAATAAGATTCACCTGTAAGCATCAAGCAAGTTTTGCTAAACTGAAAAAATATATATATTAGGCCAAGAAGGAGTGGGATGCTTTCAGAATAAGGCAGAAGTTGCTAACATTAAATGTGTGTGGCAGATGAACTAGGAAATCTTTGATGGGAAAGTGCATACTATCAAAGTACTTCAAAATAAGACTTCCAGTGTAGGCCGAGGGACATGCAACGTATTTTTAACAGTAGTCAGGTATGTGTTATTACAGCCACCATTTATTCAGTGGCCATTTACTCACAATGCTCTTATCCCCATAATGAGGGGGAGGGGCTTATCCAAAACCACAATGATTTCACAGCAGTGGCAAGCTTCAAATCAAGAACCTTCCCATTCCCTAGCCAAAGCTACAATCATGTGCATATGTACCTGAAGGCCCTACTAGATTCCATGGGACTTGCTCCCAAATCAATATGCTTAGGATTGGGCGATCACTCTCTTTATATTATCCACTGCTCTAAACAAACAGAACTGCAAACATAAGTAGTAATGCAAATGCTTAGGAGGAGGAGGATGCAAGTCTATTCGTCTGAAAGTTGTTACCATAGTAATAGGAGCATTAGCCTGTACCAACAAAACTAGTGTCCTGTGGCAGACTGAAAACCTGACACATGTATTCATTCATGTGCTTTCATGAATTATAATTCAATTCTCCAAGTGCATCCAATAATCACCACGTATCGGACGACACAGGCTGTAGTCCATGTAAGCTTAGCCTGAATCAATGTGCTAGGCTTTTAAAAGTCACCAGGGCACTCTGTTGATTCTGTTAGTGTGGGAAAGAGCAGGACCAACTTCTTAGGGAGTTCTTGATCCTTGTCACCCACTTATTTTTTAAAAATAAAAACTTTCACAGCTTTTAACGTAACATACACCATTTCACCCATAACTGCTCCTAAAACACAATGAAAACAATGCATATGACACAAAAGGAGGAACTTTTAAAAATTTGTTTAACTGTTATAAGCCAGCTTGGGTCCTCATCATTTTGAAGAAAAAGGCAGGGTAGAAGTCTGTTAAATGTAATAAATAAATGTTTGCCCTGTTAAAAATCCATTTAAAAATGTTAAAAGAGGCATTGAAAACGTTAATGAGTAGTAACACAGAAGTAGTAAGGATTCATGATGGTAGGGAGTGAAACAGATTGCCAAGGGAGATGGTGGATTCTCCCTAACTCTATATCTTCAAGCAGTGGCTTGACAGGCAGCTGCTGGAGATGCTCTCTAGGAGGATCTCCTGCTACAAGGCAGGGAGCTGGGCTAGATTACCTCATAGAGCCTTATATTAAGAGAGCTGTCTTCAAATGCACATATACATACGTTAACTTCTTTGGGACAAGGGATTAAAGCCAAAGGCTTTGAAACTCCCATTACATGCTAATTGGGCAAGAGCCACTTTTTCAAGTGGTGCTCCTCTTATATTTAGCACAGAGAGAGAGAGATTAACCGTCCTTCTTCACCCCAACAGAAAAGCTATGGCGAACCTAGACAACTTAATAAAAAGCCGAGACATCACCCTGCCAACAAAGGTTCACATAGTCAACGCTATGGTTTTCCCAGTAGCATTGTATGGCTGTGAGGGCTGGACCATAAGAAAGGCAGAGCGCCAAAGAATAGATGCTTTCCAATTATGGTGTTGGAGAAGACTCTTGAGAGTCCCCTGGACTACAAGGAGATCCAATCGGTCAATCCTACAGGAAGTCAAGCCTAATCGCTCCCTGGAAGGACAAATCCTGAAGCTGAAGCTCAAGTACTTTGGCCACCTCCTGAGAAGAGAGAACTCTTTAGAAAAGACCCTCATGCTGAGAAAGATGGAAGGCAAAAGGAGAAGGGGGCGGCAGAGGATGAGATGGTTAGACAGTGTCACCGAAGCGATGAACATGAAATTGGGTGAACTCCGGAAGCTAGTGGAGGACAGGGAGGCCTGGCGTGCTGTAGTCCATGGGGTCGCGAAGAGTCGGACACGACTTAGCGACTGAACAGCAACAACAACAACAACAACAACTTCACCCCAGCACAGTGTCTTTTCGGGAGAATGTTGCTGATGGTGTTTTGTATTTTTGAGATTGTGAGCCCTATTGGGGCGGGGAGTCATTTAACTTTATTTTTTGCCTGTAAACCGCGTTGTGAACTTTGCGTTGAAAAGCGGTATATAAATTTTGTTGATTGACTGAAGAGAGGGCCATCGCACAAAGGCTATTCTTGCAAGGAACGCGACTAGGAATTCCCCACTACATAGGCGGGTTCCCGACTCCCCTGACGCCCACTCAAGTCTCAAACTTGCAAGAACCCGGATGGAGGAAAGGGGCTCCCTGGCTAGGCTGCTGGGGGACATTCAGGAGGTGTCACCAAGAGCGCGAGGCACTGACAGCCGCGCAGTCGCTAATCCAGTAGCCTCCCCATACCACAGCGCGCGCACGCGCACCGAGAGACCCGAGCGAGGCCGGAGGGGCGAGGGGGGCGGGGGCGTGTCTCGGCCACTCAGGGGAGGAGAACGGCCAGCCCGGCCCCTGCTTTGACAATACCTTGTCGCAGTACAGCCCGACGAGCTGCTTCATCCGCCAGTGCGGGGCCGTGAAAACATCCACCTCCTCAGGGAAGGGAGCCATCTTCTCCTCCCCATATAGAGCCGAGGACGACGCTCGTTCGGCGGCAGCCGCGGTCAAGCGCCTGGCGACTGGGGGGGGGGAATAAGGGGGCCTTCTCTGCGCACGCGCCCAGCCTAACCGCCACTCAGGACCTGAACGAAGGCGGCGCAGAAGGCGTCATTTCCCCGCCCCCTCCAGTCACATGATGAGGGTCGAGTGAGAGCAGTGAGGCGGGCGGCTAGAGGGGCAAGCGTCTTCCTCAAGAAGGTTAGATAACAGGAGTCGACATGAGGTCATTTTCTTGAAGCTTCCGAGTCAACAAATATGGCTGACGCAGATCATCGCCGCGAAGGAGGATTGCCGCGAATTCACGAATAAAAATCTCCCTGCACGCGTGTAAAAGTTAATTTCAACCTCTTTAAGCATGCCTGCGTGTTCTGCATACGGGTGTGCGAATCGCTGTACGAAAAATGGGATTTAATTTCCACAGAAAGATTCATGTATTCACATTACATCGGTTCAATAAAACGACCGTTAATTGAAACAGTGAGTGCATTTTTTTTGAAGCTGTGTAATTCCTTGTTGTTCCTAGCAGTCTTATTCACCATTTTCTGACACCCACTGTTAATGGTCTAGAAGGAAAATATATATATATTTCCCCCCTCCTTTTTTCCCCCTTCCCGTTTACACTTTTTTTCCCGCCTTCCGTTTTCTACTGTAATATTTTCAAAATTCTGAACATTAACAGAATTTGTTGTTTTTTTGGGGGGGGGAGTGTAGAAGTTTTCAAAAATACTCTTAATAGTCTAGAAGTAAAAAAGAATTCCTCTCATATTAACAACTACTTGTGTCATGAAGAGATTTTAATGTAATTTTCCTACTGTAATACTTATGAAATTCTGAACATTAACAGACATTTTTTTAATGGGTCATGGCCTTTTTATTTTTGCTTGTGTAGATTTCAATAAAGTCTGTCAAAATAGTGCAATCTGAGTTAAAATAGACAGCATTTCGTCCGGTATGTTCAGTAATATAATTATGAAGAATTAAACCTTGTAAGTGCATATTAAATCATAATAAGGTTACCAATAATGTTTCTACACGATCACACGTTTTTATTTTCGTAAGTTTTTATTTCAGGAGTAAACTATTCAGTCCTAAACAGTACCAGAAAAGCAATCTGAAATGCTTGGAATAAGGATTGTTTTGAGTCAGCCAACATGGCTGCTAAGCCCGCCCCCTGGCTTCATTTGGCTCGTATTAATTCTACAGGGATGACCTCTCCCGTCATTTAACCTTCTTGGTCTTCCTTTTCCACCCTCGTTCACCCATTCTACCTGCATGCGTTCACCCCACCCTGTCGCAAACCCTGCGCAGGCGCGGAGTGGATTGAGCAGAAGTGTAGCAGTGTTGTGCCAAGGTGTTGTGCAAGTTTTGGGCTGGACTGTCCTCTTCATTAGACCTCAAAGCATTGGAAGAAAATACAGCGCAACAAAAAGGACCTGAAAGTATTTACTTAATTTGAAAATGTAAGAGTTTACATTTATCTGATTCCAGAAAACATTGTGTAAATAATACTTTAATTACTACGACTAATCTGGTCTTTAGGGACGTGGTGGCACTGCGAGTTAAACCGCTGCTACCGAGCTTTCTGACCGGAAGGTTGGGAGTTCAAGACCAGGAAATGGAGTGAGCTCCCGTTGCTTATCCTAGCTCTTGCCAACCTAGCAGTTCAAAAGCATGTAAAAATGCCAGTGGATAAATAGGTACCACTTTGGTGGGAAGGCAAGAGCTTTTATGTTCCTAAAGTAACAGAATGATTTCCAATCTGAAAAGAAAAAAAGTGCTAATGTAGCATTTTTTCAATTTTTCCAAAAATTTCCATTGGGGGGGGGGGTGTTTCCAGGCATTCACATCTCTAGCTGGACAGGTGAATGGAAAGGGTGAAGTCTGTATTGGGCTTTCAAACCTACATCTAAAATATTGTGAAGCTTCCATTTGTTGATTGCAAAAAATAAGATGATATATATTTGCATTAAAGGTACCTGTAATTTAAATGTGTACATTTATGCCATAAAAGTGCACATATTAATATTTATTTATTTGTTATTAGATTTTTACCCCGCCTTATTGTGCCCGAAGGCACCCAAGGCGGCATTACAATATATATATATATATATAAAAAACAATATAACAATTCACATTAAAAACAATTAAAAACAGTATTAAACAGCAATACAATCACAAATTAAGAACACAATTAAAACAATTTAAAAAACAACAACAACAAGCCCCGTGGATCATAATAACCAGCCAGCCTGTCAACAGTTAAAAGCTTTTTGGAATAAAAAGGTCTTCAGCCCCCGCCAAAATGTAAACAAAGAGGGAGCAGTTCTCAATTCTAAGGGGAGGGTTTTCCAGAGTTGGGGGGCCACCACCGAAAAGGCCCTCTTCCTGGCCGCCACCCCTCTCACTTCCCCTGGTGGCAGCACAGTCAAAAGGGCCCCCCCAGATGATCTAAGAGTACGGGTTGGATTATATGGAAGAAGGCGGTCCCTCAAATACCCCGGACCCGAGATGCGCATTAACTTGCTGATTTCACATGGCTCTCTCCTGGTTGTCCATGTTGTGTCAGTATGAAAGCAGCTGATTTGGCTGTGCTAAGGGAAAATCTGGCAACCTAAATGGTAAAAACATGTCCAGATGCAGTTGAGCATCCTCCGTCTACAGCTATGGTTTTTTATTTTGTCGTTTGGCTCTCTGATGATATTGTTTTATCACTTTGAATAAATCAATATCTTGCTCTACATTAAGGTTTTTCTCCAATGAGTTTTCCACAACACATCTGACGAAGTTGGTTTTAACTTAAAAAAAGTTTATACCACTAAGAGTACCCAATTTAAAGTACCAAAAACAATTTTCTCTTCCTGCCTTCTTCTCCCCCCCCCCAAACCCTAAGACTTCCGTTGTATACTCACTTTCCTGGGAACCAACCCAATTGCACATAATGCAATTTACAGTCTTGTCTCAGTATCCACTGTGGTTTGGTTCTGGGACGTGTTAAAATAAAACAGTCAGGCAGTAAATCAGAACTGCTTTCTGCTGCTCACTCCAAGAAAAGCCACTCCTTTCTTAGCCCTCTTAGGAGTCTGAAGCCCTTAGCAGTCTGACGAGGCATAAAGCAGAATACTACTACATGCTTGTGTGCACATCCAAACTGGCCTTCAGGTCAGAAAAGGAATATGGAGAGAGAGAGAGATGCTAGGGCTTTATGGGTAGAGGTGTTTGTTTCCCATGAACAAGATAGGATTACACCCCAAGGGCTCAATCCTGAGCCCGTTTTTGCCATCGGTGTGTGAGCACCACCAGCTAAGTGTTGCTAACATGCCAAAAAGCAAGTCCACAACACCTCACCACTTGCTCTGGGCTTGTGCTAAGTTAGCGCCAGGCCCCAACATGGGCAGACAGGATGGCCAGTACTATTAGCAGTGCTAGCTGCCAGTAATCACGGGCCAAGGGGAGGCGAAGAGGGGGCAGAACCGGGCAGAGGGAGGAGAAGAGTTGGCTCGCAAGGGGATTGGACCTGCTGGCTTCTATCGCCAGATCTTATCCCCCACCTGGGCCTGGGCAGTCACACAGGGCTGCTCAATTCAAAGCCAGCAAATTAACTAGCAGTCAGCCAAGAAGCCCCATTGTGGGCAGCAGAGCTGTCCCTGGAAGAAGAGAGTGAATGTCCTCTTCTCCCAAGGAACCTCCAGCAGCTACCTGGCTGTGGCAATGATAGCCATTTTGGTACCACTGCTGCTAAAGAGCTGGCGGTTCAGGATTGGGCTGCCCGTCTTACTGAACACAATGGGCTTGCTTTGGTCATCACAATCCATGTGCTGCCTTGGGCCGATGCAAGCCACATGTGCACACCAGTGCTGCTGCAGCATCAACGCAAGCTGCCGGCATGCTGCTCCTGCGCCAGCCATGGCGTTTCTGGGCGGGGGAGTGAGTGAATTTCTGGGCGGGGGCTGGGTGATGTGCTGCCCTGGGGGGAGCATTAGGCCATATCCAGGCCTCCAACCCCAGGCCACACGGCCTCGATTCGGACCGTGCAGCTTGGTCAGACCTGTGCCTGCTATACAGCAGGTACAGATACAAGCAATCCCTTTGGGGTGGCTGGCACCTACACCAGGGCATGTGCCCGTGCCCCAGTGATGTCATGCAGGGGGTACGTGGAGGTACACGAGTACCAGTTCCTAGGATTATAGCTGGCCACGCCCATTCGCCCGCCCACTCATAGACTCCGCCCCCTGCAACATTTGAATTTCCTGCACGTTTGAGTTGCCTGCACGTTCTCAGAGCCAGGTAGGCAGCGAGCAGAGCCTTGCCTTGCCTTGCCTTGCCACTGAAAAATGAGCTGCTCTGGGGTTTTGGAACTGTTGGGTCACTTTACCATGATGCCAGGCCTCCTTAACATGTTCTGGGGGTGCTGTGGAATACTGTTGCAACTGTTGGGTCAGTTTAAAATTGTCTGAGGCTTCAAAAAGTGCTTTTTCTCATGTCACTTCCTGCCACAACATCACTTCCGGCTTATGACATCACTTCCAGTGGGCAGGTCCCGACACGTGCCAATCAAAAGTGAGTACCTGTTCTTAAATCATTTAGATGACACCATTGCCTTGCCCCATGGAGCCTTCAGTGCAGTCCCAACCTGCGTTGGATTCAATGCGGGCCCACCGGCCTGTGCTGGTCTGGCACATTTTAGGATTGCGCCCTGAGGAAGGTAAACAATACAATTTTCAAACACTTCTGCTGCTTATGGGATATCAAAATCAGTGATGTCATGCAGGGGGAACACGGGGGAACTCAGTTCCACTAGTTAAAATTAGGGCTGACTCCGCCCACTTCACTCTCCCTCCTCCCCCCTCCCAATTCCTCTGCACAGAGCTTTTCTTCTTGGTTGGCCAGCACTCAGAGGGTTAAAGGGAGCGACTCTGGATTCCTAGGGGGGCGAAGGCAGTGATGTCATTCAGGGGGAACAGACCAGAACGGGCTCCGTGGCTGGTTCCGGGTTCCCGACAAGTGCCAATCAAAAGTGAGTTCCTGTTCCTAAATCATTTGAATGACACCACTGATCAAAATTATAAATACAGTGGCTTGTGCTGTGATTTCCTCAGTGGTTTTTGCTCCTTAGGTTAATTAGTACCAGTTGCATGCAAGATAAGTGGGACACAAAGGTCACAAGTTCCAAACACCAGATCATGCAATGATTTGAACTGAAAGGTTGAATAAGCAGCAAAAAGGAGATTGTTTCCAGTATTGAGAATTATCGACTTCTCCCTTTGAAACAAACAACCCAATTAATCAGATATTCCCCTGGGAGAGCTATGCTAAACTCTTGGTATAATCAGCGCGTCAGAGGAGAATATGCCTGCAACTGCATCTTGTACAATGCTACTGTTTTGGACCTCAGCAGTTGAGCATTTGATCAGCAGCTTCTGCAAAGTCCACACAAAATAAATCACATAAAATGTAATTTTGTTACATGCAAATAAACCCTTACATCTGTGGCATGGTATAACTTCAGTTGCTAGGCTGGTATGTTATAAATTATCACATCAGTATAATGGTTGTTCCATTATAAACACACATTCCCAACACTCTAAAATTACCAGAACCCAAGCTGATCTTGTGCAGATGGGACAGATAGCACATGCAGTTCCCACCACAACTACCAAACTGACCCAAACTTAATGTGTTTTGGCCAGAATTGTAGCCTAATGATAGAGCACATAATTTGCATGCAAACGGTCCCACATTCAACCTCTTAAAGAAAGCTCAGGTAGCAGGGCTTTAATATAGTCTATAGTTTATAAAAGCAATGTACAGATAATTATCTCTTATCTGGACATCTGAAATCCAGACTATTACGAAATCCAAACATTTTTGTCCAAGACTTTAAAAAAAAAAAACACACTTTAGTGTAAACACTAGAAGGTCTTGTGCTGCAAATTCTATTCTCTGCTGTGTGGTCTGTGCCATTGTTAAAAATGTCAAATAGGCCAGCAGACCCCCAAATGGGTAACACAGAAAAGAGCCAGAGGAAGCATTTCTCATTGTATTTATGCAGTTATTCCAAAATCCAGACACCTTTCCATCCCAAGCAGTCCACATAAGGGATACTCAACCTGTATTTGCAAAATTCTGTTCAAAACATTTTGTTTGTCAAACCAGCTCTTATATACCACTAGCTTTTTGTTACCCGGCGTTGCCCGGGTAACAAAATGATCTTCCAGAGTTTATGAGTTTTGCACCCCTTCTCGCCCCCCACGCCAACGGGGACCAAACCCGGACTCCAACCGCGTTGGGAGTGTCACTGGTCGCCTCGGCAACCCCGGAAACTATGGACTCGATGCCAATTTCGCCCGTTTTCGGCCATCTTCACTTCAGGCCCCCTGCTTCGGCCCCCTGCCTCGGCCCCCTGCCTCAGGCCTCGGCGACCCCGGAAACTACGGGTCTGACACCGATTTCAGCCGTTTTTGACCGTTTTCACATGGGGACCCCATGTACCCCCACCCCAGGGGGGGCGAGGGGGCCTGCCCTTGCAGTGTGTGTTGCCAGGCCGCAAGGTGTATGCAAAACAAGTTTCGTGCCGATCGCTCACCTCGGCGACCCCAGAAACTAAGGAATCGACCATGATTTCGTCCGTTTTCGACCGTTTTCATGTGGGGGCCCCGGGGCACCCCTACCCCCAGGGCGCTACGGGGGCCTGACCCCCGGAGTGTCTGTCATCAGGCCGCAAAGCACGCGCATGCCGGATTTGATGTGCATCGCTCCAGGCGTTCCAGGAGGGCATGGCGGACGTTGTGTCTCGCACCCCTTCTTGCACCCCACGCTGAGGGGGGGCGAACCTGGACTCCGACGGCGTCGGAAGCATCGCCACTCGCCCCGGCGACCCCAGAAACTGTGGATTCGACACCGATTTTGGCCATTTTCGACCATTTTCACTTGGGGACCCCCACGTACCCCCACCCCGGGGGCGCTAGGGGGGGTCTGAACCCCACAGTGTTTGTCGTCAGGCCGCAAGTTGTATGCGTGCCAAGTTTCGTGTCAATCGCTCCAGGCGTTCCAGCATGGCATGGCGGATGTTTTGTTTCGCACCCCTTCTGGCCCCCCGTGTCAAGGAGGGCCTGAACCTGGACTCCACTGGTGTCGGGAGTGTCGCCGGTCATCTCGGTGACCCCAGAAACTATGGACTCGATGCCGATTTTGGCCGTTTTCAGCTGTCTTCACGTGGGGGGCCCTGCACACCCCCACCCCTGGGGGTGCTAGGGGGGCCTGACCCCCGCAGTGTTTGTAGCCAGGCCGCTAGGCTTCTGCATGCCAAATTTCGTGCCAATCGGTCCAGGCGTCACAGCGGGGCATGGTGGACGTTTTGTTTCGCACCCCTTCTTGCCCCCCACTTCGAGGGGGGGCTGAACCCGGACTCCAACGGCGTCAGGAGCGGCCCCGCTCATCTCGGTGACCCTGGAAACTGTGGATTAGATGCTGATATTGGCCGTTTTTGACCGTTTTCACGTGGGGACCCCCGCATACCCCCACCCCGGGGGCGCTAGGGGGGCCCGACCCCCGCAGTGTTTGTGGCCAGGCCGCTAGGCTTCCGCATGCCGAGTCTGGCGCCAATCGGTCCAGGCGTTCCAGCACGGCATGGCGGACGTTGTGTTTTGCACCCCTTCTGGCCCCCCACATCGAGGGGGGGGCCAAACCGAGACTCCCACAGCATCGGGAGCGGCACCACTCATCTCGGCGACCCCGGAAACTGTGGATTTGACGCTAATTTCGGCCGTTTTTGACCGTTTTCACGCGGGGACCCCCGCGTACCCCCACCCCCGGGGGCGCTAGGGGGTCCCGACCCCCGCAGTGTTTGTCGCCCGGCCTCAAGGTGTACGCGTGCCGAGTTTCGTGCCGATCGCTCCAGGCGTTGCGGAGCCTATGCGAGACATACATACATACATACATACATACACACACACACACACACACACACATACCCAGGCTCTTCTTTATATATATAGATTTATGGCCCAAGCCTACCTTGGCCAGGCAATGGAGATGCACCTCTTCTTCTGGCACTGACTACCATAATGGGAGCTCAAGCAGTGTGCAAAGTCATGCACTGCTGGACTGCCAGCAGGAAAGCCAGAGCCGTCTCTCACTTTCTGGAGCAACTGGACACTACCGCTGTAAAGAGCAAAAGAAGGTAAGGCCTATGTAAAAAAAAAATGCCTCCATTTTGTGAGAAAGAGTTGAAGCTACTAAAGTAACAGCTGATGGTAATTGGCTCACTTAGAAAGGCATTTCTTGTTTGCTTTGCTTTTTGCAAAAGGTGTGAGGTCAGAGCTGGATCAGGGACATTGTGCCATCAGCTTGCAAATACACCTAATCACAAAGGTTCCATCCAGCTCATGCTACAATAACATTGTAATCATGAAGATGCCACACAACTGAGACCCAACACTTAGGTTACATGGTTTGTGTATGTAACATTTTCTGACCTTTTTGTGATACCCGAACATTCCATCACTGAATCAGGAGGTTTCCAACTTGTATCGTGATTGGATGATTGATTGAGCTAGAGGAAATAAAGATAGCTAGTTTTGGGGTTGTAATCATCAGACCATCTTTTCTGTGGTTATCCAAGATATCTAGCATAGGCCTGCTACTTGATTGGCATGAGAAGAAGGTGAACTAACAAAGCTTACCTTGTAGGTGTTAGGTCAAGTGTTAGGTCAACACTTCTTTTCAAGTGTTAGTATAGCTTTTTCTTATCCTAATAGGTTAAGTCTTTTTGGTTCTTTTATGCCTTTTGAGGATATGTAACTGTTTTTTCCTAATAAATATTTATAAGCTTGTTTTAATTGTGAGTGCTTGGAACTATTACTAGTCTAAATTCAGACTTGCTGCGCTGTTCGAGCACTCTATTGTTTGAGTTAAACTTTACAGCTTTGGGCTAGGGCCCTGTAATCAGGGCTAGTCTTGCCTGTGGCGTTAAGAGACTGTACAATCCTCTTTGGAGGCTGTTCCCTCTTAGCTGTGGTCCCAGGGTGGTAGCAGAGGATGTATGCCTTGTTGCCTTGAATTGCAAGTGCTTAAGGATACACCCTGTTAAATATTCACAACTCATACGGGGTCCTGGGCTAGTTATAGGGTGTATGAGTCTGTGAAGTAGGACCGTTGATGGAGGTAGGGAGGCAGTTGGGTGGAACTCTCACAGTTCCTGACCCAAGACCTTTCATGCCCAATGTCAACCCATCTGGTAATTTTTTTGGCTGCTTCTAGTTAACCAGAGCTTCACTCTACACCAGACCTTGAGGGATTAGCAATGCAGCCTCCTCAGTAACCTGGCCCAGGATTGGATTGCAATAGATATTTCAAATGAAGCTGGGTTTACTTACAAGGGGTGCTTTGGTAGCGATCTTTCTCTCAAATTGCAAAGCAATTCAATTGTTTATTCCAAGGCCCATTTTCTACATTAAGGGCCCAACCCATGTACACATGTACCACCGTCAAGCACATTTGCAGCACTGTGGGAGGAGGGAGTACCGATGCTGGGCCAGCAGCAGTCAGGGCATATGGGAGACTGGGTAGTGCTTTAGCAGCAGCATGTTTTTCAAGGTGTGGGGAGAGGCAGGGAAAGGGAGCAACTGGGTGGGGGAAGGAGGATCAGGCCCAGGTGGGGGACAGATGGCAGCAGCCTCTGCTATCCAATCCTGAACCCCTCTTAAGCTGGGCAGCCGGACACAGGTCTCCTCAACTCTGTGCACAGAGCTGAAGAGACCCATTGCTGCCTGCTGTAGTCTCCTTGGGGTAAACACTCCCTTCCCCCCACCAAGGAGACATAACAAGCAAGGAGACAAGATGCAAGCATCTTGTTGTCTACTGAGCTCCCTTAGGCACCTGGTGGGCCACTGTGAGATACAGGAAGCTGGACTAGATGGGCCTTTGGCCTGATCCAGTGGGGCTCTTCTTATGAGACCTCCCAAGGTATCCCAGAGGGCTCTGGATCTAGCAGTCACCATTTTGACACTGCTGGCGCCCTGGGTACCACCAGGTTCAGGATTGGGTTGTAAATGGCTAAGAACCTGATATACATTTTGGGGTTGCTTAGCTCCTCCCCCTTTCAGCTGACCATTTGGGGGGGGGGCATTTTCAACCAAACTGCCCTTCCCACACTTGTGGGTGGTTGTTTTGTTTTAAAGGGTTTTGGAGAGAAACATAGCTTGAATTCTAATGGACTTCACACAGGCACAAAAGGAAAATGTTTTTAATCTTTGCTCCGGACAGTTCTACATCCCAGCTATTCTTAATAAGCAAGAGTGTCAGTTGCTCCTGAAGGATTGTGTTTGCACTGATGATCATGAGGGATGCAAATCTTGTAACTGCCATCGGCAACCTATCAATTCCCCTCCCTTTTCCCTTCATGCCACATATTCATTGTAATGAACATGAAAAAAGGGCTGGTTGTCACTGCTCTGCAAAATATTCTTAAATATTGCCATCATAATCTCCAGAATTACTGTGAATTAGCCCCACTTACTTAGATGACCCCATTTGTTTCACCTTTTGTCCTTATACTGCTACTCCCTTTACTGAGGATAACGCAGAGGCTGCTGGCTGAATTGTCTCATTCTGGCTACACAAATGGTGACCCAACAAGCCAGATGTGCAGCAGGAAGCAAAAGTAGGAGGTTTTCCTGATGGGATGGCATGCCTTATTGGGGGGGGGGTCATTAGACTGGATGGGCCCAGTAGCATAGCACTAGGTGGGGGCAACAGTGTTATGCTGCCGGAACACTGGGCGGGACATCCGGGTGATCGACAGTCCGCCCGTCGCGTTCTGCAGTGTTACGCCGTTTGCATAACCAATTACGCCGCTTGCATACGTTACGCAAACGGCGTAACGCTGAGGAACGTGACGGGCAGGCTGTCAATCACCCGGATTATGTTCCGGCAGCATAACACCGCTGGGTGGGGGGCATGGCAAGTGCTGCAATCCTCAGTGTAGGCGGCCCTTCCCACTCACCATCAGGACCATTCTGGGCAGTGATGACACCTGCATTGCCTTCACAGCCCAGAATGGCACCAATGGCAAGTGAGAGGGGCCACTTACATGGCATGTTGTGGCGCTTGCTGTACTTACCATGCCCGCCTCAGGTGTCTGACTATGCTACTGGATTGGCCACAAATAGACCACAAGATGCACATTCTGGCCTATGGTTTTTATATTTGCTTGCTCGTTTGGATGCAAAGCCCACCCTACCCCCAAGGATTACTCAGGTGCACTTGCAGAGGCTTGGCTCTCCATGAGTATTTGGTATGAAATAAATGGAAATTAACACCAACAGCCATTAGATGGCACTAAAGCAGAAGTCAGGCATAAATTGGTAGTACCCAATGTAAATTATCCATGATTTTTTTCCTGCTGCATGTGAATTGTGTTAAATTGTGAACATTTCACAGCCTTAGGTATAATTTCTGATGTCATCATACCCTGAAACTCCAGTTTGACTAATAATTATTATGTTCTAGACTCTCAATTCTGATTGTTTCCTCCTTTCTAACAGCCCAAATCTTTGCATGTCTACTCAGAACCAAGTCCCCACTGAGTGCCGTGGGATTTAATCCCAGGTCATTGGGTATAGGATTGCAGCATCTCTACTATGAACATATGTTTTGCTACCTTAGATCAAATAGGCAGTTTTAGATCAAGCCCTATAGTCAGTCCTTATGATTTGAGGTTAGGTTCCTGGAAATCCTTGCAGATAGCAAATTCACAGATGATGTGCTTAGGTGCAAGGGGTACCTTATCTGCCAGCAGAGACTCTCAGGAAGCCAGCATTGTGCAACAGGAAGTGCCAAAAGATATTTGAATCTGCAAACAGATCCTTTCCAGCCTTTCCAGCTGCTGCAGAAATCCTCAGAATGGTACCTATAACCAGCATGGACCCCTTAAACATGGCCAGTGGATTCTTCTGCCAGCCATTTTAAAGGGTTCAGCTCTGGTCTCAGGTGCCGTTCTGAAGCATAATGGGTAACGAAGACTGAGGTGCAGATAACAAGGAAAGTAGCAATTCTGCCCTTCCCAGAAAACGAGGTCTCATATAAAGAGAACTGATAATACTATGTGGGGTTTTTTAGCTACAGTTAAAGACTGTATCAAAACCAGTCCTTTAATTTACATTGTTGGAAGAGAGGGAAAATGGAAGGAGGGGGAAAATGAGAGGGAAAAAGAGGTTAAGCCCTTGAACTTCTATAGTTTAAACATATCCCAGAATTCATAGGCCCAGACCACCAGTCGCCTGCACGTTGCCACTGCTGCCCAGTGGCTCTGATGGCAAGTGGGAGGGGCCACTTACATGGCACATTGCTGCACCTGCTGTACTTACCGCGCCACCCCCTTCTGGCTATGCTATGCTGCTAAGGGCAAGATGGGAAATTTGCCATGGCTCCAAATCACTTCTTCCTACTGTAGACAGGGAAAGACAGAAGTAGACAGGGAAAGGTATGTCTACTCAGACGTAAGTCCCATTGTGTTCAATGGGGCTTACTCCCAGGAAAGTGTTTATAGGATTGCAGCCTTGGAGTCCTCTCTTCCCTTTACATGTGACGATCATGGACAGGCAGCCTCTCTGCTCCAGGCTGCTTCTGTGTGCTTTACCAATAAAAAGATAAATCTCTGCCTGTTGTCTGAGCAGGTCCCTATGGATGACCTCGCGGTGTCCCTCCAAATGAAGGCTCCTGCTCAGCGCGTAACCTGAAGGAAAGAATCTAGTAATTACCTTTCCGCAATGCAGACCCTCTAACTGGATGGCAAATGAAATTAAGGAACACCAGCGCTGGATTCAATGTTAAACTGAAGCTTCGAAAAGCAGACTTTAATTAAAGGACACAAGCAGCAAAAACGCACAGCCCAGAAGTGTAAAGATCTTACATTTGGCATTGCATTTTATAGGTTTTTAACAGTGTAATCTGTTGTTATCAATTCTTCCTCCCAAGGAGGAAGGGGATTACAAAGACACAATTTCATGTTACGAGAAGTCTACAGAAATGCAAAAAGAGCAAACACTTAATTTCATCAAGCAATACAGATACAATGGGGTGTAGCAGGGTGTGTATTGCTTCAGATTCAGGGTGGGAGGCTTCTTAGCAGAGTCTGAAAAGAATTGTCCAGGTGAGCCTAGCTCCTGGGCAGATAAGGACTTGATTTAATTTCAGGCAGGACTTGTCATTGTATACACCTTTTGTCAGAGACCAGATTTGCATTACAAGACTCTGAGGGGAAAGGAGACTTACAGATGTCTCTGGCAGCAATTCTTAATAGCGTTAACTCTCAGGATGAGACCCAAAATGGAGTCAGGTCTGTACATGTGTTTGGGAAAGGGAGGGTGTCCAAAATCTTCCCCCCTTGATGGGGTCCTATGACATCCTGGTCTGACCTTCCCCTTTCCAAGTCCTGCATTATGTGCATCTGACCATTGAGCATAGCAATGCAAGTGTTTCCTGGAGGGCCAAAATAACCACAATGGGGTACAGAGCCACCTTTGAGAGGCTGCCAGCGGTGTCATCCTCAAATGAAGTTCTGGAACGCTAGGCGGGACTTACCGCTTGATTGACAGGCTGTCTGAGACGTGCCGCTGCCTGCCCGCCCGCCGCGCGGGCTCCCTCCAGTTGGCACCCCCCTCCGCTGCTTGCCCAGGCACCCGGCACGCCCCCCAGGCAAGCGGGCACCCCCTCCGAAGCCAGGGGTGCCCGTGCGGCGGGCGGGCAGGCAGTGACATGTCACGGACGGGCAGCCAATCAGGCAGTAAGTCCCGCCTAGTGTTCCAGAACATCGTTTGAGGATGACACCACTGGAGGCTGCCAACAGTTAGACTCTAGCCAAGAAGTGTTTCCCACCAAGAATTACTGCTGGCCGCTTACTAGACACTTGAACACCCTCTACAACAGGGGTCAGGGAACTTTTTTACCTTTTACCCCAAAATATATTTAGATACGCTGACGTTACCCCCTTGATTTGATTTTTAATACAGGTACTTACTAAAACTACCAGTGAAAGATAGGTGTCCTCTCAGGAGAGGCACTATCCTGTCTCTCTCAATGGCACAGCAACTAGTCAACTCTACTGAAGAAGCGGGCGGCCTTGGAGGTGGGGCCCGGGCACCATGCAAGGAAGCGTGTTATACACAAGGGCCTGACGCACTGCACTGCGTAACTCGTAACTCAGCTCTGCTGGTGTGTCAACCCCCCCCCCGTGCCAGAACAAAAGAAAAAAAATTACATATTGGAACCCATTGCTTTTTATTTGATTAATTAATGAGCTTAATTAATGCACGAGGCTTCTGTAGTACGAAGACACTGCGGGAGGGTTAAGCCCAATTTATTTAATATTGTAACAAATCTGCAGTTCCTCGGTAGAATTACTTGGGGGTGGGCTCAGCCCTTATTTTATTTGTACTGTAAGCCGCCAGCCACAAACTTCCCTCTGTAAAGCGTGTATTATTTCCTGCCCTTTAAAATTCTCTTGCGCTTGATCAACACCTTGAGCCAGGAGCTGCCAATGACACTATTGCAGCACGGACTGAATACCAGACACAGACGGGGAAAACGATCGCACTCCAGAGGTGCACTTGGAAGCGCCAGGCAATCACCCAAACATTTCATCTGTTGCTGCAGATCAGAATGCTTGGAACATCGCGTGCAACAAAGCCTCGTCCTCGGCTCCCTGGTCTCAGACAGCACTGTGCCTCATCCTCTATACTTTACCCTCCTTCTCCTTTTGTGCTCACTTAAAAACCCAGACAGAAGCCTTTACTCACCTGTTCAATGGCCAGACCCCCGCCTCCAACTAGCCGCCCCATCCCATGAGTGCACAATGCAGGGAGGCAGGCGGTGTGCACTGTAGTCCTGCTAAGGAATGCTCAGCCTCTCAGCCACCCCGGCCAGCCAATGAGGGCACCGAAGGCCCCGCTAAATTATCAGGCTGCTTCCTCATTGGCTACCCAATTAGCGTGGCTTGTCTGATCAGAGCACAGAGACACGCTGCAGGGCTTATCGCCCGAGTTTAAAGAGAGAGACGGAGGCGCAGACAGCGGGCGCGCGGAGGAACAAGTCTTTGCAGGGAATCGCTTAGATTCATATGCATGCCCGGCTGCCATCCATTACCCCCAGGAATTTCATTTTTACCCCATTTGGGGTAATTTACCCCTGTTCCCTGACCACTGCTCTACAACATGCCCAGAAGAACTTAAGATAACATTCACCACCAAAGCGATAACAGTGCAGAGTGAAAGCGGGACAGGAGAGGTGGAAGAAAGGCGCCAAGGCAGTTACAGATACCTCAGCTTTCTTTTCTTGTAAAGGGCAAAGACTAAGGGCACAACCCTAACCAACTTCCCAGCACTGACATAGCTGTGACTGCATCCTGCTTGTGCTGCATCCCGTGGTGTGGGGACAATCATGGAGGCCTCTTCAAGGCAAGGAAATGTTTGTTCCCTTTCGTCAGAGCTGCTTTGCCCTAACCTTGGTGCTGAAAGTTGGTTAGGATTGCGCCCTGTCACCCACTTTCTTTCTCTCTGTCCTTAGAGTTTATTGGGCCTGCTCAGAAGACTGCGCCATCCCTCCTATAACAACTGTAATTTTTGCCAAAGATGGTGAAAAAAATTATTTTTAGCAGCAGCTCTGGACTGAGGATATTTGCAGCCTCAGTCGTGCAATTGGCCAGGTGTCTTTAGGGGTTTATAGGTTTTTCTGGTTGCAGATTTTCTTCTTCTGTTTCTAATTCTCTTTCAGTATCCTGCTGCTCTCCCTTGTAACAAGACCCAACCTGCCTCTAGGACAAAATTGATATTTATCATGTGTTGTTTTACTAACTGGGCAAGAGGCACTTCTTCGAGTGATGCTTCTCTTATATTTAGCAGGGAGAGAATAACTGTCTCTCCTCATCCCAACACAGTGTCTTTTCTAGTGGCTGTGGCTGGTTTGCATTTTTTTATGCTGTTTGCATTTTTTTTTTAAGATTATGAGCTATTTGAGGATATGGAGCCATTTAATTATTTTATCTTGCCTGTAAAATGCTTTGCGAACTTTTTGTTAAAAAGCTGTATATAAATACTGATTGATTGACTGATGTGTGCTTGACCTGATGGCTCCAGGAACAGCCCTTGAATCTGCTTTTCATCATGATAGTCTCCTGCAGCTGTCTCTCTAAAGTCATTCCCTATTCCCTTTTTCCATCCTCCCACCCACAGTCATTTTTCCCTCCTGGAGGAGGAAAAGCATGTTAGATCTGTTATTCCTAGCACTGTTCAGACATCTGCTCTAGGAAGAAGGGAACTCTCCCTGTTTGCAGGGTTAAATGAGAAATATCCAGTCCAAGTCCCACATAACATTTTCAGATGGATACCTAAGACGTTTGACATTTACATCTACACCTTTCAAGTGTGAATGCAAGAGATGTGTAGTTGTAAGCACATGTCAGACACAGGCACTGACATGGGGACTGCCATTGACTCTGGTTAACCCGTTGAATGGGGCAACCCAGGTTTGGCTCAGTCTGGTATGGAAAGTGGCCATCACTATTGATTCATATCCTCTAGATCAGGGATTCTCTTGGTGAGCGACAAGACAGGTAATAGTTTTATTTCCTGTCTTAACAGCTTCTAAGGGTGCAACCCTAACCTGGAGTTAGGCCGTCACACTTAGGCCAGCAAAGTTTGGCTGGCAAAGGGGCCACCGTAAACTGTGTTTGGTCCACTGTTGAAGTTAGGGAGGATGGTGCACATCTGTGTGCTGGCCTCTCTGACTCCGAGAGTGGTCCAAACATACTTTACGGAACCCCTTGTGCCTGTCCATGGGCTCCTACACACTCCTTCATGGTAAGTGGATCCACAAGCCAAAGAGTGACTGCATTCGTGGACCCAGCCCAGGGCCAAAGGAGGAAGAGGAGGTCCGCCCCCCTCCGTTGTTTCCCCATCCCATGCACTGCTCTGCTCTGCCCCCATGCCATGCCAGGCTCCATTTTGGAGCCGTACGATGGCAGGGGAGGGGAGGCAGGCCAAAACCACTCACCTCTTCAGGCCAGGTTCCTCCCGGAAATGACACTTTCAGCCCCATCCTACACCTTGCTGGAACAGGCAGGCAGGCTGGCTTGTGCTGTATCCAGCATGGGTTTGGGGCTGGCTGGCACTTGGTGCAGGGGAAGGGGAAGTTGTTCCCCTTCCATGGTGGCAAGCTATGGCCCTCCAATGGAGCTATTCAGATCTACACCAACGAAATTGCTGGCACAAATCCAAGCGGTCCAGATAGAGGCCAGCTGAGCTGGGGACAGGGGTTAGGATCTGGCCTAACTGCTGGATCTTGGCTCTGCTCCACTCCACAGGTTCAACCTCCCCCCCGTCCCCCCACCCAATTACACCAAGGGACGTGCACCGGCCTAAATGCAAAGTAGGATTGCGCCCTGTGTTAAGGAGTGTCAAGTATGCATTCCTCTGCCTGGTGCCATATGCATTCCTCTGCCACATGGCTTGCGGCGGCAGCCGCTGCCACATGCCCACGATAGCACCCTCAGCATCCCACGTGGGCTAAAAGTTCTTGTGAGATAGGAAAACTTAAGATCCCAGGAAATTTCTGGGGCCCCTCCTTTGGCTCTTGAGCCCCCCTTTTGACCATGGGCTGGGGTAGAAACTACACCCTGTGCCCTCTCATGAGCCTTGCCTTGAAGGCTCACCAGTTTGCTCCAGTACAAGCTGTCATGAACTTGAATGGGGTACATGAACTAAAATCCTTAGTAGGCAGAAGTGTGTGTGTGTGTGTGTGTGTGTGTGTGTGTGTGTTTTGCAACAAGTTCTCCAAGATAAGCACAGGGACAGTTCACAACTGTTGATAACAGCCCCATAGCAATGCTGCTTAGTTAATTCTGTAGAATGATTAAGAAAAACCTTCTGTCTCAACTTCAAATACAATAAATAAATAAATAAACTAAGACCTCCTATGATGGAAATTTTAATTCAGTTTCTCCTTGCTTGAAGCATGATCACTTTAAGGCCTCCTGCAGAAAGGACTGGAGAAGTGAATTCTGAATGCTGACATTTGTGATGACAGGTTCGTATCCGTTTATTATTTTGCAGAGAGGCTGGCCTGTCTGTCATCTGCAGATACTGGCGTGGATCACACTGGAGAATACAAAAGTGAATGAGCCCGGATAGTGTAGTAGAGTGTTGTCTGTTTAAAAAACAAAGCTGCAGGTAACACTTTTAATCCTACAGATTACTTATTAAACCAGCTGTCTCTGCCCTTAGAATTGGCCTTTTGTACAGACACGCTGGTTTAATAGGTTTGGGGACTGCATTACCTTAGCGAGATAAAGGGGACTGCATTACCCTTAGCGAGATGACCTTAGCAGATAAAGTTGAAAAGCTGGAAGACATTCCTGGAGTCATGTTTCAAAGAGGTGGTCCCTCCACATTGTTTGCGAGGGTGGCCAGTAAAACAACCTCCCTGTGGGAAATACACTGCAAAGGCTGAAGAGTCCTGCTTTTGCAATTGGTGGCAAGAGAGCTCACGACTCCAAGACCCTGTGAATCTGAGAGGTAGCCCAACACTGATGACCACGGCAGAGTTTCCGTGAGTTCTGTGCTCAGAAACCCTTCAGCCTGAGCCTGCAGAAATGCACCTCCAGCTCGACAGCTAGTGGACCTTCACTCCAGTGAGAAGGTGGCAAGAATAGAAAAAGAAACAGAAAGAGAGAGGGGGGTGGGAGGGAGGGGGAGGAGAAAGTAGCTCTGTTTGCAACTCTGAAAAGCTACTTATCTGCCAGGCATCCAGGCAGCCTCAGCTGTTGCTGTTCTTCATAAACTCTGATAGGATGCCCTTCCAAAACAGCTCTGCCAGAATTCCTCGGCACAGACTGATACTAGCAGGGATCATGGTTGTGCTTGTTGTGCTGGTGGTTGTGATTGTGTCAGTTGCTGTGCTCAGCTCTGGAAGAAGAGAGACCCCCGGGCTGGCCCCTTCACAGTGGAAAGGCGGTGGGACTACTGAGCACCTGGAAGACATCGTCTTGGGCAGATGCTATAACTTCGTGGCTACAGCGAACCCTGAGCTCAAGTGAGTAGTAGGAACACTCCTTTATGGTGGATAAAAACTGGGTGGAGGGTATCTTGTGTGCCGGAACTGGACCAAAAGTCCGTGGGAGACCTGGACTGGAACTAGAGTGGAATATTTAGACAGAGAGTTGAATGCGATCTTACTTGGTCTTCACGCAACAAATTAAAAAGCACACTGGAAAATTAGCTGAACGGTCTCTGTTTGGGGCCAACTTCTTCCCACATGAACTGCCGACGACATCAAGCAGGTATCCTTGCCAGCCTTCCTCCCCACATAGGATTACAGTGGTTGCCAGTATTGCCCAGTTGTAGGGTTCCTTTCTCTTCAGTAACTACCCCAGCAAGAGAAATTTAGCTTTTCCCAGCATGCGATGAAAGGGAAAGCTGCCCCTGTTGAATGTCGGCCCACTGGGTGGAAGGGGCAGGAGCCCTCCAAGCGAAAGGTGGGATGTAGACTCAAATGAAATTTGCATGGAAGTGCTGATGAAATGAAACTTTGGGGGGACCCTGTACTGCGTAAGGTTGATTGTGGGTGCAAATGTGCATCATGGGGATGCGCAAATGTGCATTGCATTGGCCCAAGGCTGTCACAAATGTGCTGTAAGGCATGCTTGTGCCAGCCAAAGAGGCACTATGTAATGCTGTTGCAAGCACTCGCAGCAACCCAGTCGCACCCATGGAGCCAGCAGGTAAGCTGACCCTGCACTGGCTGAGTTCGGCTTTTCTGGGCAGGGGGGACGGTGGGAGAGGATGAAGCAGGGCGGAAGGAGGACGTTCCGGTGGGTGGGGCAGGGTGGGGGGGGGAGGAGTCCATTAGGCCGCATCCAAAACTCCCACGAGGCACGGATTTGCACCTGCTATTATTCAGATGCAGGTCCAAGCAACCCATAGGGCTGCCTGTGGCTTTCCACAAGGCAAGGGGACATTTGTCTGCTTGCCCTGCGCTAAGCTGCCGCCGCCTCCTAACTTGGTTAGGATGCAGCACTGGTCAGCTGGGCTGTCTGCTCCTCCCCAAGTTAGAATTGGGATTCTCGGTGGTGGCCCCCCAACTCTGGAACACCCTTCCCCTCGAATTGAGAATTGCTCCCTCTCTGTTTACATTTCGGCGGGGGCTGAAGACCTTTTTATTCCAAAAAGCTTTTAATTGCTGACAGGTTGGCTGGCTGGTTATTATGATCCACGGGGCTTGTGTCTTATTTTATTTTTAATTGTTTTTAAATTGTTTGTGTTTTTAATCTTGATTGTTTATTGTTTAATACTGTTTTAATTGTTTTTAATGTTAACTGTTATATTTTATTTTTATCCTTTTTAATATTGTAAGCCGCCTTGGACATCTGCCTTGGCAGAGGAAAGGCGGGGTAGAAATTTCTAAAATAAATAAATAAATAAATGTGGATTTGTCAGGAAGGTTTTTTTATATAATAGCTAGGGCTTTTTTTTTTTTTTTTTGGTGCTGTTCAGAATGCTTGGTGTATAATTGCCCAGAGGTCCTTACAACAACCCTGTAAGGTAGATCAGCATTATCAGCATTGCAGATAGAAAGCTGATAGACAGTGACTTGCCTAAATGAATTCATCTAATGGCAGGCAGAAGGAATATTTGCACCAAGGGTTTCTGCTCCCGGATCATGGCTCTGTCCCTTGCAGTGTGCACTTTCACAGTAAGACACCTGCATGTGATCGGCCAAATCCATTTTCCAGGAGCTACTTAATACAGATGTTTTATGTACTGAGGAGAAGGCATATATTATTGTATTATATTGTACTGTCTAAGCCCTTGGTGGATGACCTTTTAGAGTGGGTGACCTGAGTATACTGTATATATAAACATTTATTTTTGTTTTCCTGTTTTATACGTGTATTTAAAATTTAAAATCCCTATACCACCTTGGTTAAACACTGCAACCAATGCACAGCCAATCCTATTATGCGCATTTAACCTGAAAGTAACCCTGCAATTGAGCAGAATGAGTAAACGTGCTCAGGATTGTTTTGTTAGTCACTATATTATACCAGTTCAAGATTAGGTGGGAACTTTTGAAATGAAGTAGGTGGTGAAATAGCCAACAAAGTAGGTTTTATTAGTGGGGAGGGTCAGTGACATTGCAAGTGTGTGGATTCTGTGTTTGTGTTTGTTTCTGTGTCTGTGTCTGTGTCTGTGTGTTTGGTTGGCAATTTTATGGTGCTAGGAGGTCTGCCGTGCTAGGAGGTCTGCAGTTGCAGTTTAATCAACAGCAAAAGTATTTATTGAGGTTGATCAGAGTGTTGTATAACCAGGAAAGTGATACAATGGTCTTAAAGAGAGAGTGGAATAAAGTAAAGTTTGGGCACTTCCTACATGAAATACATTTTTGCATTTGCAGTGCAAGATTCTGCATCAAGAAGATGGGATACAGATGTGTCCCCCCTGTATCTGCAGGGATCCCTTCCATGGACTGCCACAGATTCAGAAACGGTGGATAAAAGAGTTGCTGTCTCCATGTAATGGCCCTCACCTCCCGTGCACCTATTAATGTAATGTTGATACTTGCCCCAGTAAAAATGGTTTTGCTCAACAAGGTCGTTCTAATTACACAAGCTTACGGTAAGGTTCAGGCTGCCTCCTGGCAATCTGATGTTGGAAAAAAACTAGATTGAGGAAGTGGTTAACTTCTGCTTCCTGTTCACATCAATCAATTTTTTTTCAGGCATTCAGGCAGCCTGAACATCGCTATAAACTTGTTTGCTTATAGCGATCCTGTCAAGCAAGACCATTTTCACTATGGTAAATCTCTAAGGGCTCAATCCTATCCAACTTTACAGCACTGATGCAGCCCTGCAAAGGGGACATTCACTGCCTCCTGAGATGTAGGGGCCAATCATGGGACCGCCTCAAAGTACGGGACTGTTTGTTCCTTTACCTCAGGGCCGTATTGTGGCTGCATTGGCACGGGAAAGTTGGGTAAGATTGGGCTCTTAATCATGTTAAAGGGCTCATGGGGCAGAAGGCCCCCAGATCCATGGATAACCAAATCTGGGGGTACCCGCTGATACAGGAGCCCACCTGTATATTACAGGCCACACATCTTCTGTTCTGCCTTTCTGTGGGGTGAATCTTACAGCCAAGTTTGATTAAATGCCTGCATGACATACTCTTTTTTGTGGGAAATAGCATGGAAGCTACATGTAGACAATAAAATATACTTACACATATATATTTTGTTCTGTACGTATGCACTAGACCAGGGGTAGGCAACCTATGACCCGGGGCCCAGATCCGGCCTGCCTGAAATTATCTAGCCCATAGCCCCCAAAAAATGTATCCCCCCAAGCCTAAAAAAGTAAAGATTTCCCCACGACCGAATGGTCTAGTCGTGGCCGACTGCAGGGGGTGGTGCTCATCTCCGTTTCTAAGCCTGTAGAGCCAGCGTTTGTCCAAGGACAAGCTTCCATGGTCATGTGGCCGGCATGACTATATGCTGTAGCACATGTAACGCTGTTACCTTCCCACTGAAGTGGTACCTATTTATCTACTGGCATTTTTAGGTGCTTTCAAACTGCTGGGTTGGCAGGAGCTGGGACAAGCAATGGGAGCTCACTCTGTCGCATGATCTTGAACTGCCAATCTTCTGGTCAGCAAGCTCAGCTCAGCGGTTTAACCCACAGCACCACCACGGCCCTTTTTCACCCATCTTACACTGGACCTAAAAAAGAATTCAAGTTTGTAATTCTAGTTTGTAAAGCAAGCAAACCAAAGGCAGACGTTCCCTCTGACCATCATTCTCTGGGTGTGTGTTTCTCTGCGCTATGCCCGCTTCTTTTTTTTCTTAGCTTTGTGGCCTAATCGGGAGGTTCACACATACATATCAAATACACATGCAGTCTTACTATTGACAGCCTGTATGTGGAAGTCCTCTGTCTGTGGACTTGCCTGGATGTCTGTGTATGTGGAAGAAGGTTGTATGTGGAAGAAGGTTGCTGTATGTGGAAGAAGGTTGCTGAACCCTGCATGAGATTTTAGGTCTCTGGCCCTGAAATGCACGAATGTGAGTGCCATGGACCATCTGTGCAAGGATTGCTGCAGTGAAAGGCCTTGGAAGGTTTTTCTCTTTCACGCCTGCACAGCAGGTAATTACAGGAAAAGGCAAACCAAGATACAGAGAGCCCTTCAGACTTAGTTTTGCATACCACTTCCCTTTCCATGTTGAAAGGCAGAAAGGCCAAAGTGTAACATTAAAAGTGCGTTGTCTGCATTCCCCTTCCTTATGACCCCACAAGGGGGGAGCACAAAGGCAGGCAGAGTGATTTTTGTTTGGATCTTGCAGTTGTACACTAGTGTAGGCGTAGTGTGTTTCTTGAACATGTGCAAAGAGAAAAGTGTACTCTGCAGCATGTATTATGCATATTCTGGTGTGAGGCTGCAATCCGATCCATACTGACCGGAATTAGGCCCCATTGACTATAATGGGGCTTACTTCCAAGTATAATTCTTTTAAAAAAATGTATTTTTCCTACTTTCCAGCACAGATGCAGCTGTGCCAACATGGCATGCGCTGAATTATTTGGTGGAGAGGCTATCACAGAGGCTTCCTCAAAGTAAGGGAATGCTTGTTCCCTTACCTCGGGGTTGCATTACAGCTACAACAGCTCTGCAAAGTTGGATAGGATTGGGCCCCAAGTTTCTTTGAACACAAGGAAACTTGCTTCTGATGCAGGGAGATTGGGAGTCCAGTCCTATGCATGTCTACTCAGAAATAAGTCCCGTTTTAGTCAATGGGGCCTACTCCCCAGTAAGTGTGGATACGATTGCAGCCTGGGCTGTCTGGTATTAACAATCCGATCCTATTCAGTGCTGGCACAGTGCTGACTGCTCAATGCTGAAACTGAGCAGGCCAAAGTTCTCAGAGTAAGGGAACATACATCCTTACCCCATGTATAGCCCCAGCCTGCTCAGTGGGGCTGCTTAGATCTGCTCAGTGGGGCTGCTCAGTGGGGCTGCTTAGATCTAAATAGCTGGCGCAGAATCAAGTAACCCCATCTAGAGGTTTCGGGCGTGGGTCATAGGTTAGGATATGGTGGGGGCCTCCTCCGCCATACCTGCCCCCTCCCTGGCCTGAACCTCCCCCTTCCCCCACTTCCCCTCCCTGAAACACCCCTTCCTCACCTCTGTTCTGACATCCCTTGCCCCTCCGTCACCTGGTTCAGCACTTACATACCCCGGTGGTCCTTGGGCTGGATGTGGTGCCTGTGGGATGGTGCAGGCCTTCCCTGCAGCACTGCTTACTCTCTGGGTGATACTTTATATCACCTTTTCGACAGCGACAGGTGCTGCATTCACTTCGCTGGCACTTGTCATCAATAGGGTAGGACCATGAGCTACATAAATTATGCTCAAGCTGCAGTCCTAAACACGCTTACCTGAGATTAAGCCCCATTGAACACAGTGGCATTTCTAGTGGCAACATGCATAGTATAGCACTATCATTTTCCCAGATGGACAGAGGATCCACAGGGTAGGGTACCACTGACAATATGGAAACAGCCTGTCCCAAGAAGTTCAGGGGACTCAACTAATTTAAGATGCTAATTTATGATTAATCAGTGCTAACAAGATTCCCAGTCAGGCAGATTGTGATGATCTCCTTTGAAGCTTGAGTTTCATTTAATCTGTTCAAATGAGGGATTCTCTTTCTGGCATTCACATTTCCTAGGACTGAATTTGTCACTAAGCAGGACACTAAGCATATGGACACTGTGTACAAAGACTGTGCTTGCATCATTTGCTATCATGCCACCCAAGGATGCAAGTGGGATTTATACATGACTTATAGGATAAAATGGACTTATAAAAATGGATAAGAAAGGGCTCTTCAATTGTACTTTCCTCACCCCAGATAAAACAGTACAGACCTGTTTTGCAGAGCAAAACACCAAGATTTGATTCACCAGTAGCCAAAACAAGGCAGACACTTCAAGCACTTCAATAGCCCAACTGAGACAAAGACACCACAAAAATGATTAAAGCATAAAAAGCAAACAACATTTTTCCCAGAAAAGTGATTGCATCCTCTAAGGGCACAATCCAACACCACTTCCCGCCCCCCCCCCCAGCCCCTGTAGGCCAGCACAAGTCTCTTGTGCCAGCCTATGAGTGTTGCAAATGCACCATAAATCAGGTTTGCGCCACTCAAAGTCAGGGAGGCTGGCACACGAATGTGTGCTGACCTCCCTATGCCGCTCCCAGGGCTCAGAAAGGGTGGAGGGAAGGTAGAATGGAATTGGGGTAGGTGGGGAGAGGGCAGTACCATGGGCAGACTGGCCCGGGGAGGGAGGTGGAGCCAGGAGCCAGTTCTTAGGTTGGATCCTAACCCCGGTCCCTGGCCCAGTCAGCCCTACATGGGCTGCTCAGATTTGTGCCAGCCATTTTCTTGGTGAAGATCCAATGAGCCCCATAGGGGTGGCTGGGGCTTTACCCGGGGTAAGGCAACAAATTGAGATGCACCACAGCTGCCTCCTAACTGGGGACAGATCTGGCACAGGCCAGTCGGCCTGCCTAATCCAGCCCTGTTTAGGACTGGCCTGTAATAGGTACTGATTTCATGTTACATCCATACTCGTGTATCTCCTGCTTCAAATCCCATTGTGGCATCTGCGGACCTTGAAGTCACAAAAGTATCTACAATATTCTGAAGGCAACAACTTTTTTGCAGTTCTCGACTGAATGTTTTAGGAATGTTAGCATATACACCGTTGGGAGTGGTAATATAAACACCGTCCCAGGTCTAGTATCCTTTGAGTACATGCCCCAGACCAAGTTACATATGGCTCCCTAGTTTTCCTTATTTCCTTATTTGCAAACTTACATATAGCAAAGGTTTGTACAAGGATGAAAACCAAACAAACCAGAAAAGTCACCTGGTTAGAATCAAACTGTAGACCATACAAATCCCAACTAGGGAGATGTTTTGTGTGTCACAGGGCACAATCCTAACCAACTTTTCAATACCAGGGTAAGGGCAATCAGCTCCAAGATAAGGGAACAAACATCCCTATGCCTTGAAAATACCTCCATTTCACTGCAGAATTCACCCCATTTCACCCCATTGGCACAGCCATATCAGTGCTGGAAAGTTGGTTAGGATTGCGCACACAGTTGATTTCCTTCTAGTGGAGGTAGGTCCGCATCTCGACTACCTGGAGAGGACTGTTCAGCCTGTTGCATGCAATCAACCAAGACATTGCTTTAAGTATGCAGCTGTGTACATGCTTTTCCTTGTTAAATGTAGGTGTGCCCCAGTATACAGTGATTCACTATCCATGGTTTCAGTTATCCACAGATACCATGGATACTGGGACACCTGTTAAAAAGATAGGGGAACATCAGTACTTTTGCTGCAACAAGGTAAAAAAAAGAGATTTGTTTAATGTTCCCCTATCTTTAAAAGGGCATCCCCTGTATCCATGGTTTCAGGTATCCATGGTGGGATCCAGAATGGAACCCCAGCGGCAGAGGCGGATCTAAGGGGGGGGCAAATCTCTAAGTTTTGCAAGAAGCCTTACCTTGCAGTGGAAAACACTCCTCTCCTGCACTGTTCTAGCCAATCCTCACAGGGAACAGCAACATCTTGGCATTGCTTACTGGCTACAGCAGCAAGGGAGAGGAGGGATTTACATGACAGGGTAGGGCTTCTTGCAAAACTTACAGATTTGCCCCCCCCCTTAGATCCGCCTCTGCCCAGCGGATCCCAGGGCATGTCTATAGCACATATGAAGGCTAGTCTGGATCTGCTTCTGGGAGTTTGGTCAAAGAGCGGATGTGGGAGGCTCCAATCTAGGTGTGGACAGATCCTGCTGTGGTCCTGATCCAGATCAAAACCTTTCCAAACATGCTATTTAACAAATAACAGCAAACATGCAGTCACATATCACATGCTTAAAGTTATGTGTATTTGGGAACGCCCTCTAATTCAGGATGTTTGCTATGGAACAGCTTAGAAAACACAGTCAGCACTGAAAACTCCTTTGTCCTTGCTAGATTCAGGAAGACACCCAGAAATGAAATCCTTAATTTGGAATTTCAGAAAGCGCCATATGTCTCTTCCCATTTTGAGACAACTGGGCACTCCAAGGAATACCCTGTGATGAGCTTCCCCAGCTGTGTCCACAAGCCCACCCACAATAGATCACAAGGGCTCACTTCCTCTGATTGACTTCCTCTCCACTGAAGTTGGAAGAATTTCCAACAGACATCTAACTGGATTTGGATTGAAGCATGGAGTACATGGTTGTAGATTTTGGTAATGTACAATCCAAATTACTCACTGCAGTTCCAGACAGAGTGAAATTCAGAGCGCAATCCTAATCTGGAGTTAGGCCACCAAAGTTTGGCTGGCACAGGGCCACCGTAAAGCATGTTTGGACCACTCTCTAAGTCAGGGAGGATGGCGCACATCTGTGTACTGGCCTCTCAGATCTGAGAGTGGTCCAAACACACTTTATGGTGTCCCTTGTGCCAGCCAAACTTTGCTGGCCTAACTGTGCCGGCCTAACTCCAGGTTAGGATTGCGCTTTGAGTTGTGAAAAGTTCCCTTCCTCCTTCATCTTTCCACATTCATCCAGTTTTCTGAAATCACCGTCCTTTCTTCTCTCCCTCTTAATGGTGAATCCAGATGATGTCATTGTCAGATCACAGGCAGGCTCCAGTATCCACTGGGGTTCCATTCCAGACTTCCTCCCACCCCGTGGATACTGAGGATGCCTTTTTAAAGATAGGGGAACATCAGTGGTTTTGCTGCAACAAGGTTTTAAAAAAGAGATTTGTTGAATGTTCCCCTATCTTTTAAATAGGAGTCCCAGTATCCATGATATCCTTGGATAACTGAAACCGTGGATACTGACTTAGTGGATACTGGTGCACGCCTGTATTGTACATAAAAACCTAAGAAGAGCCCTGCTGGATCAGGCCAAAGGCCCATGTAGTCCAGCTTCCTGTATCTCACAGCGGCCCACCAGGTGCCCCAGGGAGGCATGAGACAACAAGATGCTTGCATCCTGTTGCCACTCCCTTGCACCCGGTACTCTGAAGTAGCCCACCACCTTTGTAAGGAGGTTGACAATCCATCATTGCCCATAGCCCACGATGGACCTTTCCTCCAGGAATCCATCCAATCCCCTCTTAAAGGCATCAAGACCAGATGCCATCACCACCTCCTGTGGCAAAGAGTTCCACAGATTAACTACCCGCTGGGTAAAAAAGTACTTCCTTTTATCTGTTTTAACTCTCCCAACCCTCAGTTTTAGCAGATGCCCCCTGGTTCTGGTGTTTCTCAAAAGAACATCCCTTTATTGACTCTATCCTTTCCATGCATAATTTTGTATGTCTCAATCATGTCCCCCCTCAGGTGCCTTTTTTCTAGACTGAAGAGCCCCAAACGCTGCAGTCTTTCTTCTTAAGGGAGGTGCCCCAGCCCCGTAAACATTTTCGTCGCTCTCTTCTGCACCTTTTCTATTTATTTATTTATTTATTTATTTATTTATTTATTAAATATGTATATATTTATATGTATAAATTTATATATAATTTATATTCAATTTATACTGCACCTTTACAAATTATATTGTAATTCAGGGTGCAATCCGAACCTGGAGTTAGGCCAGCAAAGTTTGGCTGGCACAAAGGACACCATAAAGTATGTTTGGACCACTCTAGGAGTCAGAGAGGCCAGCACAGAGATGTGCACCATCCTCCCTGACTCCGAGAGTGGTCCAAACACGCTTTACAGTCACCCTTGTGTCGGCCACACTTTGCTGGCCTAACTGTGCCGGCCTAGCTCCAGGTTAGGATTGTGCTCTCAGTGTTTTCTGCTGTGCTTTTTCAGACCAATTTTTGGGGGTGGCAATCATGAATAAATGGAACACCAGCCTGCCCAGTGAGAACAGGCAAAATGTTATTGCGTTTTTTTTCAGGACTCCTACACACGCCTTTACTTACACGGCATAGTTGTGTTGGGGGCTAATTGCTTGAAGGTTCTATTTTGTTGAGAGCCGCAATATTTAAGAAGCATTTAAATTCTTTAATTTAAACGTGGGGCTCGGGAGCTACCAGTAGCTCTCGGTGATTACTGATAGCTTGTGGTTTGCTCCCTTGCTCTGGCAATTTTTTTCTCTACATTTAAGTATGGCTGCGGGGGAGAGAAATCAGGATCACGAGGGCTGTATTTATTAGTGCTTTGCTGCTGTTGTTGGGTGGCTTCTTGGAAAGATCCCCTGCCCTGCTGCCTTGCTCTGGCATTATTTTTTCCTACAGTTAAATATGGGAGGATCACAGGAGCTCTTCACCACTCATACTGTTCATTAGCTCACGTATATCTAATTGTTGCCTACCCCACTTTAATGTTTAGAGCAAATAAATATATTTAATTATGGTTTAATCCCGTGGACTCTCAGTTTATACCCAGTAAATAAAGGTTGGACATTGTTATTAACTTTTTATATTGTGATGCAAAAGGTAGCCGAGTCAATGTATTTCCACCAGCTGCACATTATGGTTTGAAGAGCTTGAGAGCCACAGTTTGGCCACTCCTAGCCTCTAGTACAGAGCAGTGCTGACACCAAGCTTCTGGGGGCTCTGGGAACAACCTGATGGACACTGTAACCACAACTGGTACCAAGAATTCCAAGGGTTTGGTCTAACCAGGTGGGTCTTCTGATGGCCATCAACCCTTGGCTGGTGCCCAATCTGGTTGATCCCCATGCCTGAGATGGAGTTTTTCTGCACCCCAACATCATGCCTAATTAGTCTGGTTTCTGATATATGTGGAATATCCAAACACAAATCAGGGTTACTAGAGGTATGTGCTACGTAACGATAGTGATACGTTCTGCAAAACCTGTCGCTAGGCATATTCGCCCTTGTCCAGACAACCTCAAATGGCAGCCGGGTAGCACCCCAAAATGCCTTGCAGGGCTGAGAAGGCAGGAAGGAATGCAGATAATTTAATTGGTGAAAGCACAAATGGATAGTGTGCAAAGCACAGGTTAGCCGCTTGAGCAGGCAAAGAACTGGTGGGTTTAGCAGGACCACCATCATAAATGCAGTCCAGAACCACTGCTATATGGCACATACCTGTACATTATATACATACTGCAGGGTTTCTCAAACTGTGGATCAGGACCCATTTGGTGGGTCCTGACTTGATGTCAGGTGGGTTTCAGAAAGCTGGCAGCAGCCATCTTGGAAGTTGCAGACCTTACTTTTCCTATAGTCCTTTTTATAGTTTTTGTGGGTGTTTGTGTCTTGTGAATGTTAACAGTTTGAATTCTCAAGTGAACATTTTTTAAAATTTTGGTTTTAGTTCAGTGTTTTTCATAATATTTTGACCTAGTCTTGCTTTCTGGCAGGGATATTTCATGGTTAAGCAATTGCTGCTGTCCAAGAATGCCAGTTTGCATTCTGGGGCTGTCATTTGTTTATGTCACAATGACGGCACTTCTGTATGATGATGTCACTTTTGTCCATGACATCACTTCTGGTGGGTCCCAACACGAGTGCCATTCTAAAAAGCGGGTTCCAGTGCAAAATGTTTGAGAACCACGGACACCCTGTATCAAGTTCTGCATTTTAAAAGGACTCCTAATAGCCTGGATGAATCTATACATGACCCCATTTGTATTATTACTAAACACATTTTTAGTAATAATAAGAAATAAGAAAACTGTGTATGTTGTGTGTATTTTTGTTGAGCGTATGAATTTGCTAGCTCTTTGAATTTTGCCTCCAACAGAAGTATCCTGTGTGTGACTTAGACAATTCTGCTTTATTTGTCTCTGGAATTCTTTGCACAGCAAGAAAGCAAAACAAAGCTTACAAAAGGTCTTTGAGAAACCTCCTTTTCAAAAACTCTGAAACTGGCAAAGACTTTTTGAGACAGGGAGTCGCAGCCTGAAAGAGAATTCAACCAGCATTCCAACTCTCCACTTTCCTTTTCATGACATAGACACAGAAGAAAAGAAGCCCACCAACTTTCCAAAGCCTGAATTATACACTGTGTACAATAATTTATTTTCTGCCAGTGAGCAAAGGACAAATTATAGCTCATCATGGTGAAGAAGGACCCCTTTTGTTTCTCTCTGTTCATGTCTGCCAAAGGCATTGATCCAGATTAAGTGCCACTCATGCATGTGATTTCAGGAAGGAAAGCAAAGTCTGCAGTTGCATTGCATGACTTCAAAGTAGCATGTAGCTTGGCCCTAAAAGCTGGCTCCTTTGGAATGCCTGTGATGAAAGGGCTGGGAATCTGAATGCCCATCAGTAGCATAGCTATAGGGCGCGGTAAGGTAAGTATTGCCAGCATCGTGACCCATTGTATAACCAACCCCTCCTACTCCCTGTCAGAGCCATTCTGGGCAGCTATGGCAATGTGCTGCATGTTGCTGTTGCTATCCAGAATGGCTCTGATGGTGAGTGGGAGGGGCCAGTTACACATCACATTGTAACACAGGCAATACTTATGCTACTGGTGCCCACTGATCACTCCCTTCTCTTTGGTGGAGTCAGCAAACTTCACAGAAGCAAAAATCCTTCACCCTGGATTTAACATATATCCTGTATATATGTTACCCTCTTTCTTTACTTTACCTTTTTTCCTGGTTATATTAATATAATGGACTCTGAAATCAAGCAACAATTCAGGCCTACAGCAATAGATGCCAGAATGCAAGATGAACTCTAAGAAACACAGGCCACCCTTTCAAAGACTTTGGTCAAACCTGAAGACGTTCTTTCTATCTTTCCCCCTTCCATTACCACACACCCTGAAAGGAAAATGATAATCTCACTATCTCTAGATGAATGCAACTCTGGTAATCCCGTAAGACATCTTGAGCTGTGTTTACATCCTGCTTGATTAGGAGGAATTCCTTTCATTCATACCCAAGAATCCATTCCCACATCAAAGCCAAACACATAAACTTAAGCAACTCCATAAATCCTTAAATACTAAGGGAATTTGACTTGCAAATGGTCACTTCTTGAGTGTCCACATGCTGCTCTCAGGGGTAACTCCTTGAGTGTTACTCTGCACACAGAACTGCTGACCCAGGGACACTAAAACCGGATAGATCACCATACGTTGATTCTTACTTCTCTAACCACCTCTTTGCTCTTCCCTCCTTTAGTGCTAGCAACGTGGGGTAAAAGACCAGGGACTCCTACAGATCCTTCTCTACAAATCCTTTTTCCTGATTTCTATCAGATGCACCAAATACACTCACCCTACACTGCACCCACCACCATAGGTATTACACCCTGAACAAGGTATTACACTAGCTTATTAATTCTTTTGAATATCTGTTGAATATCTGTTGGTATCTTTCTCTTAAATAAAGCCACCATTTTGGAAGTAGTTATCTCACAGTGCAATCCTGCCTGGAATGTAATGTCGACTCAATGTAATGTTGTTGTGTTGACGCTATTCACTTAGCGCCAATGCAGGGGCACCAAGCAGCACCCCTGTGTTGGCGCTAAAGCACTGAGACCGGTGCTGCAGGGACGGCGCCATGCTGGGGCAAGGGAGGGAGTGGGAGAGGGGAGGGCGGTTCTGGGCGAGCTGTGGGCAGGCTGTGGGCGGGCCGGCCTAGGAGGGGGGTGGGCCTCAGATTCGACTTTATGCCTGAATCCTAAGCCAGTTCAGGAGGCCACACGGCCCCAATTTGGGCTGCGCAGTCTCCTCGGAGGAGATCTGAGGAGCGCATTGGGGAGGCTGGAGCCTCCCCTACGGTAAGGGCACAAACATGCCCTTGTGCCGGGGAGGCTCCAGCTTCGCCTACACTGCGCTGGATATGGCGTAGGCCCATTGGCCATAGGATGGCGCTCTCAGTCTCTTCTTGAAGAAACAGGGATTTCTGCATTATGCTGTCTCGTTATCCAGCCTACAATCCCATGTTCCAATAGAGTTGTCAGCTGTAAAATATATGCATTCCCCTAAACCCAGCTCCTTTGGTAACAGAGGCAGTATGTGGCTGATGAAAGTTGGAGGCAATTGGAAAAAATGTGTGCAATGAATGACCTCCACATGCCCTGGTGGTTCCAAGACCACTGGTTTTGGTACCAACTGAGCTGGGGCTGAAGACAACAGCCATTTTGAGTTTCCTAGCACAGTGGTTCTCAAACGTTTTTGCACCAGGACCCACTTTTCAGAATGGCACTTGTGTCAGGACCCACCGGAAGTGACATCATCAAGCAGGAAGTGCCATCATTGTGACATAATAAAATGACACTCCTGGAATGCAAACTGGCATTCTTGAACTGCAGCAATTGTACAGTCGTGAAACATCCCTGTCAGAATGCAAGATGAGGAAAAAATATTATGTAAAAAGCATTGAACTAAAAACAAAATTTTTAAAAATCTCACTTGAAAATTCAGTATTACTTGAAAAGGAATATAGCAAGAAGTCCTTCTTGGAAGTCTTGCTTCTTGGAAGTCCTGCAGCTTCCAAGATGGCTGCTCCCATCTTGGACCTGACATCAGGTCAGGACTCATCAAGTGGGTCCCAACCCACAGTTTGAAGAACACGGTCCTAGCACAAAATAGCTTTGTGTGCCACTCTTGTGAGTAAGACAGTATGCAGCAGTAGGGCCTGGTGAGACAAAGTCAAGGAGCCAATGGCCATCCACGAACCCACATTCTTGCTTCAGCTTCCCCTGGGAAGGTGAGGGTCCATTGCTCCACACCACTGCCCAATGAGAGTCAGGGTGGTGTAGTGGTTTGGGAGCAGACCTGGAGAATCCAGGCTCAAATCCTCACTCAACCATGAAGCTTCCTGGATGACCTTGGGCCAGTCAGTCTCATCTACCGCACAGGGTTGTTGTGAGGTCAGAGGGAGGGAAGGAACCAGGTACACCACACTAAGCTCCTTGATGGAAGGAAGGGCTGTATAAAAATATGAAAACAACAGAATAATTCAGCACCTATGGAAATGCTTACTGGCTGATTGTGAGGGGCAGCAACAGATAACCTTCTTCCCCCTTCTGAGCCTATTATTTGCAGCTGTCCTGTTCCCCAGTACTGCATCAAGGCAGGGACATTTGGGAATGGTTAAGTAGTGCAAGAGAAAGATAGTGGATGCTGCCTGCTCCTTCCTGCCTCTCAAACAGGCTGTGTCTCCCCACCATCACCTAGTAGGCCCAGTGGCATAGCTAAGGTAGGGCTAAGGGGGTACATTGCCCTGGGTACCACGTCAGAAGGCCTTCAGGAAGACATCTGAGGGCCAGGGAATGTATGGGGGCTTGGGGGTGTTAAAAATTCATTTGCCTCAGGTGCCTGATGCCCTACGCCATTGTCTGATCCCTGATCCACTGGTAAAGCTTGTTGAGAAGTAGTGGTGATCAGGAAGAAATAGCAGACATGAATCCACCTCTGCACTACCACCCACAAATTATGGCAGCAGCAGCACATTCACTGCCTAGCCAGCTTTCCCAGACAGGCACCATCAGCAATGGGGAAATTGGGAAAACAGGCAACAGACAGGGAGGAAGGTGTCCTTCTCCAGGCCTCACTGGAGCAGGAAGAAGCAGGATTGGCTCCAGCTTTGGGGGAGGCTCTCGGGGGGGAAAACCCTGCAAAGGGATCTCAGTGGTGAGTTCTTCCTTGTGCTAAGACGGTTTTTCAACTTTTTTCATCTCGCAGCACACTGAAAAGGCGCTAAAATTGTCAAGGCAGACCATCGTTTTTGAACAATAGTGCCCTGCCAGTAGGGGGGCTCACATCCCCCAATGGCCTTCCAAATAAAATGACCCTCCCCAAATTCCTGTGGCACACCTGCAGATACTTTGCGGCACGCTGGTTGAAAACCGCTGTGTTAGGGGAAGCATGGGGAAAGCATGGGGTGGGGTGCCAGGCAGCTGCCCAGGAAGCAGGTAGTGGACAGGTGGCAGAGAGCTTGGTTTTGGGGGAAGGGTATATGTTTTTGCACATGCTAAGCACTAAGAGTACAAAGTACTGCTTCTATCTAAAGGTTGGACATTCCTTATCTGAAGTGCCTGGGACCAGAAGGGTTTTGGATTTCAGATTTTTCTGTATTTCAGATTTTTACTTGCATATAGATAGGGGTGTTTGAAATGGGGGGGCAGATTTCATGATTTAAAAGGTGGTGTTATGTGGTTTTATTCTTGGAATGAATTCTCATTCAAAGTTTTCATTTTTTAAAAAAAATGTACTAGGTAGGTGATATTGCTCATACAGTGTCAGCAAATGCAGCCACAGTATTATTTCTAATTGGAAAAGTAATCTATTTTAACTTTTGGAAAATGTCTTAAACATCAAACTCTGGTGTTTTTTATTTGGATATTTTCACACCAAAAAGGCAGTGTTTTGTGTCTTTATGTGTTTTTTACAGAATAAACACCCCTACATATACAATAGCTAATGAGCAATCTTGGTGATGGGGCCCAAGTCTAAACACAATTTTCATTTGTGTTTCATATTCCCATTATATGCATAGCCCAGAGGTAATGTTATACAAGGTTTATGTTTCATGTCTTTAGTTTGTGATTTTGTCTTTAGGGGAAAAAAAAGTTTAAAAAAATCATGGCACTCAAAAAAGTTCCATATTTCAGAAAATTCCATATTTTGGAATTCTGGCGATGATGGATTGTGCAACCTCCTTACAAAGGTGGTGGGCTACTGGTACCGGGTGCAGGGGAGTGGCAACAGGATCCAAGCATCTTGTTGTCTTATGCCTCCCTGGGGCACCTGGTGGGCCGCTGTGAGATACAGGAAGCTGGACTAGATGGGCCTTTGGCCTGATCCAGCAGGGCTCTTCTTATGTTCTTATGGACAAGAGGTACTCAACCTTTATTAACATTTGCAGATGTTTTTGGATGTGGAATCCCAAGACTAAAAGTTGAAGCACGAAACCTCTTTTGCATGAATGTGCCCAATTGGGAGCACTATCTATATATATAAAGAAGAGCCTGGTTGTGTGTGTGTGTGTGTGTGTGTGTGTGTGTGTGTGT